>CM069908.1:126631136-126757936 GCA_036172215.1 Camellia granthamiana | reverse complement strand
AAAGTTGGACATTCGAAGAGAAAATCAAAAACAGAGAGGGGTAAAGACAAAGTAACTAAATAATGCAAAAAAAAAAAAAATTCTTTCACTTTCTTGGTTTAGCCAGAGAAAACAAATGATTCATACCAAGCAAGAAAATCGAAGAAGCACTTCAAACCCAACTTGAGAAAACTCACAAATCCCATCTAGAATTGGACCTCTTTCCAGCCTAACTTTTCTTCTCAGAATTTCTTGGGTTGGCTTGTAATAATGTGATGAGATGAGATGAGATGGAGATTAAACAAATCAAGACTTTATTTATGTGAGAAAGAGGGAAACGAATATGATTCTAGTCACATCTAAAAAAAAAAAAAAAAAGAATATGATTCTAGTCATGAAGTACTTTGTCAATTACGAAAGTGCCCTGCTGATGTTGTACGGTACGACTGTGGTAGTTGAGTGGAAGGTCAATCGACAAGTCTTTTGTTTTTTTAAGAACTCACAACTTTCCTTCGTTTTCTTTCTTCAGGATTAAGAGAAACAAACACGGCCGACACTACTTGAGGGGTGATGATCCCACACGGTCAAGCTATAAAAAATTCTTGAAAAAAAAGAAGTATTTATATTATTAACATTTTATTTTATTTTATTAAAAAAAATAAAGGATTCCATTAAATAGGGATTCTCATTTATTAGACCCTTACTATTTGAAAAGTTTAAATTACTCTGGTTAACAGTTTTTAAAAATAGTATTTGATTTTTTTTTCTTTCCGATTTTCTTAATCTAAATACATTTAAAAATTAAAATATTTATGAAAAATCTTTTAAAAAAATCACCAAATATTAAAAAAAAAAATGCAAAAATTTAGTATATTTTCAATTTTTTTGTCTTCATTGATTTATTTTATTGATTTTTTGATAATTTTTTTTAAAATTTTTTTAGGTACATCTAACTTATGTACATTTAAAAAATAAAAATAAAAATAAAAAAATTGATTAAAATTATAAATAAAAAAAATTCTAAAACAACATGAAAAATAAAAAAACTCAAATTATCTTTAAGAACTTAAAACCAAATAGAATGAATATTTTTTAATTTAACTTTTTACTTATAAAGTGACGTTGTCTACAAAAATTTTTGGAGTCCGCACGGATAAACCAATGAATACGCGCTTCAAACACGTATCCTTAAGACCCCAAGTGAACGGACCATTCTTGGCACAAACAATGATTGAGATCTCTTTTTTTAGAGACCCTCACAATTTTTTTTAAATCTTCACCATTGATGGTGTGAATCCCACACATACATAAATAGGTCCACACATACGGCAATGGTAGAGATCCAAATGGAGTTGTAGGGATATCTAAAAAATGGAGGCCTCAAGCATTTTTCTTCTTGGCATAAGATTGGGCTTGGTGGGCCTATCCAGATTTTTGAATCTAAGAGAGTGTGGTGATTTGCACCTAAACAATAATTTAATATGTTTAAATAAAATTTTAAAATTTAATTCTTATTATACCTTAATGTAAATTTACTAATAAAGATAATACATATTAAATCTTAATATATATATATATATATATTTTTCATAATACACCCAAACAACTTATATATGTATTCTTTTTCTTCCCCAAGTTTCAATTATTTTATTTTCTTCTCGCTACAAAATCCTAATCTACTCCATCAAAACTCTCCATTATTATCAATATCATCGTTTGTTATTGTGTTATTACTTACAAAGAAAACAAAAACACAATATGTGCCATTGTATTTTCATTGAAAGCATCTTAATTTTTCATTTTTAAACATTTTCATGCCTCTGATTTTCTTTGTCCTTTCTCTCTCTTGCCTTTTTTTTTTTCTACGCACCATCGCTTCATGTATTCGAATGTGATGATCATGTATGGATTGGTCATTAATGGGGTTATTTTCGAAAAACTACCAAAACAACAATGATTTAAATAGTCTATAAATCATATCTATGAATGTGTACATATATTTATTTGATATTATTATATATTAATATTATCATATTAGAAGAGATTGAGAAGGTAGAGATGAAGAGAGGCATGTGTTTCATGGTTTTTCTTCGCCGGTCTCGTCATTCTCTATATGTGTATAAAAAGAATATGTAATGAGAAATCTATTTAAAGAATTTTTCAAATTGGTATAATTTGAGTTTTTGATTTGTTTATTATTTGAGTGTACCTTGAATGTACCTTGAAAGGTAATTTAGAAAAAAAAAATATAAGGTGCATTAAAAATAAATTATAACCCTAAATAATTTAATAGAGTGTATTAAAAAATTAGGAATACTTAAATATTTTTTTTTATCCAAATAGAATCTCCCAAGACCATCCATAGTTATATTAGCAAAGTTGGGCTTCACAAGCTCGGGCTATCACATGTGAATTTTTGTTGGCCCATAGAATGGCAAATCCCAAAACATAAAAATAAAAATAGTTAGTTGTTAACAACTCTTTATAACTACGTAATACTTAACTTGTAAATTATAAATTTAGTATAAATAACGAATATATCTCATGAGGTTTACTTAAAATACAAATTGTCTTTGTAATTTTAAAAATTATATCCCACTCCTTCAAGTTTCTAATCTTATACATAACAAATAACTCCTATTATTAATAAATCATTAAGTTAATTAACAATTTTTAATGATGTTAAAAATATATTTCAATTAACAATTCAAGTAATTTTATTATTGTATAAGATAGTGATTGGGAATTTTATTTTTATTTTTTTGTTAATTTTGTTAAATTTTTGATAAGGGAGCATTTGTAATTTTTAAAATTACAAAAGACAATCTGTATTTTAAGTAAATATCATGGATGGTACTTGTAATTTATCCTAAAAATAATATGAAGGTCATCTTTCATTATTGATGTTCTTATCTTCAATTTTCTTGAAAATAATATGATGGTCATCTGTTAAAAGTGAAGTAGTCCATGAACTTAATCAAATCTCAATTTTTATCCCATAGGTAGAAAAGGGAATGAATGGTCAATTTTCCTTGGATGACCACTCGGCATTCATCATAATACTCTTCTAGAGTTCCTTAAATCAAAGATTGGCCACGTAAAATCCTAGTTAAATTGTAAAGTTGTACCAAAATACATAACATCCCATTTGTATATGAAGCAATTAACCTTTCCCGATTAATACGATATTGTCCGCTTTGGAGTTAGGCAAAAACTAGTAGCTAACCCCTTACAGCTTTAAAAGGTCTCATACTGATCTAAGGGATATAGTGGAGCTGTGATCTCTCACAAGGCGATGTAGAATAGTGCACCCATATAATTCCCCAGTGGACTAGCTGCTTGAGTAAACGAAAACCAGCAGCTAACCCCCCACGGCTTTAAAAGACTTCATATAAAGGAGTTAATCCATTTATGTAATGAAGTTGTGATATCTCATAGAGTGATGTGGAATAGTGCACTCACATAACTCCCCGGTGGACTAGCTGCCTGAGCAGGAAGTTCTCACTCTCCAGTGGACTTGCTGCTTGAGTAAGCGAAAACCAGCAGCTAACCCCTCACAGCTTTAAAAGACTTCATATAAGGGAGTTAGTCCACTTATGTAGTGAAGCTGTGATATCTCACAAAGCGATGTGAGATAGTGCACCCATATAACTTCGCAGTGGACTAGCTGCCTGAGTAGGGAGTTCTCACAGACAACGCCTTTAAAAGACTTCATATAAGGGAGTTAGTCTACTTATGTAGTGAAGCTGTGATATCTCACAGAGCGATGTGGGATAGTGCACTCACATAACTCCCTAGTGGACTAGCTGCCTGAGCAGGCAGTTCTCACAGACGGTGCCAAATAAAGCAGCTAACCCTCCCCAACTAGCACAATATTGTCCGTTTTGGAGTTAGGCAAAAATCAGCAGCTAACCCCTCACGACTTTAAAAGGCCTTATACTAGTCTAAGTGAGTTAGTTCACTTATGTAATGGAACTATAATCTCTCACAAAACGATGTGGGATAGTGCGCCCACATAAAATGAAGTAGCTAATTGTCACGACCCAAATCCGCCCCTATAGGTTTAGCAACGTACCGGCCAATAATCCTTGGATTACCAAACGCCTCTAAACAGATTAACATATAATTAGGGGCTACGGAAGCAAACATAGAAACATACATAGTCCATAGAGCTGTGTAGACATACATGGGATATATAATTTAAAACTTTGTATATATATATCTATATATATATAACATCATAGACATCCATCCAGCCTTGTCATTATACACGAATAGAACAAAAGAATTGGTCACAAAAATAGCAAAAGTCTCAAGCTTATGTCATGGTTTACAAAACTTGACCGTTAAACTCTTTCCGGAATCTCCTCGTGAGGCACAATGGTTAGCCGACAAAACAGAGACTCAAGGTTATCAACTCTGAGCCTGGTCGCCTACATACATAATATAAATAGTGAGCAAAACTCAATGAATAATAACAGAGTACAGATTTTAATGAATGATGTCCAGTTTCATATCATATCAATCAGAGATAAGCATAGTCATGTCAAAACAAAGTCATGTTCATATTCGCAATCAAATCATATGTGGTACTTCCATTAGCATTAACATATCTCTTTGGTCAAGCACATCAAGTTCCATAATGGAACTTCCAGTACCGGGTAACATATCTCTTACATAAGCCACAGTATTGTTTCCTCCAGACGAGGGCCTCATGACCATAAGTCACAGTATTATGTCCCTTGGGTGAGGGCCTCTGCTAAGGATATCACAAATACATTTTAAGTTATGGATCATCATTCATGGAATCACAAAATCATCTTTCGTCTCAGTAAGAAACATTTCATATCATATCAGAATATTCAGAAAGTATTTTCATATCAAGCATAGCTTTACTAAGTTATTACTCATAGATAATTGCACAGATAGCTTGCTAGCAACCAATGGATCAGCAGCTTACGGCGCGTGACCTATACAAACATAACAGATACACATATTGAAACACACGCTCAGATCGTACTTAACTTACTTCATTTCATTCTTTGTGTAGTCTTATCCTCATTATTATATCTTAATTTTGGCCTAGGAATGCCTAGGATGTAATAAGGATGCTAAAATGCACTTGAAAACACTTAGTCAAATATGCTGAAAACAAGGGTTTCGCTCGAGCGCAACTTCCTTCGCTCAAGCGAATATCCAAACATGTGAGTGGTCGCTCGAGCGCAAATTCCTTCGCTCGAAAGGTCTGTAAACTTAGCAAAAGTACTGGTTGCTTGATTTTTTCGCTCGACACAATCTCGACAGTCGCTCGAGCGTGAGACTGAGGTCTTCACTCGAGCATAACTCTTATCGCTCAAGCGATTTGCAAAAATTGTAAACTTCTGAGAGCATGCATTTTATGCTCGAGCCAACTTTTGGTCGCTCGAGCGAGAGTGCAAAATACAAAGTGGTCGCTCAAGCGCAGGTTATGTTGCTCGAGTAGAGAGACAGAATCTGGAATTTCCAGATTGCTCTTCCAAGTTCAAAACTCAAATCCAAAGTCTCAAGATGCAACGTTTAGGCCCCAAAACTTGATAAAACAAGCTCAAACTTGTAAAACATTAAGAATCTAAAATCATTTCGCAAAACGAAAGCCCAAACGCATGCCAATTGTGCAAAACGAAACTCAAATCTTTGAAAACATAGCATGAATGTATTACCTTGACTTCAAAGCTTCCATAATATGATCATTTGAGATAAAATGGAATCAAACAAGATGAATTTTCAAAATAAGATGAATTCAAAGCAAGATGGACACATGCATGAGAGAATTCCTTGAAAACTACCTCAAAATGCCATGATATATGCATGCATGCATGATGTACTCCCATGTTCATCTATCTAAGCCCAATTCTAGCATTACACAACTTAATTCTTTGAATTCATGCGCTAAGTGACTCAATTTCAAAGTTACAAGGTTGAATTCTTACCTTAGATGATCAATTATGCTCTAAATAGTTAGTTGTGTGAAGTTCCAAGCCAAGACCCCCAAATTCTCTAGCAATCCTCTCAATCTCTCTCTCTCTCTCTCTCTCTCTCTCTCTCTCTCTCTCTCCATGTTTTTGCTTTCAAGGATGATGAGATGATAATGCCAAATGTATTCTAGAGGTTGTATAAGCCTTATATAAGTTCTATTAGTGGCTCTAATTAATGGTTAATCAATTGATATTATTTATTCTAATTATTCGGTTCTGAAGCGAAGTTAAATTGAACTTACCATAAAATTCTAAAAATTCCAATTAACACATAAACCAAGTCAATTTCGTGATCGGATGTCGATAAGGTCTTCAATTCGCAAAATAGAATAAAACAACAAACAGATATTCCTACGCAAAATAGATAGAGACTTACATAGCATATAACACATGCAATTAATGCAAAATTCACCTTAATTACTTATTAGGCACTCTTAATCATGGTTTAACAGTTAATCATAGGTCGGGGTTCTTACACTAACCCTTTCTCATACTAGTCTAAGGGAGTTAGTTCACTTATGTAGTGAAGCTGTGATCTCTCACAGAGCGATGTGGGATAGTGCACCCACACAATGAAGCAACTAACCCTCCTCGACTAGCATGATATTGCCCGTTTGGAGTTAGGCGAAAACCAACAGCTAACCCCTAACGGCTTTAAAAGGCCTTATACTAGTCTAAGGGAGTTAGTCCACTTATGTAGTGGAGTTGTGATCTCTCACAGAGTGATGTGAGATAGTACACCCACAATATACATT
The DNA here is from genome assembly GCA_036172215.1 of Camellia granthamiana. Lineage (NCBI taxonomy): Eukaryota > Viridiplantae > Streptophyta > Magnoliopsida > Ericales > Theaceae > Camellia > Camellia granthamiana. The sequence continues at coordinate 126,751,188 of CM069908.1, read as the reverse complement.
ATCTAACTAAGACAAATATGACCCAAAAGCCAGAACAACTGAAAACCACAAAATCATTAGTAGAAACAGCCATGTCAATGTTTAATTTCTTCTGCAGGTATACTAATCTTGTGAGTATGAAGTATTAAACTACCTCCATGATCCTATTAATGTCCTCCACCCAAAGGATTCATTATCTGTCGAACATGGAACAAGTGCTTCTTCCCTTTAAGGTGAGAAGCCATATTAACCTCACCAGGGCACTTAAACATTATAGATAGTGCACCATAATTTAGACTTATTTTTCCCATACCCAGTAGTGTTCTTTACTTCTTTCCGTTTGCATTGCTCGCTAGTCCGGTTCACTTGTGCCTTGTCCTCTTGTTTCTTACTTTTATTTTGGTTTATCCAATTGCCAAAAATGGGCTTTTAGGGCTCCTGATTGGCTATTGAAGACGAGCAGTCCTTGTTTTTGTTTGTTGCCATGATTGCTTTCAGCTCTGCACACTGGGATTTGTGTTCTCGCCCATGAAGATGACACTTCAATTTTTCCACACACGTGGTTGTCACCTGACATACAGCACACGTCCACTCTTTGTGAACATTCTCCAAAGCGGGTCTCTCTTGGACTTTGTTCTCTCCACCACCAGCTGCAACAACAGGTACCTCCACAACTTCGTTCTCTCCAACAGCTTCTATCATGGTCTTTTCTTCATTTTTAATAAATGTAATTGTTTTCTTCTCAGTTTGAGAAAGATTGGGCAAGCTAGCAGTCATATATTAGGATTCTATATTTTTAGAGAGAAAACAATACGTGTCATCAATACATATTTCAAGTAAAATGTATATTACAATACGCGATTCAATTTACAAAACACGAGACACAATATGATAAATGAATACTTCAATTTCTTTAGCAAATTTGAAAAAAGTAAATGGACTTAATTACAAGTAAATTAATATGTTGTTATAAATTTTCTTTAACGAATTATTATTATTATTTTTAGATGAGATGGGTACCTTTTCTTTTATTTTCTCTACTTTTTAAAAGAAAAAATCCATTTGTTTAATATTTAAGTATCATATGCGGTTGATTTATACCTACTTACACCAGTAAAAATTTCAAGTTTTCTACAGTTGACAAACTATTTGAAAACTATAGAGTTGAAAATTAAATATTAAAAGCTAAATGATGAATTAAGATAGTATTTTATACATATTTTAACTTCACTCTGCCTTTTAAATGCATTTTATGTTTCAAGCAACCTTACTTTTGCAATTTTAAGAATTATTCATAGTTAGTGTTTTGTTCTCCCAAGCTATTACTTTTCTATAAATACATTTATTTTTCTACCTATTTTTAAAGATGTTAAAAAATCTAATGACAATATGATAAGATACAATGCACAATTCAGAAAAATAGAAAAAAGATACATGATTCGTATCTCAATTTGACAACTATGAATACAACATAAGAAACCTTAGGAATATAGTGGGAGTTAATATAGCACAACTAAACCAGCAAAAAACAACTATGGAGGTGAATGAATAGAAAATTGGAGCCAAAATATAACGAAAAATACAATATGAGACATTACCTGTTCTGTTGTAGCTGCAGGATTTTTCTCATTTAGTTCTCCTGCTTTGGCATTCTCCTTAGCAACATTAGGCTCTTTGAATTTGGACTGAAAAGGGAAATAACAGATGATTCACAGGTGTCTGCCTTTAAGTAAAAACATAAATATGATAGAAAATAACATAGGAAACATTACCCATTGTGTTGAAGCTGCAAGAATTTTCTCCTTTGGTTCCACTGTTTTGACATCCTCCTCGGCAACATTAGGCTCTTTGAATTTGGACTAACAAAAAGGATGGTTCGTAGAGGATATACTTATCAATGATAAACTCAATCATGGTTTAACATTTGTTACATGACTTCAGTATGAGTATCGGGTGTGGTTATGTCTAGGCATCGAAATTTCATAAACCCTTAATCCTTTGATATTGGGATATGCAGTACGAGTACATGAATATCCAAAACATTCAAATATATTGTCTATTGTCCAAAATAACAATGAATTTTTCCTCTTTCCAAATTCCAACCCCAATGGAGGATCGTGTCTGCCCTTTCAATCTTAGGAAGACCAACACTAACACTCACTGGAATCTCACAATAGAAGCTGATAAAACTAGTGGCTTCCAGAAGCATCATAAGAAACTTTACTTGAATTGCTACAGCCATTTCTTTTGTCTCAACAATTTCTTTTGTCTCAACCTTTTCTTTTGCTACTGTATTTGTTACTACTCGTGGATTTGGCATTGTATGATTGGACTGATGCAAAGGCAAAAGGGTAATCAACAGCATATATATATATAGAGAGAGAGAATATACTTTGTCATGCATATTCCGTGTGTACCCAAATTGATAAGGGGAAATTCTATAGTACATTTTGTTAAAAAAATGTACGGTACATAGAAAATCAATAGCTAAGATTGAGCCATATCATTAAAAGTGACCTGCCAAACAGGTCACGTTTTATAGTTATGAGCCAAAATCATAGTTCTTCATAACTATAATCAAATTAATCATAACTTAGTCATAACTACATCGCATAACCAACACCATTTTGTTCATAACTAATATCACATATTTCATAATCACATTTCATAACCAACACCATTTTGTTCATAACTAATATCACATATTTCATAACCATAATCACATATCTCATAACCACATCTCATAACCAACCCCTTTGAGTCATAACCAACATTACATATCTCATAACCACTAGTCACATATTTCATAACCAACACATTTTTTTCATAACCAACATCACATATCTCATAACTAACACCATTTTGCTCATAACCACACCACTCTAATCATAACCAATATTACATATCTCATAACTATTGATCACATACTATGAAGCACGGACACGGACACGGACATGCAAAAACGTAAATTTTCAAAAAAATAGGGGACACGACACGCTGGGGACACGTTCAATATATATAATTAATTTTATTCATTATATGTCATAAAATTATTTAAAAAAATCAAACAAAGGTAATAAAATATACAAAATAACACTATTAAAATTATAAAAAATAAACATTTAATTGATTTAACATCATATATATCATTCACAATTAACATAAAATTGCATTCCATCAATACATAACATATCATTCGAAGCTACCAACCATCATTTGTTACAAAATGCATGAAAATCAAACCACAAAATATAAAATTATCCAATGTACCAACAATTATTACAAAATCCATAAATATCAAAAAATGTAAACCTAAGTAGAGGAAACTATTACAACATCTTCACCACCGTCTCCATCTTCTCCTTCATCTGTAAATAGGACCGCCTCCATAGCTGGTTCATCAAGTGAGAGGTTAGCTATCCCAAGCATTCCAATATCATTAAGTGAGTCAAAGTTATCTCTGGCAATGTCCCACATTTTTGTCTCTCCTTGCAAGTATTGGGAGCTCCTCCTTGATAAAAGACGAAGATTGCTATGAATGAACGCCAAATCCTCCGCACGTTGAGGGACCATCTTGTTCCTTCTCACTGAGTGAATAAAGGAGTAAGTTCTCCAATTTCTCTCACAACAAGATGAAGAGGCAGGTTGCACAAGCAATCTCAAGGCTAGTTTTTGAAGAGATGGTGCATCTGCACCATATGCACACCACCAAGTATAAGGATCCATGTGCCACCTATTATGAATGGAATCATACTCTGAGAATGCTTCAACATAACCCGAAAATTTTCCAAACTCAGTTATCACCTTGGTTCGCTCCGTGATATCTTCAAAATACCTCTTAAAACACTTGTTCCTCTCACGTGTCACCTCTTCATCCCTATGTGGAGGAACTCTATTTTGATCCTCATGGAGCCACTCATCACTATAATTCCTACAATCCAAAATAGGAAAAATAATTATTTCAAGAAAGACTAGATAAGTCCATTAAAATGAAATATCTAAAACAAATTTAAATGTGGTACTTACTTTGGATTCAATGAATGTGCCATACAATAGAGAGGAGTATTGTTTTTATTCCATCGATCCACGAGAATTTGATACACCACATTGTAAAATGTAGATTCCTCATATATTCTTTTCCCTTCATGCCTATATATTGTCATCTTCACTTTCTCTATCATTGAGTCCCACATATCATATACTAAGTGAAGGCAAGGTTTGTCCGTATCACAAGCCCTAAGCATGTCATATATAGGACCCGTAAAGGAAAGAATATAATCAATGTAGTCCCACCACATATCATCCAAAATCTTTTCTTTTACAAATTTTGCCTTCCCAACATCATCCTCTCTATAGCAATTCCACTTGTTACTAATTACCATTGCTTGAAGACCACGTTTTATAAGCTTTAACCTCTTGAGCATAACAGTTGTGGAGGCAAATCGTGTTTCGGCAACCGAAAGCAACTTCAATGACACAAATTCATTGTACATAGCCAATCGCATTGAGTGATTAGAGAAAAAATTCTTAATCATCAAACCATCTCCGGCAATATCACTAATCCAACTACACTCTTCATATGTGACTTCATTCCTCTCAATATTCTTTGCGGCACAAATATTTTTCAAAGCTAGATTTAATGTGTGCACCACACAAGGAGTCCATAGAATATGAGGGAATTGAGCTTCAATGAGTTGTCCTACTGCCTTATAATTAGGAGCATTATCCGTGATGACTTGAACCACATTACTTGGCCCAACCTCATTAATCACTTCTTTCATCAAATTTGCAATGAAATATTTGTCTTTAGTTTCTCCAGAACAATCAACTGCTTTAATGAACATAGGCCCACTTTCACTCACTGCCATAAAATTAATCAAAGGCCTCCTTTGAGAATCACTCCAACCATCATTAACAATGCTCACCCCTTTTTCTTTCCATGTGCCCCTAATTGGTTGCAACAATTTATCAATATTTGCCCTCTCTTTTTGAAGTAATGTGGTTCGTAACAAATTATAACCGGGAGGCAAATATCCAGGAATATTATGATTTGCAGCAAATGTGTAAGAGCTAACATAGTAAGGATTTCTTGCAAGATTAAACGGTACCCCCCTCCCCCCCCCCCCCCCCGAGTAGAACATCCTAGCAATTTCAAAATGCAATTGCTCTCTATCCTTCAAGTTGAATGCTTTCTCAATAGCACTCTCACTCCCACTCCCACTCCCACTTGCACATGTTCTCCTCTTCTTTGATTCATAAGCATAACTACTACCCACTGATACAGTGCAATGAGGCAATGGTACATTTTTGGGAAGAGCATTTTTAATTCTCAGTTCAGCAGTATCATTCTCATTTTGCAGTTGTGAAAGTTTTTGACTTGTCACTTTCTTACAAGCACCAATTCCCTTTCCTGGGAGTTTTAACAAGTGTGCCCTTACTCTTGTATATGAACCTTTGAAAGTATTATTACAAAATTTACATTGTAATTGGCAATTTCCTCCTCCTTTCCCAGGTTTTGCTAATTTAGTTATATACTTCCACAATGGTTTGTTCTCATCAAAATCATCATCAGGTATATCATTAGAACTACCACCCGTAGCCATTGTTTCAGAATTAAAAATTGGTTCCCATAATAAAATTAATAAACATACATTATTAAAATTATACACTCAAATAATAGAAAAGAAAAAATAAAATCAGAATATAAAAAAATAATGAAAGAAAAGAAAAAATAAAATAAAATCAGAATAAAAGAAAAAATAAAAGAAAAGAAAAAAATAAAATCAGAAGAAGGGCGAGAGAAAAAAAAATAAAAGAAAAAAATAAAATCAGAAGAAGGGCGAAGAATGAAGATCGACTAAGGAAAGAAGAGGCTGAGAGAGAGAGAGAGCGACTGAGGGAAATCGAAGAAGAATGAAGATCGCAGATCGAAGAAGAAGAGGCGTACCTTAACGACGAAGGGCGAGACACGACTGACGACCGACGACAGACGACCAACGAGGAGCGACGATCGACGAGGAGAGAAAACGAATGACGAACGACGAAGTCAAGTCCTCTCTTTGTCACCCTTTCTCTGCTGTTTCTCTTATATTCGAAGTAGATTAGGGCAAATTTTGATCTGTTTTTGCTTATTTACAAATCGACCCCAAAAAAAATTAGTAAATTGTGAAATTGCCCCCGAACGTGTCCCAAACGTGTCCGGATGTAAAAAAATTTTTAAAAAAATGGGACACTCTCTGCTGCGTGTCGGACACGTGTCCACCGCGTGTCCGATGCGTGTCCATGTCCGACACGTGTCTGACACTGGTACGGAGCCCTCGGAGAGGTGTCCGTGCTTCATAGATCACATATCTCATAACTATTACCCACATGAATCATAACTACATCTCATAACCAACCCCTTTGAGTCATAACCAACATCACATATCTCATAACTACTAGTTACGTATCTCATAATTAACAACCCTTTTACTCATAACTACACCACTTTGATCATAACCAATATCTCACATCTCATAACCACTTACACATATAGCATAACTAAACACATCACCCTAATCTAACAAGTATCTCATGGGAAATGATGTTTGGGCATTGCTCCATGTTCCCTAGGCTCTCATTGTAATTTTTTTTTTTTTTTTTTTTTGATAAATACTCTCATTGTAAAAATTTGTTGTGATTAAAGCATGAACATGTGGATTTACTAGTACTAACCAGTAAAGAGTCTTGAGAACATGAAGTGATGAGACAATTCTGAGGCAGCAAATCCACCTTAAACATGATGGCAGGGGATAAAACAGACCGACTACTCAAATTCGACTTATATTTGGCTCCTTAAAAATTTCTTTGAGATTACAAGGTAAATTCAAACAATTTATTTGATTGGATACTAAAAAAAATCAACTTAGTTCAGTTCAACTCAGTTAAAACTCATTTAATATTGACTCAAAATTTGTTAAAACTTTCAAATTAAACTTGAACAATTTATTACTCGCCTCGAGTCAAGCATGTTAACAAAGAATTGGAGAAGGAACCTTGGAATGGTAAAGCTCAGAGTCATTGATGGCAAGCAACTCAACTGACCGACAACCACACTCATATACCCATATCTGATAGCCACAGCTCCAATAAACAAACCAACGCCAAAGATCGACCTTTCCATCCCCAAAGTCTCTCTGCGCAACCTAATGAAGTCCAGGTGAAGAACTCTGCCTCCAAACCAGACCCTTATGAGGCCCTCGGCTCTCCCAAGCTCGTTCTGCGTTTCCAAGCTCTTGGCAGTGATTCTGAAAAAGGGTCCTAGGGTTTCAAGCTGAAGGTGAATTTTTTGGGCCTTTGAAGCTTCCATGATTTCAGACATGGTGGGTATGCTGTTGGAATCGATCTTCTTGTTGGTAGTGGTGATTTTGGAGAGGGAATTCAAACGGGGGTTTGGAAGAGTGATTTGGGAATTTCGAAGGATTTGTGTTGATCCCATTTTTTCTGATTTTCTATCTCACGAAGTGTTTGTGAGATCCAGAAATGGAGAATGGGTTTTAAGGAACATATGAGTTCGTTGGTAAATAATCCCTTATGGAAGTAGCTAATAGCTATGGCTGCTTAGCTTAATTTGCTGTGTATGTGTGTGGCAGGGACAGCGAGAGGGGAAAAGTTATTGGTTTGGGTACCGCCACCTGGTGTGCTAATGGTAACGTTGTTGTGAATGATAAAAAGGCGCGGCACATTCATTTCTGTTGTGTAATTAAAGAATATAATGGGTTAGGATTTAGAGTAATTAATAATTTTTAGGTAGATTATATTTACACCTTTTGACGTATAGGATTAATGTATATAACATCTTGACGGTTAAATAATTATACTGTTCCCTTATTAGTATAATCATTTAGATGAAATCTATATATTAAGGAAAAGGGTCTTTTAAAACCCAAGGCTTGTGGAACCTCCAACATGCCAATCCTAATTTCTTGATTTTTTAATATTTTTTTTTTAAAAAATTGACTTGGTGATTGGTGATTGGTTCAAAGATTGTAATAATTACACTATTGATTACAATAAATTCAAAGATTGTAATAATTACACTATTGATTACAATAAACACTTAATTTATAATAATTACACTTATTAAATGAATAACGCAATAAATGAAATCCTAATTTCCTTACTTTTTGCATCCCCAAGAGACTCATGTAATTATTGTGTAAATGCCTCTTAAATAAATAAATAAACACTTATTAAATTCTTTCAAACTCCTCGGTCAAACCCCATGTATTTAATTTATATATTATGTAATTATTGTGTAAATGCCTCTTAAATAAATAAATAAACACTTATTAAATTCTTTCAAACTCCTCGGTCAAACCCCATATATTTAATTTATATATTAAAAAAAATGAAAACAAATATAAATATCTATAATTATCCTGTGCATAGCACGGGTGATAGGCTAGTTGATATTAATATCAAAAGACATTTTTGTTCCTAAACTTCTACATGTAAATATTTTATAGTTAAAGTTTGAAAAAAATGACAATTGTTATGATTGAACCATTTTCTTTATGATATATTGATAATTTTAAATACGATATAAGGTTGCAAAAGACTTTTTTGTGATCCTCGAGGACAATTCAATCACCTTTCATTACTTTTTGATTATATTATCAAGATTTTTTTAACAGGTCTACCGTTCACTTTAAGACAAGAAAAGTTTGTAAAATAAGACTATCAATCACATGAATATAAATATAATTTTTAAAATATCAAAAAATAAGATATAATTGAATTAAATTTCAAGAGATTTTAGTGTAATTTACCCATAATTTTTCGAAGGAGGGAAGATGTTCGTTTATCATAAAATTACTACTCTCGAATTGACACGTGGCAGATAGAATTTGAATAATGTTACCAAAAAGATGAGAATGTATGCGAATATTTTTTGTTTTTTTTAACAGCGATTTGCCCAATTTTCTAACAACGGTGGTTAGCGTTTTTGCCTATTGGTTGAATCTGTGAAGAGCTGTGCAATTAAAATCGATGATGAATAATATGCGAAAGCGAGAGAGGTGATGGAAAGAAGCAAGCCCTAGTAGTCTCTAAACTCTTATCAGCCTCCCAAACTGAACATGTCTCGATGGGAGGGACGAGAATCCGACTTAAAACGCCACCGTTCCAAGTTCGATCGAGAACCCAGGTCCTCTCTCTTCTTTCAATTGCTCTCTCTGTCCCGTTTTACATTACAAAAAAAATGCAATTATTACATATGCTAATTTGATGAACTAATAATCAAGGGGTCACAATATAGCTTATTGATTTGGAATGTTTTAATGGAGAAACAAGGAGTTCACACACCTGTTGAAGGACCTTTGAGGGGTCTTTTCATTTGTTTTGGAAACCATACACAAGTTAGGGCTATATATATGTATATACATATATTTGTGCATAAGTATGTACTTTATGTAACTCTCTGCAAATTAGGTTTTACATTCTTACTCTCATTCATAACTAGTTAAAGTTTTCATGCTCTGGTGGTCAACTTCAAAGCACTTAATTTTTTTAGCTATAATTCTATATCTATGGCCTTATTCTTTTTATCAAGATAATGATGGCTATAAGTTGAGTATATCATATACAATTTGAGATGGGATCCAATAATAACATGGTTCATATTTGCCTTTGAATTCCTAGTCCCAAAAAATCAACAAGGGATGGAAAACCAGCCACTGAGAGGCCCTCTAGCAACCTTAATTTGGATGGCAGTGACTATTCAGATAGGGATCCGAAGCACCATCAACGGCTGCAAGACGCTTTGCCCCTTGATGCCCCACCAGCACCCAGTTCTAAGGTAGAAATTCGTGCTGGGAGCAAAGCATTTGGCAAGCAAACCAATGGACAACGTGACGGAACCAAAAATTCTTCTAATCCTACTCAAGTGCCACGGTCTCAATCATATTTCCAGGTGCTGTGAATTTATATCTAACAAGAGGTCACTTAGTTTTCAATATGACTTCTCCTATAGATTGTTCTTATATGTTATTTTCTAGTTGATTGTTTCAGCTTTTATAGTATACTTTTGAACTGATCTCAGCTTTCATACCAAATTTTTAACCACACAGGTTTTATGGGGATCTTTTCTTTGTCTTCAAGTAATGTTACACCCTCGTAAATTAGCAGTTGCTATAAATTTTATGGCTCAGTGATCATTATAGTTTTCTATTTAGAAAATAATTGATAATCACCCTAGACTGTGATGTTACCTGAGATTAAGAATACTTAGCACCAATAATATGATGGCAAATCACCAGTGGCTTGGTGTGGATAGTTTGTATACCACCTCTTAACCCTGTGTTTGGTTGGGGGATTTGAGGAGAGATTTGGAAAGGGAAATGGAAAAGATAGGTGAATTGTGAATAAAACATAACTATATTTCATCTAGTTTCACATATCTTTTCCCGTTCTCTTTCCAAATCCCCCAATCAAGCACAGCATAAGAGTCAATTGCAAGGATACAGATCATGGTTGGCCATATGGGTAACATAGAAGAAGGATGTTTTCATGTGTGGCTAGGTTTAACTTGTAGGGATTGAGGTGGTGAGGTGGAATTCTTAGAATTTTAGGCTGTGTTTTGGATCATGGATTTGGGTAGAGAAAAGGCAAGAGAAACATGAATGAAATATAAGCTAAATATTTTCTCCATTTCTCTTGCTTTTTCATTTTCCCCTTTTCAAATCTCTACCCAAATCTATGATCCAAACACAGTCTTAGCGCGATCACATTCAGTTATTCTCAGGTGAAAGTTTTTCTAAGATACGTCTTGACCTTATGGTAGTTCCTCTCATGATTTCACTATGAGATCCCATAGTTTATAAGTGCATCCAAAAAAGGGGTCATGGCTATGTAATAATAACAATAATTAGTATTTTAGAATTCTTTTGTTGACAATTTACTCTCATTGTGAACTGTATAGCACAGATAGTGAATCTATTTTTTCTATTTCCAAAGACTCATTCTTTGACTACTCGTCCTGAAATTATGATGTGGATCTGTTCATATTGTATAGAAAGTGGAATTTCATACTCTAATATTTATTGCTTTTATTTCATCTGTTTTTCTTGTTCTTCCATTAGTTTGGTCATTCTTTTCGCTATTTGTTTTTATTCCTTGCAAACACTGAGAGTATTTGACTGATCTGTTGGTGATAGACAAAATGCACTTGCATACAGCCACAGTGGGGTTCACTGCTTTATGTAGCCATACCTATGAGAACTTTTGGATGTACATCTGCCTTCATAATTGTCCTTAGTTATTTCATTTATGCAATGCTTTTTGGATATATAGTTTTATGATTAATTTTTTGCCATTAACTGTAGCATCCTAGTTATATCATTATATGTATGTTAGTTGCTTATGCAGTATTTTCACGATTAACAGTAGCAAATAATTTGGAAGTTATATATTTTGCTTGTATTTTTCTTTTTAAGCCTATGAAATAATATTGGACAAACCGGAAGGACACATAATACATAGCTATTGCCGTAATCCTCAATTATTTGCTGTCCTGAAAATTTTCTTGAGCTTCATTTCAGGTTAACTTAGAAAGGCCTTTGCAACATCCCAAACATAGATAATTTTGTTAACCTAACCAACTAGTGGTTCTGTTGAGTTTCTTTTTTGGTTCTTACTAAGTGTATGCAAACCTTTTTTTTTCTGGCCTGCTGTTGCAGGATATTTCTCAGTGTCCAGTGCCTCGATGTATATAACAATGTGCATGTCTTATAGCAGCACGATGAGCGTGGCAATGCCGCACAAGCTGGTCGAACCACTGGTTGCGGACCTGCTACCGGTGAGTACCTAACATCTAATGGTTAGAATTCTTTGTTTTCCCTTGAAACTCGTGTTATCTATTTTTGTGCTGAAACTGCTTGTTGGTGATAATTACAAATAAAACACTAGAAAATAAAAATAATAGTAATTACAAAAACTATTGTAAGGGCTGAGGCGCGAGAAATTCGCTCTCTTTAAGGAGATTCAAGCCCTCTGCGGTTAGGCAAAGCCTCATACCGGTGCAGCAGAAAAAACCTTGACTTGTCCCCCCCAGGATACAACAGCCCGACTAAGTCGTATGGTTCACCAATACTGCACAATTGGTTGAACCCAAAGCTTTATCACACACACCCTTTTTATTTGCCTGATAATCTCACTCAAGACATAACAACACAACCAAAACTTCTTCTCTCGTATATTCAAAGATATGACATAAGTTCAATATATATAGAAATGAAAACTTCTTAGGCAAGGTTCTTGATGGATAAGAATTGGTGGACTTGACCAAGACCTTGGATGGCTTACCTTGGAAGTCTTGGAATGGATAGGAATGGGAAGACTTCGAGAAGACTAGGAAGACTTATATAGGAAGTCTTGGAGACCAGTGTTTTAAAAAGCGCGCCTAGGCGCGCGCCTAGGCGCTAAGCGAGGCGAGGCGCAGGTCTAGGGCTTCAAGCAGACGAAGCGAGGCGCACTGCGAGAAGCGCATGTAAAGCTCTGAGGCGCGCGCCTTTCTCTGAGGCTCGAAGCGCACGCTTCATGCGCTTCGGCTAGGACTGAGCTGTTTGTGTACTACCCACATAGGATTAAAACTCTTATATGATTCTGTTGGTGAGCCTCTTTGAATCGACAAAGCCCTATATTTGTTACGACCCAAATTTCGATTCGACGAAGTGTTGCGACCAAACAGCTCGAATCGACGAAGACGTGAGCTTCAGGTTCGACATCGATGTGAATTTTGTTTCGACGAGAGCTTCAGGTTCGACATCGACGTGAGCTTCAGCTTCAGCTTCGACATCGACTCAGGTTTGTCTCTTTCGTTTCTTCTTCTCTCTCCCTCTCTCGATCTCTTCTGTCTCTCGATCTCTTAATTCATATATATATATATAATATTATATAATACGGAGCAGATTCAGGTAAGTGGTAATATTATACATATATATATGTAATTTGCCCAATATATTATATAATTCTTAATTCATATATATATAATATTATATAATACCTATTATATTATATATTATATATTATATATTATATACTTATAGATAATAATATATAAAATATAATTGACTCATAAATATATAATATTATACAATAATATATAATAATATGTAAAATATAATTCATATAATATATAATTCATATGTAATAATATATAAAATATACTTATAGATAATATAATATATAAATATACTTATAGATAATATATAAAATATAATTGATTCATATATATATAATATTATACAATAATATGTAAAATATAATTCATATAATATATAATTCATGTATATAATATGTAATAATATATAAAATATACTTATAGATAATATAATATGTAAAATATAATTCATATATATAATATGTAATAATATAATTCATATACATATATAATACTTATAAATAATATGTAAAATATAATATATATTTATATATAGTAATAAAAAAAATAATAATAAACACATGTATATAAAATAAAATAAAAACATTAATTGAAACACATTATTTAAAAAATATAATAAATAAATAAAATAATATATATATAATTAATTATTTTTTTTTCTTATTAAAAAAATTAATAATATACATATTAAATATTTGTTCATGTTGAAAATTGTGTTATATTAATATTTTGCTTAACTTTTATAATTTGCGCCTCGCTTTGGTGAGGCGCGCGCCTCGCCTCGCGCCTCGGCGCTCAGGCTCCAGGTGACCTTGGCGCCTCGATGCGCCTGGGGTTTTTTAAAACACTGTTGGAGACTAAAATGGGAAGCAAACTAGGTAGAAAAGAAAAGAGAAACAACCTATGACATATTATAATATTAAAAAACCTGCTAACATTCCCCCACCTATTTTAATATTATAGGTAACCAAAACTGAGATTATTAGACAAATAAGGATATTATGCATCATAGTAGATGTGCTCTGTAACGCCCTCAAAATAAAACATAATACCCATCATTCAGACATGCAGTGATATAAGAAAATCAACATTTTTCCATTCATCAGAGTAGTTCTTACAACAGTACTACATGTTAACAACAAAAGCAAATGCCCTACGGGCTTACAGCTTTCCAAGTCAACACTTGATTACACAAAAGAAGAGTACTAACTCTATACAAAATAAGCCCTTGGCTTGATATACATGTAATACAAACAAAATAATCCAAAAGAGTCTTCAACTCCCATAACCATCCAAGCTACGTCCTTGGAGGCGGCATGCTACCTGTACCTGAAAATGATGTCCCATATAGGGTGAGTCAACGCTCAGTAGAGATATGTTAAACACAATATGAGCAATAACTAAGATATTAGCAATTGATAAATGTTGACTTACATAAACCAATTCATACACCATTTCCATTACATGACCACAGTGTTCATGTTTCATTTCATTTTCCATTTCTATCCAAGTTCCCAATTCATAACCGTGGCTCAGAACCTGGCCACACACTCTAAACGAAATAATAACTCATATTAAACGTTTCCCATTTCACAATAGATAAGCATACAAGCTATATCAACATTTCAACAGATAAGCATATGAGCTCTATCAACACTTCCGTAGATAAGCCTATGAGCTATATCAACATTTCAACAGATAAGCATATGAGCTATATCAACACTTCAACTGACAAGCATATGAGCTGTGTCAACGGAGTCCATCCCCTATCTCCTCCCACACAACATTCGGTTTAGAGGTCCATCCCCTATCTTCCCCTAAACTGTGGAGTACATCTCCTATCTCATCCCACACACACAACGTATATATACATAAGTCATATACACAATCAATCAATACATAACGTTAATGTATTCTATCAACCGTCATACTCTATGACACATCCCATTGATTCGTTTTAGTTTGCCTAATCATCATGCATTATCTACAACAATCATAGCTACCCTCCACCGGTAGCCCAAAGCAATTATTTCTAAACAGATAATAAAAACTCCAACAGATAAAATATCAATGTTTTCAACAATGAGCGATTTATAAATCCAACTCTACCATTTTACAATATAATGAGCCAATTTCATTATTTCCAACTCAATTCCAAATAATAACAATTTTCCCAAATTAATGATACCAATTAATTTATACAACAAATTAGGGTTTTCTACCCCATTTTCCAAAATTGACCCATTGGTCTATATTTCAACAACCAACAACAATATCATTATTTTGAAACCCAAAATACACATTTTAGAATCAAAATAACAAAACCCTCTTTCAACATTTTGAAACCCTAGATCCCAAAATCAAACCATTTAAACAACAAGCTTAAAATCTAGGTTAAAACCCAAAGGAGTAAGTATGAATCCCTACCTCAAATCCGGAGCTACAATGAGAGAAGAGACCAAAACCAAAATGCTCAAAACTTTAAACTTTTCGGATCAAAATGAAGCCCTCGACGATCAACACAACTTTTGCAAAGGCCGAAGGAAAGGAAAGCACTCTAACTAGATCAAACCCCTAGAGAGAAGGGAGTTTCTAGAGAGAGAGGCTTTCAAAATATCTTTTTAGAAAGTAAGAGAGAGAGAGTGAATGTAAAAAGTGGTTTTAAAATGCCTAACTGTCTTCTGATATACGACAGGTCCGTTCGAGCGGAAAACACAACGCTCGAGCGTCAGGAACAAAAAACTGGGTATGCTCGAGCGCAAGAAGGTACGCTCAAGCGCCAAGACACAAAGGCAAAACACATCCACTCGAGCGTGAAAAACCAGTCCGCTCGAGCGCAATTTTCCCCTCCCAGATCTTACACCAAAGATGCACTGTCCGCTTGAGCTCCATCAAGCCCGCTTGAGCGTAGGAAACCCGCTCGAGCGTAAAAATCACACTTGCAGAAGTTTTGCAGGGCACAAAATACTGGTAGTGTGCAATCTCTGCTCGAGCGCTCCAAGACCCGCTCGAGCGAAACGACCAAAAACCCGACAACAAGATTATAGACCAAGACTCAACCCACCTGCTCGAAACATACTCAACACATCCTAAAATTCAAGGAATTGGAATCAAAGGACGACAATAAGATAGATACAACTACCAACTCCACGGAACCAAAGTCCGGAATACAACAAATACAGCAAGGGAATACCGGGATCGCTATAACCTCCACCCCTGTAAAGAATTTCGTCCCTGAAATTAAATACAAGTTTTCCAAAACAAGTTTTCTCCATTCCCAACAATATTACAGCATATTGTTTAAACAATCCGACCCATTACCGGTCAATCCATCTCTTATTCAAGAGGCAATTTACCACATATCTCAATATGTATCAACAACATGTTTTCCCTGAAATTCAACAATTTCTACACACATGTTTCACAATTCTATATCATATTCAACATTCATAATATATTTCCATTCCTACAATACATTCAACATATACAATGTTATAACAAACTTCCATTTCAAGGTAAGTTCTACAATACTTCCATAAACCAAAACATTCACAATGTTTTACAACTTAAGACATATATAATGCTCTTAAAGTTCAACAATATTACAAAATTACCAATGCATGATTACACATCAATAAACAAGTCCGGATATTTCTCGCGGACCTCCAACTCACGTTCCCAAGTGGCTTCCTCCACTCTGTGATGTTTCCACAAAACCCTCACCAAGGGAATGGTCTTGCCACGTAGGATTTAATCCCGCATATCCAAGACCCGAACCGGTCTCTCCTCATACGAGGCATCCTCATCTACCTCTAAGTCGGTCCAATCTAGCACATGGGACGGATCCGGCTCATACTTCCGAAGCATACTCACATGAAACACGTCATGCACCCCGGACAACTGCGGTGGCAAAACCAAACGATAAGCAACTTCCCCAACCCTCTCAAGGATCTCAAAAGGGCCAATAAACCGAGGGGATAACTTCCCACTCTTCCCAAACCTCATCAAATCTCACCTAAGTGATATTTTCAAGAAAACATGATCACCTACCTCAAACGCCAAAGGCCTCCTCCTATGGTCGGCATAACTCTTTTGGCGACTCTGGGCTGTAACAAGCATCCTACGGATAAGCTCAACTTTCTCCGTCGTCTCCCTAACCAACTCTGGGCCCAACAAAGGTGCATCACCCACCTCGGCCCAACAAACCAGAGACCTACACGGTCGGCCATACAAGGCCTCAAACGGTGCCATACCGATACTAGACTGAAAGCTGTTGTTGTAGGCAAACTTTACCAAGGGCAAGTGCCTCTCCCACGTCCCACTAAAGTCAAGGACACAACCTCGAAGCATATTCTCAAGGATCTGAATAGTACGTTCGGACTGCCCGTCAGTCTGAGGGTGATAAGCCGTACTAAAGGTTAACTTAGTACCCAAGGCACTTTGCAAACTCTGCCACAACCTAGCAGTAAAACAAGGATCTCTATCTGAGATGATCGTCACTGGGACCCCGTGCAACCTCACTATGTCCCGAATATACAAATCGGCAAGATGATCTACCGAATCTCTCGCGCGGATAGGAATGAAGTGCGCCGACTTAATCAACCGGTCTACAATCACCCAAATAGCATCACTACCCCGCTGAGTTCTCGGAAGACCTACAACGAAGTCCATAGTGACATGCTCCCACTTCCACTCGGCAATAGGCAAGGGTTGCAACAAACCCGCTGGCCTCTGATGCTCGGCCTTCACTTGCTGACAAGTAAGACACTTAGACACGAAAACCGCCACGTCTTTCTTCATACCCCGCCACCAAAACTAGCGACTCAAATCACGATACATCTTAGTGCCTCCCGGATGCACCGCAAGACGCGAATGATGGAACTCTCGGAGTACTTCCTCTCGGCAAGACTCCAGCACAAGCAAACGGTCTCGGTATCTCACACTCAGGTCGGGATACACCGTCAAACCCTTCTCAACCTTCCCACTAGAGATCTTCTCTCGGAGGGATTCTACCTCAAGGTCACCTCTCTGTGTCTCTAACACTCGAGTCACGAGCGTAGGCTGTGCAACAACAGAAAACAAGGCCGCAGCCTCAACGAATTCGCCCAGAAGCAAATCAAACTCACTAAGTGCACCCAACATCTCCCACTCCCGGATGGCTATACAAGCTACATCACTAATGGATTTTCTACTAAGGGCATCGGCCACAACATTGGCCTTTCCCAGGTGATAGTGCAACTCAAAATCGTAGTCCTCAATGAACTCCATCTACCTTCTCTGCCTCAAATTCAAGTCTCTCTGTGTAAACAGATACTTCAAACTCTTGTGGTCCGAGAACACCTCGAACCTTTCACCATAAAGGTAATGCCTCCAAATCTTCAAGGCAAAGATCACTGCTGCTAACTTTAGGTCATGTGTAGGATAATTCTTCTCGTGTATTTTCAACTGACGTGAGCCATAGGTTACCACTTTCCCCTCTTGCATCAACACACAACCCAAACCCTCTCGTGAGGCATCACAATAGACTGCATAACCCAACCCTCTCTCCGGAATAATCAAGACTGGAGCGGTGGTCAATCTGACTTTCAACTCCTGGAACGACTTTTCACAAGTCTCACTCCACACAAACTTGACTCCCTTCCGAGTCAGTCTAGTCAACGGCGAAGCTAGCCTAGAGAAATCTTTCACAAACCGGCAGTAATACCCAGCTAATCCCAGAAAACTGCGGATCTCAAAAGCACTCTTAGACTGTGCCCAATCTTGCACTGCCTCAACCTTGGATGTATCAACAGACACCCCTTCCCCAGACACCACATGGCCTAAGAACTTGACTTCTCCTAGCCAGAACTCACATTTCCCAAACTTGGCATACAGCCTATGGGCCCTAAGCAACTCAAGCACCACTCTCAAGTGTTCCTCGTGCTCCTCCTCGGAAGGCGAATAGATCAAAATGTCGTCCACGAAAACGACCACAAAGCGATCTAAGAATTCCCGGAAGATCCGGTTCATCAAGTCCATAAAGACTGCCGGTGCATTGGTGAGCCCAAATGGCATCACCAGAAACTCATAATGTCCATACCGCGTACCGAATGCCGTCTTCGGAATATCCTCCTCCCTGACCTTTAACTGGTGGTAACCCGATCTCAAGTCTATCTTAGAGAAACAACGGGAACCCTTCAACTAGTCAAACAAATCATCAATACGGGGCATAGGGTACTTATTCTTGACCGTAGCCCAATTCAACTTCCGGTAGTCGATACAAAGTCTCAAGGCACCATATTTCTTTTTAGCAAAGAGGGCCAGTGCTCCCCACGGTAAAACACTAGGGCGAATAAAGCCCTTATCTAGCAATTCCTGGAGCTGAATCTTCAACTCACTTAGCTCGGCTGGGGCAAAACAATAAGGTGCCATAGAAATCGGCGCCGTGCCGGGCACTAAATCAATAGAGAACTCAATCTCTCGATGAGGTGGCAAACTAACAAGGCCCTCAAGAAAAACATCTGAATACTCACAAACCACCCTCGGCAATATAATCTGGGTCTCATCACACTCACCACTCATAATGCTAGCAAGTAGACCACTAAGTTCACTCTGCCCTCGCGGATCATACACCGGTGGCAACACACTACCAACCCGATCCCCCAAGAAATGGAAACACTCCCCGCTCAAGGTACAAACAGTGACCCTCTGGCGGTAGCAATCAATAACAGCCCGGTATGACGATAGCCAGTCCATACCCAAAATAACATCAAAACCATTCATGGGCATAACTACAAATGGAAAAGGAAGCCTACGGTCGGCGACCTCTATATCACAACCTCTACATCCGTGTTTCAAAATCAATTCACCCCCAACAGGTGATACAACACATATAGGAGATGCTAATAGTGCCAACTCCAACTCCAACTCCAACACAGATGCAAATGCAGCAGATACAAAAGAATGAGACGCACCCGTATCAATCAATACACTAGCAACCGAGTTGCAAAACAAAAAGGTACCTCTCACTACTGATGGAGCCGGTACTAGGTCCTGTGCGGTAACAGCATACACGCGCCCTGTAGGCCCCTGATCCACCTGTTCACCTCTAGGAGTAAAAGACTGTTGCACAGACTGGGATGACGAAGCTCTCGGATTGGCCCTTGAGGCCTGCACAGACTGAGCTGGCTGATAACTCTGCATCTATCTAGAACCAGACGCTCTCGAAGTGGCACTCAACTGTGGGCAATACCTCTTCAGGTGCCCAGGCTGACCACACTGATAACAAGACAAGGGCTGCCCCCTGCCCTGACTCTGGCCCTGAGGTCTAGCTGAAGAAGAAGCAGCTCGCTGACCCCCTCCCTTCTGCAGGCAAACCGAAGACTTGTGACCCAGCTGGCCACATGCAAAACAAGTCAAGCCTCCCTGACTACCTCTTCCAGAGCCTGCACTCGGTATCGGAAAGGTCGATCTAGCCAAACCACCCTGAGACTGCTGAGGGTTAAAACTTCTCTGTCTCCTGCCGTCACCCTGGCCATCTTGGCTTCTCTTGGAGCCTCTATGCTTCTCCTCATCCTCCTCCTGCATCATAATCTCCATATGAGCTGCAGCATCCACCAAACGTCTATACTCCCGAATGAAAGACCCTCCAACCCTCAACTTGAGTCCACGCCTCAACTTCCGCTCAAACTCAAAGCAACGGCGTTCCTCGGACGCCACAAGTTCAGGTGCAAACCTGGACAAGCTAGTAAAAGTAGCCTCAAACTCAGCCACTGACAAACCCTACTGTTTAAGCTGGCAAAACCGTTCCCTCAGCTTCTCTCTAGCAGCTGAAGACAAGAACTTCTCCTAGAAGGCAATCACAAAAGCCCCCCATATACCACCAACACTACCCTTCTCGTACTTCCACCATTGACTCGCATCTCCCTTCAGTTGGAAGGATGCCAATGTCACTTTTAACGCCTCGTCCTCGATGCCAAGCATCTCGAACGTCTTCTCTATCTGTTCCAACCATTCGCCAGCCTTAAGCGGTTCCTTCGGATCCCCAACAAACTCGTCCGGGTTAGACCGGAAGAATTCCCTCTTCAAGAAAGAAGGCCCTGCCTCAGCAACCTAATTCTCAGCTCTGAGAATACCCAAAGCTCCTGCTATCTCTCTGGCCAAGGCACCTATAGCCTGCTGGGCTACTGGCTCGGCTACATTAGCCTGGCCAACTCCCTTATGCACTGCCGGAATCTCATCCGGTAAAGGCACTTCCTGCCTCCTAGGCCCACCACGCCTACCACCTCGTCCTCGTCCTAACATCCTATTAAAGGTAACGAAGACGTTAGCACATTCATAAATGTGTCGAAACTAAACACTCGCGTCCTAATGCATGAACAACTGTAATTCACTCCACGTAAGCGCATAAACACATAAGCACTTACGAATTTCACTCCCGGATAATGATAGTCCCGAGGCGTTACTAGAGTTCCGGTTAGAAACAGCATTGATCAAGTGCTTTTCCAACAAGACTCCCAGAAACCCAAGGATCCAATCAACATCCTAGAAATTACATTCCATACCCACATAGTCACATAAGTATGTTATCAATTAAACACATAGCATATGACACTACACCTAAGTCTCTATTAAACGAAACAAACCCATTATGATACTAATCACTTCCCACGTACCCAAAGTATTCGAACCTGGTACGCTCTAATATCAAGTTGTAACGCTCTCAAAATAAAACATAATACCCATCATTCAGACATGCAGTGATATAAGAAAATCAACATTTTTCCATTCATCAGAGTAGTTCTTACAACAGTACTACATGTTAACAACAAAAGCAAATGCCTTACGGGCTTACAGCTTTCCAAGTCAACACTTGGTTACACAAAAGAAGAGTACTAACTCTATACAAAATAAGCCCTTGGCTTGATCTACATGTAATACAAACAAAATAATCCAATAGAGTCTTCAACTCCCATAACCATCCAAGCTACGTCCTTGGAGGCGGCATGCTACCTGTACCTGAAAATGATGTCCCATATAGGGTGAGCCAACGCTCAGTAGAGATATGCTAAACACAATATGAGCAATAACTAAGACATTAGCAATTGATAAATGTTGACTTACATAAACCAATTCATACACCATTTCCATTACATAA
Organism: Camellia granthamiana; assembly: GCA_036172215.1. NCBI lineage: Eukaryota > Viridiplantae > Streptophyta > Magnoliopsida > Ericales > Theaceae > Camellia > Camellia granthamiana. The sequence continues at coordinate 126,729,133 of CM069908.1, read as the reverse complement.
CCACAGTGTTCATGTTTCATTTCATTTTCCATTTCTATCCAAGTTCCCAATTCATAACCGTGGCTCAGAACCTGGCCACACACTCTAAACGAAATAATAACTCATATTAAACGTTTCCCATTTCACAATAGATAAGCATACAAGCTATATCAACATTTCAACAGATAAGCATATGAGCTCTATCAACACTTTCGTAGATAAGCCTATGAGCTATATCAACATTTCAACAGATAAGCATATGAGCTATATCAACACTTCAACTGACAAGCATATGAGCTGTGTCAACGGAGTCCATCCCCTATCTCCTCCCACACAACATCCGGTTTAGAGGTCCATCCCCTATCTTCCCCTAAACTGTGGAGTACATCCCCTATCTCATCCCACACACACAACGTATATACACATAAGTCATATACACAATCAATCAATACATAACGTTAATGTATTCTATCAACCGTCATACTCTATGACACATCTCATTGATTCGTTTTAGTTTGCCTAATCATCATGCATTATCTACAACAATCATAGCTACCCTCCACCGGTAGCCCAAAGCAATTATTTCTAAACAGATAATAAAAACTCCAACAGATAACATATCAATGTTTTCAACAATGAGCGATTTATAAATCCAACTTTACCATTTTACAATATAATGAGCCAATTTCATTATTTCTAACTCAATTCCAAAAACAACAATTTTCCCAAATTAATTATACCAATTAATTTATACAACAAATTAGGGTTTTCTACCCCATTTTCCAAAATTGACCCAATGGTCTATATTTTAACAACCAACAACAATATCATTATTTTGAAACCCAAAATACACATTTTAGAATCAAAATAACAAAACCCTCTTTCAACATTTTGAAATCCTAGATCCCAAAATCAAACCATTTAAACAACAAGCTCAAAATCTAGGTTAAAACCCAAAGGAGTGAGTAGGAATCCCTACCTCAAATTCGGAGCTACAATGAGAGAAGAGACCAAAACCAAAATGCTCTAAACTCTAAACTTTTCGGATCAAAATGAAGCCCTCGACGATCAACACAACTTTTGCAAAGGCCGAAGGAAAGGAAAGCACTCTAACTAGATCAAACCCTAGAGAGAAGGGAGTTTCTAGAGAGAGAGACTTTCAAAATATCTTTTTAGAAAGTAAGAGAGAGAGAGTGAATGTAAAAAGAGGTTTTAAAATGCCTAACTGTCTTCTGATATACGACAGGTCCGCTCGAGCGGAAAACACAACGCTCGAGCGTTAGGAACAAAAAACTGGGTACGCTCGAGCGCAAGAAGGTACGCTCGAGCGCCAAGACACAAAGGCAAAACACATCCGCTCGAGCGTGAAAAACCAGTCCGCTCGAGCATATTTTTCCCCCTCCCAAATCTTACACCAAAGATGCACTGTCCGCTCGAGCTCCATCAAGCCCGCTCGAGCGCGACCCGCTCGAGCGTAAAAATCACACCTGCAGAAGTTTTGCAGGGCACAAAATACTGGGAGTGTGCAATCTCCGCTCGAGCGCTCCAAGACCCGCTCGAGCAGAACGACCAAAAACCCGACAACAAAATTATAGACCAAGACTCAACCCACCTGCTCGAAACATACTCAACACGTCCTAAAATTCAAGGAATTGGAATCAAAGGACGACAATAAGATAGATACAACTACCAACTCCACGGAACCAAAGTCCGAAATACAACAAATACAGCAAGGGAATACCGGCATCGCTATATGCTCTGCATTGAACCTCTATTAGTGAAGCAATAATATCTACTCCAGAGCCAATAGTATGCTCAGCATTGAACTATGACTGCTTTAAGGGAAATAAATAATTATTGCACACATATAATATTCCAGGTGTTCACAAAAGCTTTAAAAGCTAGCACATTACGGCCTTGTGTGATCCTAGGATTCATAAGTGTGTTTGAGAATTAGCCCAAATCTCATAGGTAGCGGCCCCACTACCGCACTCACATAGGTGAATTCTGTCAATGGTGCTCCTGTAACTATGACACCCCACTCAATAAGAGCTACAGAAATTCATTAAGAGTTTTTTTTTTTTAATAACTCAACCTATACAACGTTACAAGATAAATGCACTTACATCATCGGGATGGGTAAAAAGTAATTTAGTGCATTTCTCACGGCCATCGTATGATCATTTTTCTCATTGAACCCAGTTACAGGATCTCTGGTCCCTGGGTTGAGTATCCTCATACATGGCTCCTGCTATATTCAATGGGCTTCAACCCCATCCCCCTCGATGTATTCCAGACTCTATCTCTTGCTAAGGCCTTAGTTAATGGATCTGCAAGATCATCACCAGATTTAATATAATCCACATTTATGATGCCATTATTCATATAAGATCTTACAGTACTGTGTTTTCTTCTGATAGGTCTGGATTTACGGTTATAATAACGGTTATTAACTCGACCAATTGCTGCGGTGCTACCACAATGAATCAATATAAGTGGAATCGATTTTTTCCAACAAGAGATTTCGTTTAACAAATCTCTCAACCAATTTGCTTTTTCACTAGCTCTAGCTAAAGCAATAAGCTCAGTCTCCATTGTTGAATTAGCAATAATGGTTTGTTTTTTTGATTTCCAACTTATAGCACCACCTCCCAATGTAAATAAGTAACCAGTGGTTGATAATGAATCACCTGACAAGGTATTCCAATCGGCATCACTGTAACCTTCAAGTACTGCAGGATACTTATTATAAAACAAGCCATATTTTATGGTACCAGATAAATATTTCATAATACACTCAATGGCTAGCCAGTGATCACTACCAGGCTTGCTAGTAAACCTGCTAAGTACTCCAACTGCATATGTAATGTCAGGTCTAGTACAGTCAGTCGCATAACGCAAGCTACCAATCATACTAGCATATTCCTTTTAATTAATTACATCCTCATCATTTTCAACAGGAAATAAACGCACATGAGGATCAAAAGGATTAAGAACATGCTTGCAGTTATAAAAATTATATTTTCTCAAAATTTTCTCAACATAATGCGACTGATCAAGAAATATACCATCACAGCTTTTGGTAATTTTCATTCCCAGAATATAATTAGCCTCACCAAGATCTTTCATATCAAAATGGCTACTAAGCATATTTTTAGTTTTCACGATGATATGCAAATTAGAGCCAAATATAAGTAGATCATCCACATAGAGGCTAATAATGACATGTGAATTCTCTTCAGATTTATAGTAAATGCATTTATCACATTCATTCGTTTTATAACCATTCTCAATCATGCATGAATCAAATTTCTCATGCCACTGTTTAGGGGCCTGTTTTAAGCCATATAGGGATTTAACTAGCTTGCACACTTTGCTTTCTTGACCGGGTTCCACAAATCTCTCAGGTTGATCCATATAGATTTCTTCACCCAGGTCTCCATTTAAAAATGCTGTTTTAACATCCATTTGATGAATTTTTAGATCATGAATTGCAGCAACTGCAATTAATAATCTAATGGATGTAACTCTAGTAACCGGAGAAAATATATCAAAAAAGTCAAGATCTGTTTGTTATTTAAAACCTTTTGCAACAAGCCTTACTTTATATTTATCAATAGTTCCATCCGGTTTAAGTTTTTTTCTCAAAACCCATTTACAGCCAATAGTTTTACAACCTGGTGGTAAATCTACTAATACCCAAGTTTTATTGGATAATAATGATTCCATCTCATCATTTACAGCCTCGTTCAAAAAAACAGAGTCAGGAGATGCCAAAACTTCTTGTAAAGTTAATGGAGTTTCCTCCACATTAAAAACATGATAATCAAGGCCAAAATCTTTTTTCTAATCTGGCTCTTTTACTCCTTCTTGGTTCAAAAACTACAACATCTTGGTTTTGTAAAAGATGAGTAGAGGAACCGGTTTCAGATAAAATATTTTTTTGATAATTTTGACCCCCACCATTTTTAGATTTAAAAGGAAATTTTTCTTCATGAAAAATTGCATCACCTGATTCAAAAATTATTTTGTTTTCAATATCAAAAAATCTATAGGCAACACTATTTGTTGCATATCCAAGAAAAGCACAAGTGGCAGTTTTTACACCTAATTTAGGTCTTTTAAGGTCCACAAGTCTAACGAAAGCTAGACAACCCCAAAACCTCAAATATCTCAAATTTGGCTTATGCCCTTTCCACAACTCAAAAGGTGTAACTTTTGTTTTTTTATGTGGCACTCTATTCATAACATAACATGCAGTTAAGATTGCTTCTCCCCACAAATTTGAAGGAGCACATGCTTCAATTAGCATAACATTTGTTAAATCAGTTAAGGTTCTATTTTTCCTTTCTGCTACACCATTAGGTGAATATGGTGGAGTAGTTTCATGAATTATTCCCAAAGACTGAGCAAACGAGTTGAATCCAAAAGATTCATACTCCTGGCCTCTATCACTTCTATATCTTTTAATCTTTTTACCGAATTGATTTTCAATTTCAAGAAGGAATTCTTTAAATTTTTCAAAAGTATCACTTTTATTTTTCAACAAGTATACATAAGTGTATTTTGAAAAATCATCAATAAAAGTGATAAAATATCTATTGCCACCACGTGTTAAAATTCCTTCAAATTCACATAAATCAGTGTGAATTAATTCTAACAATTCAGTATTTCTCACCACACTTTTATGAGGCCTTTTAGTTATTTTTGCTTGACTGCAAACTTCACATTTCTCAAACTTATTTGTTAGTCTGGGAATTAATCTTAAACTACTCATGACTCCCACATATCGGCTATTAATATGACAAAGACGAGCATGCCAAAAATTCATAGAAGACAGCATGTAAACAGAAACATGTGCTTTCTTATTCTCAACATTTAATTTAAACATTCCATCACAGGCATACCATTTTCCCACAAATATGCCTTTTTTAGTAATTACATATTGGTCAGATTCAATAGTCTGCTTGAAACCAGCTTTGTTGAGCAAATAACTCGACATCAAATTTTTTCTCATGGACGGTGTGTACAACACATCTTTTAAGACAAGCACACGTCCAGAGGTAAAATTCAGCTCAACATCCCCATACCCGAGCACCTTGGTTAAACTGGAGTAACCAAGCATAACAATCATCTCCTCATTAAAAGGAGTGAAATCTTTGAACCAATCTTTATCATAGCAGACATGCCTATTGGCAACAGAGTCTGCCCACCACCCTTCTACAGATTGAACCATGAAAATATCTGTGATCATACCCACAAATGGTTCTTCGGTAACATTAGCCTATGGTCGAGACTGTTGTTTCCGAAATGTGCAAGTTTGAGCAATATGCCCACTTTTGCCGCACACAAAACATGTCACATTTGTCAAATCTTGTGAAGGGAGTTCTTGGTTCCATTTCTTTTGCCTCGGGTAATTTTTATTTTGTGGCCTTCCAGTATTTTTTTAGATTTTCTTAACTGATTTCAAGTGACTATTTTTATGAAATCGACCTTTAGGTAAAGTATTTCCAGAAGTTAAATTTACCTTTGCAGTTGAATGCTCTTGTGTCATAAGCGCATCTTGTCCTCGTGCTTCCTCCTCCACCCGAATCCGTGTGATTAGAGTCTCCAAGGATGTCTCTTTTTGCTTATGACGCATCGACTTCTGGAACTCCCTCCAAGATGATGGAAGTTTGTCAACAATACCTGCTACAACAAGATTGTCTCCAATTTTGATGCCTTCGGATCTAACTTCAGCCACTAGCATCTGAAAATCTTGAACTTGCTCCACCACTGATTTTCTATCTATCATCTGATAGCGGAAAAAACGGCTTGCAGCATATTTTTTAGCGCATGTCTCTTCAGTGTCATATTTGTTCTGCAAGGCTTTCCAAATTTTCTTGGCAATGGTGTAAGTAGTATCATAATAATCATAAAATTGATCTGAAAGACAATTCAAAAGATAGTATCGACATTTATACTCATCTGTGTTGTATTTCTCAATTTTTTCAATATGAGCAGCATACTTCTCGTCGGTCATCTCTTCAGTGGGGACTTTGTTTGGATTTTTCTCGGTTAGGATATACGCTACCTTGAGGAGACTGAGATAGAAAAGCACCTTGCCTTTCCATCTCTTGAAATGAGCTCCCTTGAACTGGAAAGGCTTGTTGAGATCGCCGGTATTCTCGTTGGGCTTCTCTAGTACTGGCTCCATGACTTTTTGCTGATTGAATCTCCTTAAAATTGTTGGTGATAATTACAAATAAAACACTTGAAAATAAGAATAATAGAAATTACAAAAATTATTATAAGGGCTGAGGCGCGGGAAATTCGCTCTCTTTAAGGAGATTCAAGCCCTCTGCGGTTAGGACAAGCCTCACACCGGTGCAGCAGAAAAAACCTTGACTTGTCTCTCCCAGGATACAACAGCCCGACTAAGTCGTGTGATTCACCTATACTGCACAATTGGTTGAACCCAAAACTTTATCACACATACCCTTTTTATTTGCCTGATAATCTCACTCAAGACATAACAACACAACCAAAACTTCTTCTCTCGTATATTCAAAGATATGACATAAGTTCAATATATATAGAAATGAAAACTTCTTAGGCAAGAATCTTGATGGATAAGAATTGGTGGACTTGACCAAGACCTTGGATGGCTTACCTTGGAAGTCTTGGAATGGATAGGAATGGGAAGACTTGGAGAAGACTAGGAAGACTTATATAGAAAGTCTTGGAGACTAAAATGAAAAGCAAACTAGGTAGAAAAGAAAAGAGAAAAAACCTATGACATATTATAATATTAAAATACCTGCTAACACTTCTTTTCTCCTACTCTAATATTAATATGTTATTGTGTTCCACATCAAACTCATATAGTGTATTTGTATGCGTGTTACTGTGCATGAGAGAGAGAGAGAGAGAGAGAGAGAGACTCAATTGTATGGCTAGAATTGCTTCTTATGTCAATGACGTGTATGTTTTCCCTTCGTGTGAAGAGCGTGGATGGTGGAGGGACTCAAAGGATCAGCATATTGAAAGGGCAACGGAGAAAACATCAATTTGCGATACAAAGCAAAGAGTTGAAAAATCCCAAGCTAAGGAGGTTGACAATCTGGTTTGGCACCATGATAGATTCTATGAAATAGAGGCAGATCGACAACCTCCTGCAAGGAAAAGACCCTCATTTAGAGAAAAAAAGATTCCAGCAGACTTTGAAAATGCTGACAAAGCAGGAGCCGAGCCTGTGAAGCCAAGCCGTCCTGATCAACCTTCATTAGGAAGTGAAAGAAGGGAAGAGAAAGGAAGACACAACCGCCGCTATTCAGACAAACCTGAAAAGTCATTTTCAGGAAACAGGGAGGCAAACAGGAGAGAAGCACGGGCGGGTACTTTTCCATCAAGAGATCGGTATAGTGGTGGCAGTACTTATAGGGGAAGAGGACCGAGCGGTGCACGAATCGAGAAATGGAAACATGACGTGTTTGAGGAGGCTAATCAGAGTCTGACCCCGAAGAACGAAGATGATCCGATTGCCAAGGTTGAAGCACTCTTGGCTTCTTAGTAATATGTAGTTGCTTGTGGATGAGTTTCAGTTTGTTTGTCATTCAATTGCATTGTTGCTTGTGTTTTATTTGTGATTTTAGTCTGTTTTTCTAATCATTTTTAATTTAAACAATAATACTCATGTTTTTGTTGTTTTAACTTAAATGGAGCTTAAAATTTGTCTAATTTTCTTGTGCACGATGTTAAATTTTCTCTGCATTTTGGGACTAGCATAAATAAAATGATATTTGCTAATTAATTTACATAAATATATGTATATTGAACCACAATTTTGAGTTTGGGCAAAAATTTAGGGTATATCTTATTGATTTCTCCTGAAAGTTAGAAAAAATATAGCAAATTTTATAATTTTAATATAATTACATTGAGATATTTTTTATTAAGGTTTTTATGGACCAAAGTTAATACATATATCATGAAAATATTATTTTTACATCTATATGATTAAAAATTAATATTATTTTTTTTATTAAAAGGAGGTTAGGCGCAATATTAATCAATTTTTTTAATAAAAAAACTAATGTAATTAAGTTAAACTTTCAAGACTAGTTATATTTTATTCAAACTCTAGAGGATAACCTTTTTGTTTTTTGGAAAGATTACTATTACTAGTTAAATTATAATGTATATTAATGTCTCTTTATAAACACAAACTTAAAACTTCACAGGTTTGGGGCGTTGATTTTTTTGGCTAAATAATCAAAAAGTCAAAATATCTAATTCCATTACTCTTTTTTTTTTTTTTTACAGGTTTTTGTAAAAAGTCAACTGAAAGTCACTTCCGAAGAGAAGTTACTGTGACTAAGTCGTAGCAGTGATCTGTGGTGTCTCAGCAAAAGCTTTTTTCGAGTCTTTTTCGATAATTCGAACCATTCATATTATAGGGTTTGTTGAATAGGTCATCTATGCAAAAAATCAAATTGATTGGAAATCTATAGCTTTATGACAAGAACAAATTTGTTTTTTAAAAAATAAACAGTTAATATTATCTTAATAGTTTTTGTAAACACAATTTGAATATGATCATAGGGTTACGAATTTCTGATTAACTTGATTTTTTATATGAATGATATACTCGACGAACTTTACAATATGAACGGTTTGAATTATCAAAAGAGACTCAAAAAGACCTCCCACTGAAGCACCACAAGTCACAGTAGGATTCCCGAATCTCCTAAACTCAAGTCTAAAATTAACCTAATTTACCCATTGGCATAAAAAAAATTACAAAAAATTTTAAAGTTTTGACTCTTACAATAAAATAAATATTTTATTTTTAATTTTGTCAATTAAATTATTCTTTTAATGTATTTTTAATCTAAATTATTTATTTATTTTCATTAAGTAAAATCGATTGAAAAATAATCATCATTATACTCCACAAAAAAAATATTTTAAATATTTTATATACACTCACATTAAATTTTTAATAATTATAATATTTTTTAAAATTAATTTTACTCAACGAAAATAGACTGTTAATTTAAATCAAAAATAAAAATTTCAACTTGTTTGGTTCTAATTTTTAGAAAACAATTTTTAGAAAATAGTTATCAAAAAAGACTCAGAAAAATCTCTTACCGGAATCACAGTAGGATTCCCGAATCCCCTAAACCCAAGTCTAAAATTAACCTAATCTGCCCATTGGCATAAAAAAAATTTACAAGTTTTTGACTCTTATAACAAAGTAAATTTTTTATTTTGTCAATTAAATTATTCTTTTAATGTATTTGTAATATAAATTATTTAATTATTTTCATTAAGTAAAATCGATTGAAAAATAGTCATCATTATGCTTCACGAAAAAAATATTTTAAATATTTTATATACACTCACATTGAACACTAAAAAAATATTTTAAATATTTTATATACACTCATATTGAATTTTAATATCTTTTAAAATTAATTTTATTGAACGAAAATAGACTACTAATTTAAATTAAAAATAAAATCAATAGAGCACAAGTTCACAAAATTAAAAATTAAAAATTTATTTTGTTACAACAGTTTTTGTTAAAATAAAAAATAAAAAACGCGCGTAAAAAGAAGTCCAACCCGAATCTAGGTAGGCAAGAGAGTATTTCGATTCTCAAGATCTCAAATCAAATCTCAATCTTACAATTTCTTTTAATTTAAGGATTTTTTTTAAGTGTGCAACCCTCAAGGTTGCACATCATGTACCACTTACATAAAAAGTGTAAGTGGAAGGTGAAAATAAAAAGTAAGACTGAACACAAAAAAGCGTAAGTATAAGACGTAAGTTGCACACCATAACAGTATCCTTAATTTAAATGCAAGTCCTCTCCAGTTAAGGAAAGGCTTAAACTTCCTAATATATGTAGTGTAACTATATATATATGCAGAATTCTATGCATGTATGTACCTTTCCGAGCTCTCTCTCTCTCTCTCTCTCTCTCTCTCTCTCTCTCACTGCGTAGTGCCAAGCCCAGCTTCTTCAAATCGCAACATAGAGAGAGAAACTAACACCACTGCCAAACCCAGTTTCTTCAAATCACATCATGATGTGTTCAAGAAAGATGGAAAGAGAAAAACTAGCAAACACGAGGCCGTGTTCAAGAAAGATAGGACGAGGTAACACTCACATTCAATTTTCAATCAATTTTTATCTCTTCTTCTTCAAATATTTATATGAATTTTGATTTTCACATCTTTGTCTATATGGTGCAATTTACAAATTTATATATATTGTTCGAAAAATCGATCGGTAATTAAAATTGATTTTTGATGAATTCGCAGCAACATCAGTTCGCTGCGAGCCCAAATCCAAATCTCTGGAAGGGTACGTGGAGAGAGGCTTGTTTGATTCAAGGTAAAGTACTCATTTTTCGTCTTCAATTAAAATTACCCTTTAATGCTTTTTCGTAATTTTTTTGGAAAGAGTTTTTATTGGTTAATGTTGTTATTACAGAGAACAAATTAAAGAGGATGCATTATTAAAAATTATTGAAGCTTTTACCAATTATACCGGACATGAGATTGCACAAAACAAGTATGTTGATATTTTTTTTAATTATAATTTGAAGATATTTGAATTCATGGGTTTTAATTTGCAGTATGTGGATAGTTTGATATTTGGTATGGTTATTCGCACAGATTCGCCACCATAATGCTTAGGTGCCTACATTTTATAAAGAAAGGATCTGCTAAAGAGATTTGTTTGGCAACTAAAATTATTGGTTTGTTGAGTCCTTCTAATTTATAGCAAGTTTTTTTTTTATTATTATTTAAAAAAAAAAATCATTTAGTTTGTAATATAATTCTTTGATATGTGTAGGATTATTAGCGATGATTATTAGCCGGGGTGATAATGCACATGAATTATTTGAAGAATCACTTTCCACATATTTCAAAACCCTTAATTTTGAATATGAGTTTGCAAAAGTATATTCTTTATTCTAATATTTTTATTGGTGCATAATCTTATGACATATTTCTTGGTAAAAAATTTCTTGACTCTGCCATTTTAAATTTTTGGTGCAGAAATTGAATTGTTTAGCTATGGTAACTTTTGTCGGTGCAAAAGATTTTTGGGAGATTGAAGAATCGATGAAAATTATATGGCAATTCATTCTTGCAAATTCGGACTCTGATGTACGTATTTCATCCATATGTAATGTTGTTTCAATGATTCAAAGCACAAATGTTTAAATACCTTAACTTCATTTAGGTAGTTATCTGATGATGATGACGGGGCTCAGACTTAATAACTAACAGCTCTTTGTTTACCTTTTAGATAATTTTAAATGAGGAATCAGCATCAGTTTTAACTGCAGCAATATTTGCTTGGTCATTCCTTCTTACTGCAATCGATGGATGGAGCCTTGATAATAAATATTGGCAAGGGTAAGTCAAATCATTTTTATTTGTGAATGCTCATTAAATGAAATATATACTTCATTTAGGATAAAAAGAATCACTCTGCTTGGATCACTTTTCAGAAAAAATTATTTTTTTGTTTTCTGATTTTTTTGTTTTCACTGAATTTTTTTAATATTTTAAGTAAATTTTTTAATTTTTAGACACACCTAACATAAATACACTTAAAAAATATATTTTTTGTGAAAGAAATCTTTAAAAAATTCACTAAAGACCAAAAATACAAAATAAAATAAAATAAAATTCAGTATATTTTTCATATTTTTGTGTATTTATTAATTTTTTAAAATATTTTTTCACAAATATTTTATTTTTTAGATACATCTAAGTAAGGTGAATCTAAAAAAGTAAAAAAATTACTTAAAATTTTAAAAATATTCACTAAAAAAAAATGAAAAACAAAAAACTCAATTTTTAAAAAATTGAATTCAGAAAATTGAAACCAAACATACTGAATACTTTATTTTATGCCGCTTTTCTTGATTTCTTGTGTTTTTCCAGGAGTAAAAGCAAATGCATTAACTAATAACATAAAAGAAAAAAGAAGTTTTGACTTCCAAGCAAGACAGTGAGCCAGGTGAACCTTGCTTGGAGGGGTTTTTTTTTGCCTACAACTATCATTGATCTATCCAATTTCACTTTTTTATTTTTTTTAATCATCCAATGTTTGCTGAATCACTTAAATGAAAGTTATAAAACTGAATAGAGTGTCTATATCAAATTCAGTACTTTAACAAAGATGGCAAATGATTCTTGATTACAAGAATTCTAAAATATAAAAATATATATGCGTTGTTGTTAACATGCACTAGTTTGATTTGATATGTCCATGTTCACCATTTGTTGTTAGCATGCACTAGTTTGATTTGATATGCTTGGTAAGATCACCATTTGTTTATCTTCCCAAACCTTGTCATGGTGCATCCTCTTTTGGATTGACTTCAAAATCAAGCCCATTGCCGAAAATTTCTCAAATTGAATTTGTTACTGTTTGCACCCTCGTCGTTTTATTTTATGTTTCCTGTTACCAGGAAGTAATATATGCATGGTATTGTAATTAATACAGGGCGATTTCCTACCTTCTGAATCTACTAAAAGGGGAAGAATCTGTGTGCGCAGCTTGTGTTGATGCACTAGCCATTATATTTGAAAAGAATTGTGTTGAGAAATTTTCAATTGAAGCTTATAAGGCTTTTATGCATAGTGCAATTAACAAAGTGGATACATATATAGATCAAAAACAATGGAAGACTAACATTGTAGAGCAAATCAAAGAGGCATTCAATCAGAATTGGGAGATTGTAAGGCTTTTTAAGGTAAGGCTTTTTGAGGTGTTACTTGGATTCATACATGAAGATATACATCTCTTGCTTTGTGTTTTTCTCTGGTATATTGATATAATTTTTTTTTTTTTTTAGGATGAAAATAGTTTGGAAACTTCTACAAATATTGGTAAAAATTGTCCAACATTTTCAACATTGTCGCAATTGACAAAGGTATCTAGTAATTTTTTGTATGTTTATAATTGTCTGCTGCATATTGGGGTTTTGAGTGTTGGTATCTCTTACTAACTTCCCAAATTTACAACAGATGAAGTTTATAAAGCAATTTCTGGGTGATGGATTTGAAATACACATGCGGGTTGGTCTTTCCTTTTCAATCATCTTGCTTTCATTTTCTTGGAGATTAGTTGTTGTGTGTAGTTCTCATTTAAAATCTATAATTCATGCAGGAAAATGAGCTCCTCCACCAAGTCTTTGATGTCACACCAAAAAATAATCCATCTGGTTCTGAATTGTATGTAGCTGAAATTGAAGAGGTTAGTTACAAAGCTCTTCAAGTCAAATTGTCCATAACTTTGTGTCCCTAAAGGAAAAAATGGGGTTAAACTTTCAGTCCAAAAGGGGGTTAAACTTTCTGTCCAAATTCTTTGGTTTTAAAGAACCATATTCAATCTTGATACTTTATTGCTTTAATATCATTTTGATACACTTTGTTGAATTTCTTTTTGTACTTTTTTCCATTTTGATTGTCTTTCTTTTTTAGATTCAATAATGTATAACACACATTTGGTTCTGTAGGTTAAAGTTAAATACTTCTCACCTCACATAAAAAAGAGCACTTGCAGGCAGGTACAATAGGTACCTTTTACATTTTAAGCCTCAAAAATGTATTTATTTATCTTAAACTTTAAAATGATTTGTTGGATTTGGGAGGAATTAGGGAAATAGAAATTAAATGTTTAAAAGTGTTGTATACTAAAAGCAATTCTCAAGAATCTTCGGTACCTTACTTTTTCTGAGATCGAAAAATAACCTATTCCCTGTTCACTTTCTTAACAGAGGTTTGAGAAGTCACCTAATTCTCTGGTGAGCAAGGCAAGGACTCAATTCATGAAAAAACAACGCATGCTAGCACAGGTATTTATTTTGCGTTTTAAACAATATTTTCCAATTAGTAATGCTAAATCACTGACCAATAAAGGCAGTTTAGTTTCTCAAAACCAACTGCCTTGCTTCTATTCTACCCTTGATTTTTTAAGTGAAAGTAAAAGGAAAGGGAAATGAGAGAAATTAAAACTAAAATGATAATTTTACTCCTTAAAAAAAATGAGAGGCTAATTTCTTGCCTTTGTTTGGTTGGGACGAAAAAATAAGAAGAAAATGAATAGTCATGTTGGTTAAACCATTCATTTCCTCACAATGCATTATGTGATGTTTTCATGTGTAGGAGAGGAAGATTGATGACTTCAGAGATTAGGGACATGCTTTAAACTACATGAACATACTTTTGAAGCAGCTACAAGTCTATGCCTATATGAGTTTTTCAGTAGTGGTATGATTATATATATCTCTCCCTGTAAAAAATGGTAGTGTAAATTTTTTTGGTTGTCATTGCTTGCTCAATTGACTTATTTTGTAAAGTTTTTTTTTTTTTTTTTTTTTTTCCCAACTATTTGATTTCCATAGATATGAAATTTATTTTGACATAAGAGTGTTGTTTGGCAATGGCTTGGTTGAACAAGGGATTGGTTTGTCGGCCGCTTTTGGCAAAGAGGTTAAAAGCAATTTTTGGATTTTTAATCTCTTTTGGGTCACATTACCTTTCTATTTTTTTTCCATAATTTTTTTAAAAAGGTCAAAAAAACTAGTTTTTAACCTACTTTCCAAAAAACTAGCTTTTAATTAGACATTAATCTGAGTTCTTTGAGCACATTTGATAAAGTTTGGGATAAATCATATTTAGCACCGTTGTACTTTTGCCAAAATCTGACTTTGGTTCCTTTTTTTTTCAATTGTACCAGTCAATCCACTATATTTTTAGTCAAGTTGCAATCTCACTCTTCTTTTTATTTATCGTTAATAAGGCTTATAGAAATTGAAAGTTGAGAGATTAGAGTGAGATCTTTGTAAAAGTGCAAAGCCTAAAGTAAGATTTTAGTAAAAGTGTAAGAGTGCTAACTAGACTCCCCCAAAAAAATAGTTTCTAAATTGTACTTGTTTATTGTTTAATAAATTAAAATTATAAAATATCAATGTTAAAATTTAGGCAAAAACTAGTTAGTTAAATTTTCATGTGACCTATTAAGTAGTACATTAACTACTTTGCCTTCAATTTGAATCACACTTTTTACTCTAATTTTTATTTAAAATTTACTTTGGTCTTGAAAATTTTTAATTTAATTACGTGACTAATTTTTGTCTAATTTGACAAATTATGACTTATGTATTTCCAACCAATGAGGGATTGCAACTAATGCTAAGTGAGTCATTCTTTGTGTCTTAATTATTTAACAAAGTTGAGTCAACAAATTACACTTATAAGATTTTTATAGGTGATTAGTTTGAAACATTACTTAAGAAATGTAACATAGCGTTGCAGAAGTACATAATAATTACTCCTAAAATTTTTTGATAGTATTATTAATTAATAAGAAATTTTAAATTATGGTGATAAAAATTACATAATTTAGTTAGTAAAAAATAGAAATATTCACTTAATTTAATTTATACTATCAAGAAAAAATAGTCACATAAATTAATTTCAACTAAAATAAAATTTGAATAACACCGAGAAAGTAAAAAGTATGATCCAAACTGAAAAGGAAAGTTAACCTATTAGTTAATAGGTCACATCAAAATTAAGTGACTAATTTTTGCTTAATTTTAACACTAGTATTTTAGTATTTAATTTTAATTTATTAAATAATACCCAAGTTAAATTCAAAGACCAAGTTTTAAAGACTGAAATTGAAGTAAAATTTAAAAGGTAAAAATGGTTTTTTGTTAATTTTTTTAACGAGAGTTGACCAAATCATCATATTAAAACTTACTTAAAAGTTTGAAGTTAAAATAATTACAATTGAAATATAATATATCGAAATAAAATTTGAACAAAAAAGGGTACAACGTGCAATTTGTTGTTTTTATTTTTTTGGTTCGATGCATTACATTTTGGCAACTAAAGGGTTGTTGAGTGAGTGGACGCCGAAACGCCGTCAGCCTCTGCCCTAGCAATCATTTTTTCATCACTTCAATCTTCACTTTGTTTGGAGTAAGGAACAATAGTGGTTAAAACCTCACTCACTTGATAGTTTTAGCCTCCGTTTGAAAATTGGGTTGGCTTTTTAACTTTTTGATTTTTTGATTATTTTAGTCTGGGGCTAAAAAGCCTGGTTTGGAAAGGGCTTTTTGACTTTTTGACTTTTTTGACTTTTTTTGTGAGAGATGAGTGTAATGATTATGGGTTGGATTTGATGTTTTGTTTTTTGTGGCTAAAATAGTCTATTTTGTTTTTTGTGGCTATTTTATCCCCTAACCCACCAAAACCAACTTCCCAAACTTAGCCTTAATTAGATTAAGATTATTAGCCAATAATGTTAAATTTATCATATTTTTATATATTTATAATTTGAGTTTCTTTTTTTTTTTTTTCTTTTTTTTGAGAAACAAACAAAACAAATATTGGACATATTAAGGGATTGTTTTGGATGATCTAAATAAGTGCACTTTTTGTCTTTTTATAAAAAGATGTGCAGAAAAGTAGAAAGGTGATGTGATGAAAAAAAGATAAAAAAATAAAAAGATGAATTATTTTAAAGATGCCAAACTTGGAAGTAAGAAAGTGGTTTACAAAACGAGTTAAGTCATAAGCTGGTTTCACAACTTGCCGCTGAACCTTACAAATACACAAATAATCAAAAAACTTACTAACCAACTTAATACCTTTTACAGTAGTACTAATAGACCAAACCAAACACTCCTAAGTACGGAGAACGTCCACCAAAAGCTGAGAATTTGTCAATATCCAAACATGACAAAACTTTTGCTCCTACGCCCATTTAAGTGCTTGATGACAAGCCGTAACTTCCGTCGCAACCTTTTATAAAAAAACCTTCTATGTTGGGTTGGGCTAGTGACTTAGGGATGCACTTCAGACCAGATTGAGATTGGATCATTGCTAATAAAAATGATGATGCAAACTTGTTTGCAAACCCTCTCGAAAACATTTTTGGAATTAAATTTAATTTATTTATAAAAACACTCATTTTTAAGGTAAACTTTTGAATTGTTTTCTAAATTTTTGAACAATATTTCAAGACATACTTTACATTATTTTTTTGTTCCTGAAAATACAAAAAGCAAAAACAAAAATTGAAAATGAAAGTTTTGAACACAAGGCCATGTTTTCTATATGCTTGTATCGTCGTTCACTTGTATGCTCATTATCTTCACTAAAATATTCAATTTACAAATTTCAATTGACTGCCAAAAGCGAAACCTCAACTGTCACAAACACTACATCGAAAAGGTAACTAAAATTGAATTTACAAGAACAAGAAGACAAAATTCATGCGGTCAAGGTTTGCCATCGCAGATGATAGTTGAGAAGCATGTCCACATCATATTTGGGAGATGTGAAGATAACAGCTTGATAAAAAAAAATTAAAAATAAAAAAAACCCCACTTCTAGCAGTCCAACAGAGCGTCATTTCCAACAAATTGGTACATATGTTTTCGCCTTTTCCAATCCATCCTCTGGCTTTAAGCATCATCTTGATCTGCAAAACTGCAGGGGCAAGGAACCATTGATGCTTCCACGACGTAAAATAAACATGCTGGCAGTGAAGATTTTTAGAACTATCCTTGTAAAGCTCTACAATTCGTATAAGTAAACAATGTAAGTTTGATCAATGCACATGTAACCATAATAGTAATGCGAAATTAAACTTTACAGGATCTTGAATTCAATACAACTCAAGAATAAAACGAACATACCTTTGTCAGCCATTGAATTAGAAAAGTTGAGAAAATACCGCTAATAATTCCTTCTTGTCTTTGTCTCTGTCTCTTTTAATTAGGATGACTATAAAACTTAGAGTGATGGAAAAATACTCATAATATGAAAGGGGAGTCATCCATCCTTATATAGAGGAGAAAAGTGGGTTAGATAAACTCTATCAGAAGAATTCTTATCTATCAAGGTCTCCTTCTTATCTTAGAAGAGTAATTATATTAAAATTCTAATTACTGAACTTTATCTCAAATATTGGCTTTATCTAATTGTGGAGTTCAAATAAATTAAAACATGTAGATATATATAGGCTATTGGGCCACACTAGAAAATAAATACAACATTCTCCTACTTGGCTCATTAAGCCGATTATGATGCAATTATGAGTTTTTTCCAAAATATGCAATTTATAAAATTTTGACTCATTGGATTCCAGACTAAAAACTTTGACACATGATCACGAATTTTAAAAATAGCCAATAAGTTCAGATATATTAAAAATTATAATACTGTGATTACTTCAGATCACCAATGTGAGTCATAGCGGTTATATAACATTTATGTCATATTTCCTTCTATGCATTACACCATCGATAACCTTCACCAACCCAGTCCATTATTGGAATATGTAATTATTTGCCTGAAAGACCCCTGTAATTTGTCTTGTTAAGACATTTCCTGTTTATCAATATTCAAATTAATGTGTACACACACTTTTAGAAACAGGAAAAATAGAAACAAAATTATTATTGTGCAAATAGTGTCAAATAAAAATAAGCACTCACGATTAACCACACATCAAGGGTTGTTTAAAAGGCTCATCTTGATAACATACTCTTTGTAGGTCTTTGGTAGCAATCCCTTTGTGAATGGATCAACAATCATAAGAGATGTGCCTAAGTTTTTAATTAACACTTATTGTTTCCGGACTCTTTCTCTAACAACTAAGTACTTTACTTCCATGTGTTTAGAACCACTGGAGTACTTTCCATTCTTAAAGAAGAAAACTACTGCAGTATTGTCACAATATATCTTCAGCAGCCTGGCAATTGAGTCAACAACACTAAGTCCTGAAATGAAATTTCACAACCATAAAGCATAATTTGTAGCCTCAAGGCATGCCACAAACTCAGCCTCCATAGTAGATGAAGCAATAGTGGACTGCTTTACACTCTTCCATGAAATTGCTCCACTAGCTAGTAGAAAAACAAAACCTGATGTAGATTTTCTACTATCAAGGCAACCAGCAAAATCTGAGTCTGAATATCCAATGACTTTCAACTGTTCTGATCTCCTAGAGGTGAGTATATAGTCCTTTGTTCCCTGAAGATATCTCATAACGTTCTTCACTACTTTTCAATGTTCCATTCCCGAATTACTTTGGAATCTTCCCAACATTCCAACTACAAAACTATTATCTGGCTTGGTACATGCATAGGCATATATCAAGCTCCCTACTGATGATGCATATGGAATGTCCTTCATTTGTTTTCTTTCCAAGTGTACATCACCAACTAAACAAAACTGCATATTGAATCTCTCCGAAACACGATCAATATATCCTTTCTGAGATAGTCCTAGCAATCCTCAAGATCGATCCCTAAAGATCTCTATGCCAATAATATAGTTTGCCTCACCCATATTGACCATTTTAAAGTTCTTGGAAAGATATTCCTTGGTTTCACGCAATAAGCCAAGGTCCTTACTAGCTAACAAAATGTCATCCACATATAGCACCAAAATAATGAACTTACTCCCGCTAACCTTCAGATATATACACTGACCAATTGCATTTTCCTTAAATCCGAAGGAGGTAATGGTATCATTAAACCTTAAATACCATTGCCTTGAAGCTTGTTTAAGGCCATAAATGGATTTCTTTAATTTGCAAGCTAAATGTTCTTTACCTTTCTTTGCAAATCCTTCTAACTACTCCATATAAATTTCTTCATCCAAATTCCCATTTAGAAAAGCAGTTTTCACATCCATTTGATGCAACTCTAAGTCATAATGAGCTAGCAATGCTAGGATGATTCTAAACGAGTCCTTCTTACATACTGGAGAGAAGGTCTCTGTATAGTCTATACCTTCTTTTTTAGTAAAACCCTTGGCAACAAGTCTAGCTTTAAATTGTTCGATATTGCATTTCACGTCGCGCTTGGTCTTGAAGACCCGTTTACACCTGACCTTTTTACAATTATTAGGCAATTCAACGAGATCCCAAACACTATTCTGTTCCATGGATTTTAACTCTTCATTTATAGCATTGAACCATTTAGTAGAATCATCACTATTCATGGCTTATGAAAATGAGACTGGATCTTTGTTAATCCCAATATCAAAATCAAATTCCTGTAAATACACCATGTAATCATTTGGAATGGCATCTTTCTTTCCCTCTGAGATCTTCTCAGAATTGCCGGTTGTAGTGGTTCTACAATATTTTCAATGGTGGTATCTTCATGAAGTGGTGAAACATGAGGTGGTGAAGGATTTTCATTATGTTGTTTATTTCCCTCAGCCTGTGGAACAGTCTGAGGAACAACACTTTTTTGATAAGGGTCAAATGTTTCCACCCTAATTTCCTCGAAATTCACCACTCGTGTTTTCTCACTCCCACTAATTCCACCATTCTCTAGGAATCTAGCATTACCAGTCTCCACTATCCTCGTATTGTGATTAGGACAATAAAATTTATACCCTTTAGACTTGTCTAGATAACCAATGAAATATCCAGATATTGTTCTTGAGTCCAACTTTTTCTCTTGTGAGTTGAAGATTCTTGCCTCTGCTGGACAACCCCAAATATGTAAGTGTCTCAAACTAGGTTTCCTACCAGTCCACAACTCAAAAGGAGTTGTTGGGACCACCTTACTAGGAACCCTATTTAAGATATACATTGCAGTCTTTAAAGCTTCACCCCACAATGAAATGGGTACAATTGAGTAACTTAACATACTCTTAACTATATCTTTAAGTGTACGATTACGCCTTTCAGCAACTCCATTTTGTTGTGGCGTACCAAACATTGTATATTGAGCACGAATGCCTTTCTTTTCTAAGAATTTGGCAAATGGGCCAAAATTTTGGCCTGACTCATCATATTTACTATAATACTCACCACCCCTGTCTGATCTCACTATTTTAACCTTTCTATCTAATTGTCTCTCGACTTCAATTACGTACACCTCAAGGATGTCAATAGCCTGAGACTTTCCATGAATTAGATACACATATCCATAACGTGAGAAGTCATCTATAAATGTGATAAAATATTTTTCACCACTAAAACATGGGATGTTGAGTGGCCCGCAAATATCTGTATGAATTATCTCAAGAAGCTCATTACTTCTTGTAGCACCTTTCTTGGTGTGTTTGGTTTGCTTTTTTTTAATGCAATCCACATATATCTCAAAATCAGTGAAGTCTAGGTTTTTCAAAATCTCATTCTTCACCAATTTTTCAATTCTATTTCTAGAAATATGCCCCAACCGTCTATGCCACAAGATTGAGGATTTTTCATTAATTAGACCACGTTTTAAACTAATATTCAAATGCAGAGTCACTAATGATTGTGCAAACTCATGATTTAAGGTAATTTTATATAAACCATCACATAAATTACCAGAACCAATCATCATTGAATTAAACATTAAATTGACTTTTCCACAACTAAATAAAACTTAATATCCAACACGATCTAATTTGGATAATGAAACTAAATTCCTAGAAATTGAAGGAACATAAAAAGTGTCTTCTAGATCTATCTGATGACCCGTCTCTAAGATCAGTCGGCAGGTTCCTACAGTTATGACCTCAGCTTTGAAACGGTTCCCCATATAGACAAATCTTTCACTTTCCTTCGGTTTCCTGGTTGAGAGGTATCCCTTTCTTTTTGAACCAAGCCTTTCGCTTGCTGCAGTCTTTCTTCATATGTCCCTTCTTACCACAAAAGTAGCACTTGACAGTGAAACCATTCTAAGCCTGATTTTCTTCCCCAGGTTCATTCTTTTTCTTGGGTGGATTTTTCTTTGATTTTACAAACTTACCCTTCTTTTTCTTTAAAGCTCCATGAGTTACAACCAATACAGTTTGACATCCTTCCTCCCTCAACCTCACTTCCTCCTGAACACACATATTAGTCAACTCATTCAAATTCCACTTATCTTTATTAGTGTTATAGTGAATTTTGAATGCCCCAAACTGTGATAAAAGTGAGTTGAGAATAATTTCACAAGGAAAGTTTCATCAACTTGTATCCCTAACGTTTTAAGCTTTGCAGCTTTGTCAGCCATATTGAGAATGTGATCCTGAACTCCTCGGTTGCCATCATATTTCATTGTTGTCAATTCAACCATAATAATACCAGCAAGTGACTTGTCAGCAGATCTAAATCGATCTTAAACAGCCGTTAAGTATTCCAATGCATTAACAGTTTGAGGTAATAAGGTCTTGATGTTATTTGCAATGGTCATTTTCATGAACATCAAACTGAGTCTATTGGACCTTTTCCAAGATTCAGAAAGGGCAACTTGTTCTGCAGTACTATATTTATTAATGTCTGCAGGTTTATCTTCAAGCAATGCCATATTGAGGTCCAACACACCCAGTGTAAACTGAACATATTCATAGCATTCCGAAAAATTCGAGCCAGTAAGTAGAGGGACGCCCGATGCAAGAGAGTGCAATGAGGAGGGAACTATCACTGAAATAAGATAGAACAATATACATATTAAAACTTTGATAATTATGATGAACTATTGATATCACATAAGTCTTTCTTTTGGGCAAAACTTAGGTATATCTATTGTCCACTCGTCAAGAATCACTTATGTAGATCTAAAGTAATTTATGCAACTTTTCAGCTAGTCATGTTACCTTTGGGTATTCAATTCTAATCTATCAAATTACATAAGTTACATTACCCTACCCAGTTCGTAATTATTTGAAAGTGACTCTCCTTTGGGCTAGTCTCAATCTCCTAATTATAACTGCAATTGAGAATATTATCGACCTTAATGTTACCCTTTTAACAATTCTTTTATGTAGTTCTATATTCATAAGGTTTACAAATCTAGGCCACTTTGGCAATTACTAAATTAGTAAACCTTATGAATACGGAACTAACCAACAATATTCTCTATTCATTAATTTGAGTTATTTAATTATCATGAATTCAATCATTATTTTAATGAAATCATTATTTATGATTTCTAGAATTTCTTTTATGTGATTGCAATTACCAATATAATAATAATAATAACTCTGGACGAACATGAATATTTATATATCAAATTATGTAATATAACAATCATGAATATCTCATATAATGGTCAATAAGAATTACACCTAATATGAATTAACCACTCCAATATTTAATATTCAATGTCATAAAATTATATCATGATATCAAATTTAAATCATGAAGATATATAAATATTAACAATAATAGACAATAAGTGTATATAATCAGATGAGGTAAAATCATAATTCTTTAATAGACCGAATGATTCAACAAATTGCTTTTAATCTATGCCCAACCATCTATTTAAATAATAATTTTATAATCATTCAATTCTATGGCATGCAAAAGGAAATAATATTCTTCACTAATATTATAATGATTATAAAATAATAAACCAAAGCATGCAATCAACCGAAGCATGCATATTACATATTGTAAAGGGATATGAACATCATGTTAATAGCATAACAAAATCAAAAGGCATATTACACATTTGATCAATTCAAACAAATTGAGATAATACTTTAAAGTCAATAACGATAATAAAATGAAGGTATCGTTTATTAAAAATGGTATAATAAATATATTATTATTCCAATGTGTATTGATTCACAAAACAAAAGCTCTAATACCACATGTAAGTTTGATCAATGTACATGTAACCATAATAATAATGCGGAATTAAACTTTACGAGATCTTGAATTCAATACAACTCAAGAATAAAACAAGCATACTTTTGTCAGCCATTGAATTAGAGAAGTTGAGAAAATACCCCTAATGGTTGAACCTTTAATTCTTGGCTCACCTTCTTCTCTTTGTCTCTCTTGATTAGGATGACTATAAAACTTAGAGTGGTGGAAAAATACTCATGATATGAAAGGGGAGTCACCCATCCTTATATAGAGGAGAGAAGAGGGCAAGATAAACTCTATCAAAAGAATTCCTATCCATCAAAGTTTCCTTCTTATCTTAGAAAAGTAATTATATTAAAATTTTAATTACTGAACTTTATCTCAAATATTGGCTTTATCTAATTGTAGAGTCCAAATAAATTAAAACATGTAGATATATGTAGGCTATTGGGCCATACTAGAAAATAAATCCAACAAACAATACATCAATCATGTCTACATAATATTGAGAGAGAGAGAGAGAGCGAGAGAGGCTATTTAAAAAAATCTGGTTTCCTTGTTTTAAAAACTTAGGAGTTGGCAATATAATTGAATGAGGTATATAAAAGTCAATCTGGCTAAGGGGAAAAAAAAAAAGAAAGGGAAATGAGCTGATGTACTTGAATTATGCCCCATTAGCTATTTTTGAAGTTAATTCACATTGAAGGTAAAAAAAAAAAAAAAAAAACACCAGTAACATACACTCTCTAGCTTTTCGATCACATATTGTCAATTTTTAACATGTAGATAATGTACCAACGAATAACATTCCACATCCCTATCAACATTCAAAACCATTTCCATGTCAATGAAGAGCAAAAGACACTCCAAATCAACACAATGAAATGAAATTTGAAAAGAAGGATAAATGGTGAATTAAGATAGTATTTTATACATATTTTAAGTTCACTCTGCATTTTAAATGCATTTTATGTTTTAAGCAACCTTACTTCCGCAATTTTAAGAATTATTCATCATTAGTGTTTTATTTTCTCAAGCTATTAGTTTTTTATAAATACATTTATTTTTCTACCTATTTTTAAAGATGTTAAAAAATCTAACGACAATATGATAAGATACAATGCACAATTCAGAAAAACAGAAAAAATGATACACGATTCGTATCTCAATTTGACAACTATGAATACAACATAATAAACCTTAGGAATATAGTGGGAGTTAATATAGCACAACTAAACCAGCAAAAAACAACTGTAGAGGTGAATGAATGGAAAATTGCAGCCCTCAAGGAGCCAAAATATAATGAAAATATACGATAGGAGACATTATCTGCTCTGTTGCAGCTGCGGGATTTTTCTCATTTGGTTCTCCTGCTTTGGCATTCTCCTTGGCAACATTAGGCTCTTTGAATTTGGACTGAAAAGGGAAATAACAGATGATTCATAGGTGGTTTTGTCTTTAAGTAAAAACATAAATATGATAGAAAATAACATAAGAAACCTTACCCATTGTGTTGAAGCTGCAGGAATTTCTCCTTTGGTTCCACTGATTTGGCATCCTCCTCGGCAACATTAGGCTCTTTGAATTTGGACTAACAAAAAAGATGGTTCATAGAGGATATACTTATCAATGAAAAAGTCAATCATGGTTTAACATTTGTTACATGACTTCAGTATGAGTATCAGGTGCAGTTATGTCTAGGTATCAAATTTCCCAAAACCCTTAATCTTTTGATATTAGGCTACGCAATACGAGTACATGAATATCCAAAACATTCAAATATATTGTATATTGTATATTGTCTATTGTCTAAAATAACAATGAATTTTTCCTCTTTCCAAATTCTAACCCCAGTGGAGGATTGTGTCTGTCCCTTCAATCTAAGGACTACCAACACTAACACTCACTGGAATCTCACAACAGAAGCTGATAAAACTCATGGATTTAGAAGCATCATAAGAAACTTTACCTGAATTGCTGCAGCCATTTCTTTTGCCTCAACAATTTCTTTTGTCTCAACCTTTTGTTTTGCTACTGCATATGTTGCTACTCGTGGATTTGGCATTGTATGATTGAACTGACGCGAAGGCAAAAGGGTAATCAATAGCATATATATAGAGAGAAAGAGAATATACGTTGTCATGCATATTCCATGTGTACCCAAATTGAAAAATCTGAGTTTTTGACAATTATGTATGCATGCCTATCAGTTTGCACGTAACAATCCTATCATATGACATTACAAACATGAACTTTGCTGACTCAAAGCTTGAACCGTAGACTCTGTTAACAAATATTTTGCTTTCTATGGAAATTATCCAATTATTCAAACACTGCTCATTAGACATCTTATCTATTGTTGACAGGCCTACTGAGTATGGCATACCTTTCTGTCAATGAGTTTCTCCAAAGCTTCAGATCCGTTCTCTTTAACATACATCTCTGCCATGGCTGGAAAGCTTTCTGCATTGAGAGGTTCGTCCTCATGCTTGACAAATTGTTTGATAACTCCTTGTGGATTCGCAAATAAACACGGATGAATAAGACACTCGTAAACATAGCAAGCACCATTAAAATAAGGTAGGCCTAACCAACAAATGGTCATTAGCTTCATGTACGGCCAGAATGGAAGCCTGACATGCAAAAAGGAAATTAGAAAGCACCGCCAAATGAATCAAACAATTTAGGAGAAGGAAAAAAAAAATATAACAATGCTACGTCTTGGGGAAGTCTGTAAAAATTCTATGCTCTTAAGATGTATGGGAGCCCAAAATAACAACCAACTTGGGTACATTTTGTGGCACAGAACAATGGATAAACAAATTCGAGATCGGAGACCTACTAACTTCTGTATTGAATAGAGCCAATATTCCGCTCCCTCCCAGTACCATATAGGACAGGGATTCTCAAGGTGAAAAACTTCAAACACGGGAATCTTGAGGCATGATTGTACGGTTGGAAGTGTATTGAGGATAGAGGACACAAGGGCAGGTATCTAAATTAGAAATCTCAAAATACAAGGATGTTGCTTGATTGGGAGAGTGTTGAGGACTATGTAGACTAGGACACAGACAGATTTTGGGAACAGAAAACCCATGCCCTATAGGCTGGACTATTAGATATTTTTTCCTATATATGACTTTCTCACCCTATTATTTTTGGTACAGTAAATCTTATTGGTGACATTCAAGATTGAGTATTTTTATTTAATATTTGAATCAACGTAGGAGGTGAAGACAACTATGAAATTCACAAATGCCATTTGCCAAGTAAATATAGAAACAAAAATGAGCTCTGTACTAGAGTATAGTGGCAGAATTAATTACCACTCAATGAGTTTCACAAAAGCCAGCTAGAAGAGAGAAATCAAAGAGAAAACAATCCAGTAAGCCACAGGATTTCGCATGTCCGAGTAAGAATTATTCTCGATTGCTGATACTGAGGCATATCTGTCAAACAAAGCACCAAATATAACAAAGCAAAATCCATTACATGAACAGTCCGTTTGGTATATAGCATATGAAATGAGAAAGAGGAGGGGAGGGGAATAACTATTGTTATTTCAAGGGCAAAAAAATATGTTTTCTCATCATCCATTGGATCAGTAAGAAAACTAAGGATGTCATGTACATGTGATAGGTTTTTTTTTACCTCTATTATTTTAATAGATAATATCCCCATAATAAAAAATTTATAACCAAACAATTTTTTTCTCACTAAATCTCACACATTTTTTTTTAATAAGAAATAAAATAGATGAAATAAGGTAGCTTTCTTTCTCACATTTTCTAATTTAATTTATAAAACAAGCATGAGAAAGAGTACTATTTGCCTTCATTTTTTATCATTTCTCACAAAATTACTGAATTTCATATACTAAAATTTCTGAATCGCATTAGCATGAGAGAAGATACCAACTTTACTCTTCAGTCATCAAAAACTAGACACACACAGAGAGAGAGAGAGAGAGAGAGAGAGAGAGAGAGAGAACTTATAGAGGACAGCCCAGAGCAAAGAAAGGCCTGCAAGTCATGAAATACAAGAACACTTACATGAGTGTGTATAAAATATGTATCTACATGCATATGTACGTACATTTATATAGATACACATGTATATACAAATAAGCCTGGAGCAAAACAGAGAGATAAAGCTGAAAATTAACTTCACAAGATCGGCTCGTATATTTGACGTGAAAGTTGGGCATTCGAAGAGAGTAATCAATTACCAAAGAGAAGCGCAAAGATAAAGCAACTAATACTGCAAAATTTTCTTTCACTTTCTTGGTGTAGCGAGAAGACAAAAGAATCATACCAAGCAAGAAAATCAAAGCACTTTAATGCAAATTTGAGAAAACCCAACAAACCCATCTAGAATTCGGTCTCTTTCCAACCTTTTCTCCTCAGAATTTGTTGGGTTTGTGATAATGTGATGAGATGAGGTTCTTACAAATGAAGACTATAGAACATCTCCAATCATTCATCAAATATTTCGTCTAATTTGATTCCAAATTTATGTAAAAACTTAATTTGATATGAGTTATTCCAATCTTCTCATTAAAGTTTTATCAAAAACTTTCAAAAAATTACTTTCTCATCTCAAATTTAACTTTTCATCAATTTTAGTGAAAAAAAAAAAAATCATCTATAAGACTATCTCCAATATTTACTCAAAATTTTCATCAAATTTAAATAAAAGTAATAAAAATTTGATCTAATATGATGCGCTCCGATCATTTCATCAAATTTGGTCAGTCGTCTAGCCTAGTGTAAATTTTCATCAAATCTTCTCCAATCCGGTCGTTCACTAATTGTCCGACCGATCGTCCACTCGGTCGTCCATCAGCAGTCACCTGTGAGATTTGATGAAAAGTTAAACACTCCTTTAATTTGATAAAAAAAAAAAAGTATGGCTCCCTTCATTTGATATTAATTTGGTAAAATAGTTGAAACACTATTTTCACCAAATTTTTCATCAAATTTAAATTTAATGAAATATATGAGTCTAGATTAGAGATAGTCTAATCTTTTATTTTTTAATAATTTCATCAAATTTAAGTGAAAAAAATAAATAAATAAAATAAAACTTATTGAAAATTTAGTGAAAGATTTGATTCATCTTTGATTTGATAAAAAATTTGTTTTTCCCTTAATTTGATACAAGTTGGATAAAAAAAATTAATTTTCTTTTTATTAAAATTTTTCTCATTTAAAATTCTCTTGTACATGTTAGAAAGAGGGAAATGAAAGAGTATGATCCTAGTCGTGTGTTCAAAAACAGAACATGATCCTAGTCATGTAGTACTTTGTAAATTACGAAAGTGTCCTGCTGCTGATGTTGTTGTACTGTACAACTGTGGTAGTTGAGTGGAAGAAGGTCAATGGACAAGTCTTCTTTAAGAATTCACAACGTTCCTTCGTTTTCTTTCTTCAGAATTAAGAGAAACTTATTATGCATACTCGCTTCAGACGAGTATTATTAGGGCTGGTTTAGCATGTTTAAAAAAAGTTAAAAAGTCACTATCCTATTTAAGTCACATTATCTTATTTAAGTCATATCATCTCTTTAACATATCACTTCAAACCCAATCCAAACCTAATACATATTTCATAAAAAGTTAAAAAGTGCACTTATTTATATCATTCCAAACAACCCAAGTGTCCAAGTGAATGGGCCCTTCTTGGCATAAGATTGGGCTTGGTGGACCTATCCAGATTTTTGAATTTAGGAGAGAGTGTGGGTTATTCTATTTGTGCAAAAAAAAAAAAAAAATTTGCGCCTCAATTAAAATTTTAATTTCTATTATACTATAATATAAGTTTATTAATAAAAATAACACATTAAACTATAAAATAAAATGTATTTTTTTCTCATAATACACCCTAATCATTTATACGTATTTTTTATAGTCAAGTCTCTTCATTTTGGGGTAGGGTTTCCCTGTCCTATTTTGTCAGGAGCTAGGGTTTCACTACGCACGCAGCGGTTTCAAACAACCTATAATCGGGTAAGCAACCTGTCCTAGTTTTGAATGGTCACCACGGATTCCGAATATGCACTAGGTCGAATGGTCGAAAAGGGTGCCCCGGTAAAACCGGGGTTTGTGTTCCCATGCTGTCAGAGCCCATAACCGGTCAGCCTTATGGACATGCCTTGACAAGACAAGCCTCCGGCAAACCGTTCAGGAATGGCAGATGGCAAACACGGTGTCCTAGGCGCACCAATGCACATGCAATGCAAAGAGACACATAAATGGAATCAAAACAGGATATCACGAGTTCGAGTCAAACTCTCTAAATAGTCCCCAGCAGAGTCGCCAAAAACTGTAGACGCGCCCTTGGGCCTCACTCTACAGTTCGGACTCGCTTTTGTTGTCGGTTCTTAATCTGAACCAAAGAGTCCAAATCCGGCAAATCATTTTGAGAAAAAACAAATTTTTAGAAAAGAACTGCCAAACATGGACTGCTTTGCCAGATACAGAGTCGCCACCTAAATATTTTTTAAATGGGGAAATTTAGGAAACCCTGACTCGGTGCCAAAGGCCACGTGTCCGTCATCACCAAAGTTGCCTCGGCTCGGGAACTTGGGTACGATTGGGGAAGGTCAGCTATGAGCACCCCCTCTCGCCCGGTCCGAAGACCGGCCTCTACTAACCGTGATATCCATTTTTGAAACCGTTATGTGCTCTTATTCCGGTTATTAGCCTAGATTTACTACGTTATGCGCACAGCAAACAAGTATAGACCAAATCGCCCAAATTGGAATAAAACATTTCATGTTTGTTTTGAAAATGGTTTGCTACTCCCAAGTAGGCTAAAATGAAGATTTTGCCACCCTCGAGTGGGCTTTGGAAAAGATGGCTTTGCCACTATCTAGTGGGCTTAAAACTCACAGTTTTAATGCATTATTCCAACTTAGGTAATTTGACCTCCATCCACAGGCATTCAAGCAATTGTATCATATAAGCAGCTAGCCTCATGGTAATCATGCTATTATGGCAACACTCACACGCATGCGATATGCTAAAGCATAAAAGCTTACCTAGTACTCCAAGCCAAAACAGAAACTAGTTAGTAATCAATGCATGACCCTAGTTCATGTTAAGTGGCTAATGCATCACAGGCAAAATGCAGCTATAATAGGCTCGGCTATCCTAATCATGGCATGTGAAATGCTGCAATTAACAAGCACTCATCTTGGAATTTGAAATTCATATGCAGTTAGCATGATGTACCGAGCCCGGTGCATGGAAAACAAATGTATGGATGCACGCATGCATATCATAAGGTATGCTAATTTAAATATGTCCTAATACTAACCATCAAAGCAGGTAAGTAAAAGGGAGAAAGAAGTGGGGGTTGGAAGACATGCACACACACACTCACACTTATTACAAATACGCCCTCACTCGGAGGGACCAAATAAATATTATAGTCCGAATAAGTAATGCTAAATTAATTATTACAAAACTTCTAATTTAACAAACTAAATGCAGAAAGAATGTGGCCGCAGCCCTGCCTCGGGATGCGCGAATGATGCATGCTTGATCCGGCTCGCCCGGAAACTTGCTGCCATAGCACTACTGCCTCTGTTTTCACTGTCTTGCTTCTCTGAAGACTGCCAAAGTCCCAGGGTATCTTCTATGAACACTGCAGAACACCATCGGCTAAGGGAAATGACCACCGGCCATGGTAAAATGCCATCGGCTGCTAATGAAGTTATCGGCCATTCACCAATGGCCGGTCGGCACTAAATGTTGCCGGTCGGTAAAAACTTCCTGCAGAAAACAGTTTTGACAGCAACAGAGGACAGGCAGTGTATGGCATGGAATTTCAAAGCAATGTGTGCATGGCCACACTCTCTATCATGCAATGGACTCAAGAGAGTATGGCTCTCGACCCTCAGGCCATCAATTATGCATCTTGGTGCATGATGGCCTAAGAGGCCAAGGTTGCATTTTGATGAACATGCATGCAACACACAAATGAAGACCAAGACCCTATCATGTCAAAGTCAAGGACCTCGGTGACCGAGAGTTGAGACAAGTTGCATCACTTGTAGTATGATCTCCTCTCAACCCTCACACTTGGTTTGACACCCCAAACCAAGCAATGCAATGCATGCTATGCAAACATGACTCAAAATACCACATGATGCTAAAATGCAAGGCATGCCAAATGCAATGCAACATATCATGGCAAGTATGCAATACTAGGCATATGAAGGGCAAATGCAAGGTAAACATCGACAACTTATGCAAAGGAACTAGCATGTGACGAGGCTTTGTTAATCAAGCATGCGACAAGTATTAGACAAATGTGCAATGGTGGACTTAAACCATAATGGGGCAGATCTCAATCCACCCCAAAACAGTGGCCAAAAGTGCCCAAAAAGGTGGGCAAATGTTCAAACCAACATGCAACCATAAGGGCCTAAGGCTAAGACACAAAGTGGAGCATTCCACTACCTACTAACATGACCACACATGGCATGTATTAGGTAAGCAAAAACAGAATTCTAGCATGCAAAAATACACCCAAACCCTCTGATATGGCAACCCCAAAATACCTTAAACATACAAGCATGCACAAAGCCCATTTCAAGGCATAAAAGGACACATCCTCAAAGCATGAAAGAGGTCACACATGCAAACATACAAACATGATTTATGGACTGAAATACGATCCTAAATGATGCCAAATCATAAGGATGGTCTAAACTAAGCATGCTAGAGGCCAATGTACCCAAAGCTCACAAGCCAAAACACAAAGAGATGACACCCAACATGGCAAGCATGACATGAAACAGTGGCCAACAGACCTTAAGCATGACAAATCATGGCCAAATACTTCATAAGGTTAAGTCAAAACAAGAGGATATGCTAGGCTAAGCACATGGCATACTTCTAGGCAAGATGAAGAATTACAAAGCAAGTATAAAATACATGCTAAGGACCAACAAATCACCATTGGATAGAGATATACTATGACCCAAAACACCCAAATAAACTCTGAAATGAAGCCATACAAGACTAGATATACATGCTACCTCATGAGCTAAGAACAAAGGTCAAAGAGGGACAAAGGGGAGAGGGGTGTCCCTCCCCTATACAAGACTTCAAACCACCTTCCTTACCACTGAAAACCCACTGGTTTTCAGTGGTGAGAAGACCAACACAACAAAGTAAACAAGGCTTAAATGAAAAGGCACCAAATGAGGCCAAAAGAGGCCTAAGAGGGGGAGTTGAACCCCAAACCACCAAACACCCTTAATGAAAGTTCTAAAGCATGAAAATATAAGCCTTTTTTATGCTATACACAAAGTCTAAATCAGCAAGCAAGACAGGTAGAAAACTAGTGCAAGTTTGGGGAAACTAAAGCAAAGTGATTACCCTTGAAGAACACTTAAAGAACAGCCAATGCAGCCCTCTTCTTCTGATCAAAATCAGTCCAAAAGCTCAGGAATCAACCCTCCAAGCCTCTCAATCTCGGAGTAAGGTGTAATGGTATGTGTATTAGTGCAAAAGTAAGGCCAAAATGCACTTTTAGGCTTCCAAACACACCCTAAGGATGAGAGAGATGGAGATATAGAGAGAGAGAGTATAATACAGATGTATAGATATATATGAGCTCTGGTTTTTGTTTAAAAATGGCTAACCCCTCACAAAGGGAGAGGGGGGGTGCTTATATAGGCAAAGGCAAGGCTCCAAAGCTTCTCCAAGAAGCTAAATGAAGGGTGCAAAGGGTGCAAAGGAGTCTTGGCTTCTTGAAGAAGCTGGGACAGCTGGCCAAGCTTCCCCAAGAAGCTTGGCCAAAGGGTCACCCTTCTAGAAGGAATTAGGGGGGCAAAGGGGTCAAAACAGCCATCCCCGTGCATGGGGAGTGGTGTTGGTGTATTCCAGCTGGCACAGCTGGCATGCACCAAACCTGAAGGGGTGCAGAAGGGTCACCGGCCGGCAAAAGAGATCGCCGGCAAAATAAAGTGCCGGCCGGCCAAATATGGTGCCGACCGACCATTGGTTTTAAGAAACCATGGCCGGTAGCACCCATAAATAGCCGGTGATGTTAGAGGAAGGCCGGTGGGATGTGGGGATGGCCAACAAGCCATTCCCTGCCCTTCAAGGCAAAAACAGAAGTGTTCGGTGCCAAAACCAAACACGAAACAGTCGAGTCAAGAGATCCCGAGGCAAGGCGTGCAACCGAGGCCTCCGGGAACTCAAGACGAACACAAACAGGGATAATCACCAAGCGTTCAAGTGGTGACGTCCAAGTCTTGAGGTCGGTCAAAAATGGGGTGTCTACAGTTGCCCCTCTTTGACAGAACTCAAAAGTCATAACAATGACGGGAGTGAATGTCAAAGCCCAGAGACGACCCATTTTTGACAAGGCCGAAGACTTAGACAAACATGCAAGGCAATTAAGGTATGCGCCCGAAGGCAGGGGCAAAATGCAAGACAATGCACGAAGCCGATCATGACTTATGACCTATGCAAAGGAAAACTGTAACGAAGCACACATGCAACAGTTTTGAGCTAGCATACACCAAACTACACTACAATGCAGAAAGGGTGTAAGAGAATTATGCAATTCTCGATACGTCTCACTCGGAGGATACAATACCTGTTCGGTTCGCCTGGTTCCACCAACTGCAAATGAACCGTACATACAATATCGTGCCTGCAAAGAAAACAACTTAACTGGTACGATTTTGTTAGCAACATGCACCTTAATGCAATTGAAAATGCGCGACGACGCAAAGCAAATGGGAGGCATGACTATGCCATGAAGGCACAAACACATGTACATGAAGGATGCGATCTACGCAAGCAATGAATATTGAACACGTGTAAGTGAAGTATGCGGTCTACGCAAGTAAAGTATGCGGTCTACGCAAGTAAAGATAAAACATGCGGTCTACGCAAGTAAAGCATGCGGTCTACGCAAGTAATGATAAAACATGCGGTCTACGCAAGTAAAGTATGCGGTCTATGCAAGTAAAGCATGCGGTCTACGCAAGTAAAGATAAAACATGCGGTCTACGCAAGTAATGATAAAACATGTGGTCTACGCAAGTAAAGCATGCTGTCTACGCAAGTAATGATAAAACATGCGGTCTACGCAAGTAAAGCACGCGGTCTACGCAAGTAATGATAAAACATGCGGTCTACGCAAGTAAAGCATGCGGTCTACGCAAGTAATGATAAAACATGCGGTCTACGCAAGTAAAGCATGCGGTCTATGCAAGTAAAGCATGCAGTCTACGCAAGTAAAGCATGCGGTCTATGCAAGTAAAGCATGCAGTCTACGCAAGTAATGATAAAACATGCGGTCTACGCAAGTAAAGCATGCGGTCTACGCAAGTAATGATAAAACATGCGGTCTACGCAAGTAAAGCATGCGGTCTACGCAAGTAATGATAAAGCATGCGGTCTACGCAAGTAAAGCATGCGGTCTACGCAAGTAAAGCATGCGGTCTACGCAAGTAAAATGTGTGGAGAATTCGAAGTATGATAGAAACGTATTATTCATGATGCTGGAATACAACGTACTACAACACAGTTCAATGGGAACAGCTTGTGAAACTCATAAGGTATGAAAAAGGATACGGGAAGGGGCGTTCTTCACACGTTCCGAGCACTGCTCATAGAAGTCGTGGCCTGAGGTCGACTCAAAGGTTCCTGTTCTAAGAGTACGCCTTCCCACATTGTCTTGAGTGGTGAAGGTGCCAGTCCTTGCAGTTGACTCGAACAAGGATGCGGAAGATGCGTTAACCGCAAGGGGAGTTTTACTGGTATCGATTCCGGTACTCTGCTACCCTGCTATTCTCCCGCTTTACTTTCCTTTTTTATTGGTAGTTTAAGCACATTGCACTGCGTCAGGCAGGTCTTATTCTTTCTCAAAATTGCCGATTTTTTTGCAAAACACAAGATGGAAATGAAACAGCTATTTTGTTCAAAAGGTGTTGCATTTGTGTTCTCTATGCATCGCATCGCATGGCATTACATAACAATGTGGATGAGATTCGTTTGGAAGTAGAGCGCTCGCATCGTAATAATCAGGTAGTGAAACCACTTACAACTCGATAAGCAAAACAGAGAGACTTGATATAACTAACCAAGCATGAGTACAACTCGATAAGTAAATCAAAACTCAGATAAAGTGGAGTACAACTCGATAAGCAAACGTACAACAACTCGATAAGCAAATGGGCACGGCTCGGCGAGAATTGAATTGATCACTGGAGGGCATTGGAAATGGTGGGATTCCTGAACTTCTGAGCATAAACAACTCAGGGAACCAAGGGGAAGACCATCGGCCCGAAGGAAAATCCGCCGGCCGTGACAACTCTTCACCGGCCAAAAGAGATGGCCGGTCGGCACTATATTTGGCCGGCCGGCCAACAATGGAGGAAACCAGCAGAATGCTGACACCTGTCCTTCATTCAACCTTATCCCCTACAAAAAGCCCCAGCTTCGTGGTTTTTCTCATTTCCACACTGTTTTGCTCCAAATGGAAGAATTTCTTGCCCAAAATCTCTTGTCTTGGATTAACAACTTGGATGGTTCGGAAAGGCTGAATTTTCGAGGCTTCGGCATAAATGCACTATTCACTTTGGGTCGTACTCCGCTGCATTTGCCATTTCTCCATGCCGCGGCTAGGTTTTGGAACCCGGTAACACACGTCTTTAGCTTTAGCGGGCAAGAGGTGTGTCCTACCTTTGAAGATTTCCAAGCTTTAATAGAGTCCGAGCGTGACGAGGAGATCTTGCCCCCAACTTAACTTTGGCCATGCTCAATCTTTAGGGCGGATGTGTGGACTTACTATGTACGATGCTCGGTCTCTGATTAATAACGGAATGCTAGATGTTCCGAGCTTGATCTATCGGTTTTCTGATACCGGCGATCGCAACGACCATCATTGGCAAAGCTTTCGGCGACACGCCCTTTGTTTGTGCCTGCTGTCTCATTTTCTGTTCGCCTCAGGCTCTGGAGAATCTAGCACTCGGTTGATCGAAGTCGCTCAAGGCTTAAAGGAGGGCAAGAGCTGCATTGCCATGATCCTGGCTGAGACGCTGATGGGCTTGGATGCCTTCTATCGTCGAGAGACGACCAGATTTGCGGGTAGTCCACTACTGCTGCAGGTAATGTTTCCCACCCCATCTCACATATGTATTGCTTATGTCACTCGGCCCTCAAGCTCGGTTTCTCTCGCAAAAACCCTTTTCTCACTTTTCCTCTCATCGAACATCTCTCTATTCTTTATTCTCTCATTTTCCGATCCCTCCCCAGGTATGGCTGATGGACAAGTTGCAGGTTGTGGACTCCTGCCCAGCTTACTCAGCTCGTGGCTACTTCTTTCGGCAACGCCTAGTCGACGCCCTTGATGAGGGTTGGTGGTTTGACTGGATGTGTAGTTTGTCCGCGGATCGTGTTGCTTGGCGGTGCCCTTGGCTCAATCTACCGGCAATGGGCTACAGTATGTCTCGGCAAACCGGGATTCGATTGATTGGCTTGAATCACTGTGTGTTCTATTTCTCGTTCCGGTTCCGCCGCCAGTTTGGCCACGATCAAACTTGCCCGCCAGAAGGGATAGAATATCTGGCTACATTCCCGGTCCGAGGCACGCAGCTTATTCGACAGGCCGCAGCGTGGAGGACTAGAGAACTCCTGGCCCCTGCTCCTACTTTCAGTTGCACTTTGTCTGACGAGTGCTGGGATTGGCTCAATGAGGAGGCACAGATCGGGCCCAGCTTGGCATCAGAGGCTTCGACTAGCTCCGGGAGGGGGCGCAGGGACACCTGACTTATCCGCACCCCAGGTTTATTGCTTTATTAGTACTTTCAAGTTTTCTTTATGATTGTAATAAAAAGCAACCTCAACTGTATGCAAGAGCAGGAGAACTCTGTATTGAGATCAATGAAATTGAAGATTGTGGTACTGAAACTTTCCCGTTTTGGTCCAGAAATGGTCTTAGTTGTAAAAAGATTAATTTTGAACAAAGTCAACTTTTATTAAAACTTTTCAAAACCATTTTCGATATGGATCAGAACTGGACACGCCTAAAATTTGTCACTGAGATGCACAACCCCGGATTCCAGCAACTGGAAAGCAGCCCCTAGTCTGCATAGCACCGCGGCACCGCACAGCAACGGAAAGTTGCCCCTAGTCTGAAAAACACTGCACCGAAGATCACGATGAATGCTGATGGACAAGGATGACTGAGATGATTAAAATGGACAAAGTTGATCGGGAAAAATGGTTATGGCTGAACTTCAGGATGAAGCTGCCTACGTATCCCAAAGATGGGAATCAAGCCTTACGTAGTTCGGCTCAGGTTCACTCGAGTATTTTCACTCTCCTTTTACGCTCTAACTTTTGCCAAGGCCGCCCTTTGCGAGTTTTCAACCTTGCGAGCTTAGTTTTTATATTTTCTAATTTTCTGTGCTCTAACTTTTGCCTAGGTCGCTCTTTCGGGTTTTCGGCCTAGCGAGCCTCTCAAGGGTAGTATTTCTTCAACTTGTCCATGTTGATCGGTTGTGAGAACTCCAGGCCATCTAAGTCCATCAGAACCACAGCTCCACCTGACCAGATAGCTTTAATGATATAGGGACCAGTCCAATTGGGTCTGAACTTGCCCCTTGGGTCATGGATGGGAGCTCGGTTGTCTTTGAGCACCAGATCTCCTTCCTTCAAATTCTTGGACTTAACTTTCTTGTTGAAAGCCCGGGCAATTCTGCGCTGATAACCCTGAACATGGTACAGTGCTTTCAGTTTTCTCTCATCAAAGAGCATAAGTTCCTCGAACCTGCTCTGCTGCCAGTCTGCTTCGGCTATTTGACACTCAGCCAATACTCATAACGACGGAACCTCAATTTCAATAGGTAGAACGGCCTCCATCCCATAGACTAATGAATACGGAGTCGCCCCAGTAGAAGTTCTAATTGAAGTCCGATAGCCCCACAGAGCGAACGGCAACTTATCTGGCCAGTCCCGATAGGTTTCCACCATCTTCTGTAATATGTGTTTGATGTTCTTGTTGGCGGCCTCAACTGCTCCGTTGGTCTGCGGCCAGTATGTTGACGACTTATGAAAAGCCACATTATATTTCTCCAACAAGTCAATCACTTCCTTCTTGAAGTGGGAACCATTGTCTGAAATAATCTCATTTGGGACTCCGTAGCGACAGATGATATTATTTCTGATGAACTTTGCGACATGCGAAGCCTTCAACACTGCATAAGATTGGGCCTCGACCCACTTCGTAAAGTAATCTATCGCGACCAGGATGAACTCATGCCCATTCGATCCCTTCGGAGTAACGGCCCCGATCACATCGATTCCCCATACTGAAAATGGCCATGGGGACGTCATGTTGTACAGCTTTGACGGCGGGATGTTCATGCGGTTTGCATGGATCTGGCATTTGTGGCATCGTCGAACAAAGCCGATACAATCCTCTTCCATGGTGGACCAATAGTAACCCTGTCTAAGGATCTTCCGCGCTAGCATGACTCCATTCATATGTGCACCACATTCTCCCCCATGGATGGCCTCCATCAGGCGCTTCGATTCCTCAGCTTCCACACACAGCTTATGCATTCCTAGATGACCTCTCTTGTACAGCTTACCCCCGCAGATGATGAACTGAATAGCCATTCTTCTGATGGCCCTTTTATCTTTGGTATTTGCCCCTGGCGGATACACCTCCTTCTCCAAGAAGTTCCAAATGTCGTAATACCAGGGGTTTTCGTCCTGAACCTTGTCTATAGCAGAAATTGATTCATACGCCGGTGCAAACTTCTGGTCAATAATGACTGGACGTATCCGAACCCCAGACGGGATGTCTATCATGGAAGATAGAGTTGCTAGCGAATCTGCGAACCTGTTGTTCTCTCTTACTAGGTGGGTGAAATTTAGCTTCTCAAACCGAGGAATGAACAAATCCAAGGTCTAGTGGTAAATTATCATCTTTTCTTCTTTGACTTTCCAGTCTCCTTTTGCTTGAGACACAACAAGGTTCGAGTCCCCAATGACGTCCAACCGTCTTGCCCCTAGTTCTAGGGCTGCTTCTAGGCTGGCAATACATGCCTCATATTCTGCTTCATTATTCGAGACTTTGAACCGGAGCTTGAATGCCAAAGGGATACGGGAATCGTCAGGCGCTATCAACAACACTCCTATCCCATACCCGTGCTGGTTTGACGCTCCGTCAAAGTACATCGTCCAATTTTCATCTTCGATGTGCATAATGGCTTCATCTGGGAATAGATACTCAACCGCTTCATCCCCTTCAACCGGGTGGTCGGCAAGGAACTCTGCTACTGCCCTTTCTTTTACTGACTTGCGTGTCACATACTTTAGATCAAATTCAGAAAGCAACAGCAGCCAACGAGCTAGCCTACCTGTAAGTGCTCGTTTCTCGAAAAGATATTTGATGGGATCCAAGCGTGAAACCAACATTACAGAATGAGCTAACAGGTAGTGCCGCAGCTTCCTGGTAGCCCATACCAAGGCCAAACAAGCCTTCTCCAGTGGAGTGTATCGGGTCTCGTAATCCAGCATCTTCTTGCTCAGATAGTAGATGGCCCTTTCTACTTTATCCTCTGACTCTTGTGCGAGCATACAGCCCATTGTGGTTTCAGTCACTGAAAGGTACAATATCAACGGTTTCCGCGGCTCTGGCGGTGACAACACGGATGGGTTCTGTAAATATTCTTTGATCTGTTCGAAAGCTGCTTGGCATCGGCCGTCCCATTGGAATTTCTTTCCTTTCTTCAGGAGACCAAAAAGTGGTTCACAAGTCAAGGTTAGTTTTGAGATAAACTGCCTTATGAATTGCACTTTACCCAGAAAGCCTCGCACCTCCTTTTCAGTCATTGGTGGTGGCATTTCTAAGATGGCCTTGATTTTGGAAGGATCGACTTCGATGCCCCTTTGTGTAATCAGAAACCCTAGCATTTTTCCCGCTGTGACACCGAATGTACACTTCTGAGGATTCAACCGCAGCCGAAACTCTCTGATCCGTTGAAAGAACTTTTGTAAGGCGGTGTAGTGGCCCTTTCTATCTTTGGACTTGACAATCATGTCATCCACGTACACCTCAACCTCTTGGTGGATCATATCATGCAATATGGTGGTCGCTGCCCATTGATAAGTAGCTCCTGCATTCTTCAACCCAGATGGCATTACTCTGTAGCAGTATGTACCCCACGGGGTGGTGAATGCAGTCTTCTCCCGGTCTTCGGGTGTCATTACTATCTGATTATAGCCTGAGAAGCCATCCATAAATGAAAGCAAAGCATGCCCCGCTGTGAAATCTACCAACTCATCAATGTGTGGCAAGGGGAAGTCGTCCTTCGGACTGGCCTTGTTCAAATCCCTGAAATCTACACATACTCGAATTCTGCCATCCTTCTTCGGCACTGGGACAATGTTGGCCAACCAAGTCGGGTATTCGGATACCAGCAGGAAGCCTGCTTCGATTTGCTTGGTGACCTCTTCCTTGATCTTAATGGCCCAATCAGGGCGGATTCTCCTGAGTTTCTGTTTGACAGGTCGGGCCTCGGGGTCAAGAGGGATCCGGTACTGTACAATCTTAGGATCGATTCCAGGCATGTCTTCGTAGGACCACGCGAAAACATCTTTGAAATCTTTTAATAAAGCGACTAAGCGCTCGCGTTCCTCTGAAGACAACGTGGACCCGATCTGGACTAGCCGCGGGTCCTTCTTAGTACCAACATTCACAATAATGATTTCATCAACTAAAGGCTTGACAAATCTCGCATGCTCTTGTTCAATTAAACGTTGTAAAACCGGAGGAATTTCGTCCCCGTCGTTTTCATCAAAATTTTGAAAGTCCTGATTTAAGCAATAAATCAAAGGCACAGAAAAGTACTCGGAAACTACATCCATATCATTCTCATTATGTACTTCCAAACCGTCCGATTCTTCTGTTACAACAGACTCGAAAGAGAAAGAAAAAGACAACCCAGACAGGACTGTGGCATCCGGGTTATCACCCCCAAGAATACCGGACTCAGACTCAGTCGAGCTGGAACCTGATTCCGACTCACAAGACTCGGTGGAATCAGATTCCGGCTCACTACCTGACCCGATGCTGCTCGACAAAAATCCCTCCTCGTACTGCCAGGTGAGGGAGGGTGCGATGGATGCATCCAAAATAGTTGACGGTAGGCCCGCAGCCGTTTCATTCCCGATCATGGACACCGAGGAGTTATCCCCCAAGCACAACTGGTCGATCGAAGGATCTGAAAGTAGACATGCCAGTGCTACCCCCATTTCAAGTTCGGCGTCCTCAAACTCCACTTTCCTGTTCTGCTCAACCTCAACTGTTGGGTCTGTCTGCTCTTCAGCAACATCATCCCCAGGTAACTGTAGGTTGAAGAAAATCTCGAACCCTGGTACACGCTTCCTCTCTGCGTTTAGCCATGGCTCCGGAAAACCACAAAATGGAAAGTCTTCCCCCTCCCGGACAAAGCGTCCGTTTAGGGTACCCTGAATGGGCCGGTGCATTAAGTCGAAAGGTCTCCCCATTTGTTTTGCTCTGGCTCTCCCAGCCATCTCTTTTCCTTTCCTTGCCCAATCCTCCTTGGTAGGCAGATAACCCAAGCCAAAGGTATGGGGGTTGTGCGGCACTTCGGCCAATGCTGCGACGCCCTTGCGACCGCTCTTTCCTAATCCCATCCCGGGGATATGTTGGAGCTTGTTCATGAGATACACTG
The DNA here is from genome assembly GCA_036172215.1 of Camellia granthamiana. NCBI lineage: Eukaryota > Viridiplantae > Streptophyta > Magnoliopsida > Ericales > Theaceae > Camellia > Camellia granthamiana. The sequence goes on along the minus strand of CM069908.1, from coordinate 126,686,788 downwards.
CTTGGGCACTGACATATATCCCCTCGCTAGTGGCCATGATGTTCTGTACAACCTGAGCCTCCACTAGGGTGAAACCTGATATGAACACATCCTCCATGCCATGCTCGATTTCTAGAACAGGCGTGGATACCTCTGGTGGTGGATGGATTGATGAATTCCTGAAAACAATGGCTACTCCCTTCCCGTAGGGGTATTTCACCATTTGATGTAAGGTGGATGATACCGCCTTCACCTGATGCAGCCACGGCCGCCCCAAAAGCAGGTTAAAAGTTGCAGGGACTTCTAGGACATGGAAATCTATCTCGTGCTGTCCCGGCCCAACTTTAGTTTGAACTTTAACTGTTCCCATCACTTCTCGGCTTGTATTGTCATACGCCCGGATGACCTGGGCTGTTGGTACAAAATCTGCGGTTTTCAAACCGATTGCATACGCTGTCCTTGCCGGGCAGACATTGATGGCGGATCCAGTATCAACAAGAACCACCGGTATCCATTTATCTCTACACTCCACAGAGATATATAGTGGCTTGTTATGGTTTATCCCCTCAGGTGGCAGTTCCCTGTCGGAAAAAGTCAGTGTCGGGGTAGCCCCTCTTGGAAAAACTAATCCCACCAGCTGCTCTGGCGTGGTTTCTATTGAAAGCTTTGCTTTGTCCATGGCTGCCAAGACAGCCTGTCTATGCACCCGTGATGCCATGAGCAGTCCCCAGATGGAGATGTCTGCTTGTATCTTTTTTAGTTGTTTGAGTACAGCTTCCTCCTCAAATTGCTTCTCCTTTTGCTTCTCAGCCTCACTATCCTTCCCAGAAGCCTCTGGCTGATCTAGGTGCGGGGGTTTGAAGTACCGTCCGCTCCGTGTCATATGGTCGACCTCTCCGAGGTACCAGGTGTCATCGGGTTGGTTGTTCCCCCAATCTTCATCTGTGTGAGCAAGACACAAGTCCTCATCTTCCCACCACATTCCATCAGCAGCTGACAAATATCTGTCTGGCTCTGGTATAACTGTTCTTGTACTTCCGGCACCTTCCATCCATATGTTCGCGGCATTCTCAGTCCCTGCGCACACGTCAGTTTCAGTTCCCACATGGGCCTTTGCCTTCTTGATTCTCTCGGAATCTTCGAATCTTTCCTGTTCTGAGTGTGTCAATACAACCGACTGTTCAATAATTCCCGTATTCGAAATGCTCCAATCTTGAGCGAAATTCTTGACACCGGCGCTCTCCGGCGATGTACCCTGTTCTTCGATCCTTCCGATCGTCACTAGCATTCTCGCCCCTGCCGGGCCTTGTTCTGGCTGAAATTCTTCTACCACATCCGGTTGATCATCCAACCACCCAGTAGCCTCTGTTGATTCCTCGTAATCGAACCAGTTGACTGCTGCATCCCCCGGGTCTTGGTTACTGTAAAACTGGAGATCGGCAGGGTCTTCGTCCACAGCCGTTAAATCATCTGTTCCCTGTCCCAGACTCTCCCCTTGGATCATACACAGCTCTCCCCCCGTTGGTAGTTCCACCTCTAACCTATCCTGGCTTATTGACAAAATGTAGTCATCCGGACTATATGTCTCCTCAACACAACTCCCAGATTCCGTAGACTCTGGCTTAACAACCTTTTTCTCCTTTGGGATCTTCTCGCTCCTGTCCTCGACAGTCACCACCGTTAGCTTAGGTTGGGTTATGGAGATATCCATCATGCACAAATCGGTGCAATCGGGAAGGAACACCTCCGGCTTGGGCAGATGGAAAGGAATGATATAGATACTAGGATCGTAGGACACGACCCCAGTATGGATGAAATTGAGTCTTTTGGGCGGTGGAGCTTGGTTATGTGCAGGAAGAGGATTTGTAGTAACATTGGGTTTCTCGGGAGGCAGAATCACCCCGTTATCAATGAGATCTTGAATCTCATGACGTAATCGGAAGCACAGATCGGTGTCATGACCGTGCTGTTGATGAAATGCACAGTATTTGGCTGGGTTGTGAGTAGCGGGGAGTCTTTCTGGTAAGGGCCGCGGCTCTAGGGGCTTCAAGTGCCCTTTTCTGATTAGCACCCCCAGCGCTTTGGACAGGGGCATATAGAGTGGAGCGAAGGTTCTGGTGTTTTTGGGTGGGTATTTGGCTGTTGGTGGGTTGCTTCCGGACGCACCGGAGAATGGCGTAGCTGTCGTGGTCCTCGTAGGGGGTTGGTGGTGACCATGCTCACTTCGGAGGCTCTTGTAGTTGAAGTGCCGCTCGAGCCCGCATTAGTGTTGCGGTTGAAAGTTCTTCGGGGTTGCTCCCGGTCATTATCAATTAAGCCTTGCTTCAAGGCGTCCTCAATCTGCACCCCCATTTCATGCAGGTCAGAAAAAGTAGGAAAGGGAAGTACAATCATTTTTTGCATCAACTTCGGCTGAAGATTGCGCACAATCATCCGAATCTGGTCTTTGTCTGTAGGCCTTAAGGTCATCATCGAAGCCTTGGCCCTCCATCTGGTCACAAATTCTGAAAAACTCTCTTTAGGCTCTTGCCTTGTTGTCTCGAGATCACGGGTTGTAATCTCGATTTGTGTGTTGTATGAGTACTGCGTAATGAAGGCCTCAGCCATCTCGTCCCAGTTTCTCTTAACATCATCTTCTAATTTGGCATACCATATGGCCGCCACACCCGACAGGGTCCGGCCGAATAAAGACAGCTTCTGAAGTCTACTGAGGCCCATGGGCCTTAAGATATCTGAAAACAGTCTCAGGTGCACCATGGGGTCCCCGGACCCATCAAACCGATCAATATGAGGCATTTTGAATCTGTCAAGCAGCGTCACAGCTGCGTCGGTGTATCCGTCTTCAATATCGGGGATGGTCTTGACTCCCTGGGATCTCTTGAACAGCTTTTCAAGCTTGCTCAACTTTAGTGCGGTGGGATCAGTCTCGAACTCAAAGGGAGAGTCCGGTAGGTTGGTAGGTGTTTTTGATAACTGGGGTTGGATCTGGGGTAGGATCGGGGGTGGAGGTGGTCCTGTGGGAAGTTCTGTATCATTCTGAACATTGGCGGTCTCCCCGAGGGTTGGAACTCCTGGTGGGGGAGGAACTTGCTGCGAAGCAAAGGCTCCGTTTTGCTGCTGTAACCTCACAATCAACTCCGCTTGTTCATTCATAACTGTGGCTTGCTGTTTGGCAAACTCTGCTTGTCGGACAGCATCCTGTTGCATCATTTTCATACCCTCTTGGAGCTGGCGCACCATCTCCTCTAGACTGGCCATACTATCCTGCTCTGATTGAATTACCGGTATGTATTCCCTTTCTGTAGGTGAAACAGGACTCTGACCTCTACTGAACTCAGGCGGGGTAGATAAGGCCCTCTGAACTGACTGCCGTACTGATGTCCTCTGCCTAACTGTCCTCCGTCTAGTAACCGGGGGTAGAGAGTAGTACACTGGTTGTCCGTCTAACAGATCCTCAGATCGATGGAGTCGACGACCTCTAGTCCAGAGTGCTTGGGGTATATCTACTGGGTTAGAAGCAATTGTGCTCAACTACCTAGTAAGAAAGATAAATAAAGCGTATAAATAAACAGACAATCGGACAGCGTAACGACGTAAAATAAACATACAACACACGGTTGGGTATCATAATATGCTGCCCATAAGCTGATCATACTGTTCCTGAAACACTGATCACTGTTTCTAAATCGTCACCCCTGAGTCTGAATCTGATACCCGCAGATACAACTAATTCTCAAAATGCTGATACTGGTGCCCGCAGGCCGGATACCCAAACTTGCAAACTGATATATGCATTCCCTGTAGAGATACACTCTAAAAGCACATAGCAAGTAAATGAGAACCAATACACCCCTATGTTGGGGTAGGGTTTCCCTGTCCTATTTTGTCAGGAGCTAGGGTTTCACTACGCACGCAGCGGTTTCAAACAACCTATAATCGGGTAAGCAACCTGTCCTAGTTTTAAATGGTCACTACGGATTCCGAATATGCACTAGGTCGAATGGTCGAAAAGGGTGCCCCGGTAAAACCGGGGTTTGTGTTCCCATGCTGTCAGAGCCCATAACCGGTCAGCCTTATGGACATGCCTTGACAAGACAAGCCTCCGGCAAACCGTTCAGGAATGGCAGATGGCAAACACGGTGTCCTAGGCGCACCAATGCACATGCAATGCAAAGAGACACATAAATGGAATCAAAACAGGATATCACGAGTTCGAGTCAAACTCTCTAAATAGTCCCCAGCAGAGTCGCCAAAAACTGTAGACGCGCCCTTGGGCCTCACTCTACAGTTCGGACTCGCTTTTGTTGTCGGTTCTTAATCTGAACCAAAGAGTCCAAATCCGGCAAATCATTTTGAGAAAAAACAAATTTTTAGAAAAGAACTGCCAAACATGGACTGCTTTTCCAGATACAGAGTCGCCACCTAAATATTTTTTAAATGGGGAAATTTAGGAAACCCTGACTCGGTGCCAAAGGCCACGTGTCCGTCATCACCAAAGTTGCCTCGGCTCGGGAACTTGGGTACGATTGGGGAAGGTCAGCTATGAGCACCCCCTCTCGCCCGGTCCGAAGACCGGCCTCTACTAACCGTGATATCCATTTTTGAAACCGTTATGTGCTCTTATTCCGGTTATTAGCCTAGATTTACTACGTTATGCGCACAGCAAACAAGTATAGACCAAATCGCCCAAATTGGAATAAAACATTTCATGTTTGTTTTGAAAATGGTTTGCTACTCCCAAGTAGGCTAAAATGAAGATTTTGCCACCCTCGAGTGGGCTTTGGAAAAGATGGCTTTGCCACTATCTAGTGGGCTTAAAACTCACAGTTTTAATGCATTATTCCAACTTAGGTAATTTGACCTCCATCCACAGGCATTCAAGCAATTGTATCATATAAGCAGCTAGCCTCATGGTAATCATGCTATTATGGCAACACTCACACGCATGCGATATGCTAAAGCATAAAAGCTTACCTAGTACTCCAAGCCAAAACAGAAACTAGTTAGTAATCAATGCATGACCCTAGTTCATGTTAAGTGGCTAATGCATCACAGGCAAAATGCAGCTATAATAGGCTCGGCTATCCTAAAAATGGCATGTGAAATGCTGCAATTAACAAGCACTCATCTTGGAATTTGAAATTCATATGCAGTTAGCATGATGTACCGAGCCCGGTGCATGGAAAACAAATGTATGGATGCACGCATGCATATCATAAGGTATGCTAATTTAAATATGTCCTAATACTAACCATCAAAGCAGGTAAGTAAAAGGGAGAAAGAAGTGGGGGTTGGAAGACATGCACACACACACTCACACTTATTACAAATACGCCCTCACTCGGAGGGACCAAATAAATATTATAGTCCGAATAAGTAATGCTAAATTAATTATTACAAAACTTCTAATTTAACAAACTAAATGCAGAAAGAATGTGGCCGCAGCCCTGCCTCGGGATGCGCGAATGATGCATGCTTGATCCGGCTCGCCCGGAAACTTGCTGCCATAGCACTACTGCCTCTGTTTTCACTGTCTTGCTTCTCTGAAGACTACCAAAGTCCTAGGGTATCTTCTATGAACACTGCAGAACACCATCGGCTAAGGGAAATGACCACCGGCCATGGTAAAATGCCATCGGCTGCTAATGAAGTTATCGGCCATTCACCAATGGCCGGTCGGCACTAAATGTTGCCGGTCGGCAAAAACTTCCTGCAAAAAATAGTTTTGGCAGCAACAGAGGACAGGCAGTGTATGGCATGGAATTTCAAAGCAATGTGTGCATGGCCACACTCTCTATCATGCAATGGACTCAAGAGAGTATGGCTCTCGACCCTCAGGCCATCAATTATGCATCTTGGTGCATGATGGCCTAAGAGGCCAAGGTTGCATTTTGATAAACATGCATGCAACACACAAATGAAGACCAAGACCCTATCATGTCAAAGTCAAGGACCTTGGTGACCGAGAGTTGAGACAAGTTGCATCACTTGTAGTATGATCTCCTCTCAACCCTCACACTTGGTTTGACACCCCAAACCAAGCAATGCAATGCATGCTATGCAAACATGACTCAAAATACCACATGATGCTAAAATGCAAGGCATGCCAAATGCAATGCAACATATCATGGCAAATATGCAATACTAGGCATATGAAGGGCAAATGCAAGGTAAACATGGACAACTTATGCAAAGGAACTAGCATGTGACGAGGCTTTGTTAATCAAGCATGCGACAAGTATTAGAAAAATGTGCAATGGTGGACTTAAACCATAATGGGGCAGACCTCAATCCACCCCAAAACAGTGGCCAAAAGTGCCCAAAAAGGTGGGCAAATGTTCAAACCAACATGCAACCATAAGGGCCTAAGGCTAAGACACAAAGTGGAGCATTCCACTACCTACTAACATGACCACACATGGCATGTATTAGGCAAGCAAAAACAGAATTCTAGCATGCAAAAATACACCCAAACCCTCTGATATGGCAACCCCAAAATACCTTAAACATACAAGCATGCACAAAGCCCATTTCAAGGCATAAAAGGACACATCCTCAAAGCATGAAAGAGGTCACACATGCAAACATAAAAACATGATTTATGGACTGAAATACGATCCTAAATGATGCCAAATCATGAGGATGGTCTAAACTAAGCATGCTAGAGGCCAATGTACCCAAAGCTCACAAGCCAAAACACAAAGAGATGACACCCAACATGGCAAGCATGACATGAAACAGTGGCCAACAGACCTTAAGCATGACAAATCATGGCCAAATACTTCATAAGGTTAAGTCAAAACAAGAGGATATGCTAGGCTAAGCACATGGCATACTTCTAGGCAAGATGAAGAATTACAAAGCAAGTATAAAATACATGCTAAGGGCCAACAAATCACCATTGGACAGAGATATACTATGACCCAAAACACCCAAATAAACTCTGAAATGAAGCCATACAAGACTAGATATACATGCTACCTCATGAGCTAAGAACAAAGGTCAAAGAGGGACAAAGGGGAGAGGGGTGTCCCTCCCCTATACAAGACTTCAAACCACCTTCCTTACCACTGAAAACCCACTGGTTTTCAGTGGTGAGAAGACCAACACAACAAAGTAAACAAGGCTTAAATGAAAAGGCACCAAATGAGGCCAAAAGAGGCCTAAGAGGGGGAGGTGAACCCCAAACCACCAAACACCCTTAATGAAAGTTCTAAAACATGAAAATATAAGCCTTTTTTATGCTATACACAAAGTCTAAATCAGCAAGCAAGACAGGTAGAAAACTAGTGCAAGTTTGGGGAAACTAAAGCAAAGTGATTACCCTTGAAGAACACTTAAAGAACAGCCAATGCAGCCCTCTTCTTCTGATCAAAATCAGTCCAAAAGCTCAGGAATCAACCCTCCAAGCCTCTCAATCTCGGAGTAAGGTGTAATGGTATGTGTATTAGTGCAAAAGTAAAGCCAAAATGCACTTAAATATTCAGCTTGTTTTACATCAATACCGTTCAGATTCTTCGATCCAAACAAATTCACTTTGTTTAAATCTAAAAGTCCGAACAATTTGGCACTGAACAACTGAATAAGCTGACTATGTTCGGCTTTGTAAGCCCGAACATGATGACTTTGGATGTACTATAAAATTAAAATATTATTATATTTAAGGGTAATTTGTAAAAAAATATAAGATGTATTGAGAGTAAATTATATATTTAAATAATTTAACAAGAAGTACTAAGAAATTGAGTGTGCTAATTGATTTTTTAACTGTAAATAGAATCCCTCAAAGGGTCCCTCAAAGAGTGGTGATATACAAGAGCATCGATAAAGTTGGGCTTCACAAGGCTCGGGCTATCACATGTGATTTTTTGTTGGCCCACAGAATAGCAACTCCCAAAAATAAAATAAAAAACTTGTTATGAATCAGTCTTATTTATCACTGCAAAAATATTTTTAAAAAATGCAATTTAACTACTTATTTATTTCGCAATATATTTCACTACAAACCATCAGAAATAAACTAAAAATAAATCAAAATTCACAAACAGAAGTTAAAATGTTTCAATCATTTATCAATTTGATAAATTTCTCAGTATCATTATCAATGCCAAATAATTATTTTATAAATACAAAATATATATCTAAAAATTCTAAAAAAAGTGGTCCAGTTAGAACAGAAGTGTGTCCCTTTCCATTTCACGAGAGAGCTTGCATTTCTTCCCATGTCATGTTGTACTTGAAATTTTTTTGTCTAAAAGTTGTGCTTTGATGAGAAAACCCAAATCAAATGCCACATAGACCTCTAATTTTTAAGTTATTTGTTAAATGCCCAAAGCCTAATTCAAAATGCATAGAATGGCGAAGAAAAATAAAAGATGTCATTGTCCAAAGACCTCTGTTTGGGAAGTGGGTTGGGAAGTGGGTTGGTTTTTTAGCTTTTTGATTTTTTTAGTTATTTTAGTCTGGACTAAAAAGTTTGGTTTGGGAAGGGCTTTTTGACTTTTTTTGTGAGAAAATAGTGTAATGATTATGGGTTGAATATGATATTTTGTTTGATATGGCTAAAATAGTCTATTTTGTCTTTTGTGACTAAAATGGCCCCAAACCTCCTTGACTAAAATAGGCTTAAAAAAAATCTCCATTTTCAAATACTTGGTAAAAAAACAAAATTTTCTTTTCTAATGACCCAAATAAAAAAACAAAATGAATTTTAATTAGAAGAGTGAAAAAGAAATGAATTTTACGTTAAAGAGTTATAATATAATATTATTTAAATAGAAAATTGGGTTCCATTCAAATTTTTTCTTATGTATCATGGAAAGTTAGGCTGGCTTTGTTTCCCGGTATGAAAATTTTATATAAGAATTATATTTACATAATGCTACTCTTTTAGCAATATTGTTATCGACCTAAACCTAATAAAAATAAATTTATTCGTCCTTTTTTAAGTTCAAGTAATGATAACTCCCTTTTTCTAATTACTTCTTTTAAGGGAGAATTACATCTTAGTGGAGTAGAATTTTTTTTTTACACAAACATAGAGGAGTGCAACTTAGGGCTGAGCAAGGAATCCGTGAAATCCGTAATCCGATCCAGTCCAGTCCAATCCGATAGGTTTGGATTGATTTTTGGAATCCGTGGTTCGGTTTTGATTGAAGAATTAAAAATCCGTAGTCCACGGATTGGTTCCGGATTGAACCCCACGGTCCGGATTGGAACCGATCCGAACCGTATACAAATAGTCTATATTTTTATTATACATCCCCCCATAGTATCTGTTCTTATTCTATATAAAATCTAAACTCAAACCTAAAACTGTATAATATCTTCTTTTATTACTTTTGTTTGTTAGTTTTTAGTTTTAATTTGTAATGGTCTAAATACTTATGGTGAAACCAGTTTTCTTATGATTGCTTAAATTCTAGAACAGTATGTCGTTATTATAGAAAAACATGTTGCTATTGTGAAACTAATATAGCGCTATATTTATATTTTTATGAAATTAAAGTGTTATATATATATATATATTTTTTGTTATTTAATTATGTGAATCTGTGGTCCTAAACCGATCCAATCCGTATTTAAATGGATTGGTTCGGATTGGTTCCATGATTTAAACGGATTGGATTGATTCCAATTTTTTAGGAACCGTAGATAACGGATTGGTCCTGGTTTTATCCCAATCCGGTCCAATCCGGACCATGCTCACCCCTAGTGCAACTCACACTTACACCCCCACAACATTTCACTTGCGTCATAAAATCATTTGTACTCTACATGTTTTTGTAATTTTTTTCCATATTCCCACTATATAATTTCCCCTTCTTTTGAAGTAGTAGGCTCTCGTTAAAGAACCTATTAGAAAGTAGTAGGCTCTCGTTAGAGAACCTATTAGAAAAATAAATAAATAAATAGTTATGTGCATTCATTGTAAGGTTATTTTAGGCACATTAAAAATGGACAAACAAAATAAAACCTTTTAAGTCAAATTTTTTTTTTTAGAAAATCATTTAAAACCCCCTGGCATTTTCATTTTCTTTGAAAATGACCTGATATTTGTGCCTTAAAATATTGATCTTGTTAAAAGCCCCCTTTCTTGCCTTCAGAGTATTGATTTTGCATGAGCTATTTATTAAATTTTTTATTTGTGCCACTAATTTTGTATATGGGTTGTAATTTTCTAAGCCAAATTACTTGAATCCATCTCCTTCTTTATTATTTGCTCAAAAAATTTTGTGATAAAGTTATATATTTTATGGTAGACTACATATGGTATGCACCCCTAAAAGAGTGCACACCATAGCATTTTTCTTTGATATATTTGTTTTTGGCCTAATTATCTCTAAGTTTGGAAGATATTGACAAAAATAAGTAGTTGCAAGCAACTATACGTGTTTGTTTATTTTTTATTTTTTCTTTTTAGTTCTTCTGTTCGCACATAAACTAATTACAAAATTAGACAAAACATTTTCAAATGAGTGTGGGACCGACAAAAAAGTGTAACCCACCTCATATAAGAAAGTTATATCAACTTCCGTGTTCGTAGAATTTTTTTTTTTTTTCCCCTGCTTATTTAAGGAAAAGGTCATTTATGATTGGACTTGTGTGGAAACTTAACATTAACCAGATATGGCTCAGCTTGGCATCAATGTTCCTAATCCAGCTCCTTTAGCCCTCTTCTCATAACTAGTTCGAAGGCAATTTTTGCAGGCGATCTCAATTTCTACAGTAACATATCTTCCTCTAAAAGTTTTTAATCTCATAATAAATAATTTATTTTTATTAATAAATTATTAAGTTAATTAACTAATTCTAATAATATTAAAAATATATTTTAATTAGCAATTCAAGTAATTTTATTATTGTATAGAAAATTAGTTGAGTTATTTATTTATTAATTCTATTAAATTTCTAACAAGGGACATTTGTAATATCTAAAATTATAAAAGAGAATAGGTATTTTAAACAAATTTCAAGAGGTATATTTGTAATTTATTCTAAAAATAATATGGAGATCATCCACTTGAATTTCATTATTGATGTTCTTATCTTCAATTTTCATTTTTTTTACCGTGTGAGAGAGACAGAGACAGAGACAGAGACAGAGTATGGGACATGGTCAAGCTCAAGCATCCTGGAAGTTTGCAAGGGCCGGGTTTGGACACAACAAAGGGTCAGAGGTGAAGTTTTGTTGCGCCTCAAAGAAAAGGTGAATAAATTTTCTTCTAGAGCATTTGGACATGGTCAATTTTCCTTGGATGACCACTCAGTATTCATCATAAGACTCTTCTAAAGTTCCTTAAATCAAAGACTGGCCACATAAAACCAAGCTAAATCCTAAAGCTGTTCCAAAATACATAACATCCCATTTTGTATACATTATCTAGTCGAGATAGATATGACCCCAAAAAAAAGTCGGAACTGAAAACAACAAAATCATTAGTAGAAACAGCCATGTCAATTGAGAGGGGAGATTTGCACCTGACTGTACGGCCGAGCTAAGATAACGTCAGACGTGACGAACCGCGCGGCGCCGAGCTAACCTCTGTTGACACGGCCAGCGGCCTGACTTGCACAGTCGGAAATATTGATCGGTCAGGCACCAACTGGCGTAGCCGAGCTGCGTCTTACGCGTATTGGACAGAACTCGGGTTAGCGGATGCTGACCGAGCTAAAAGGTAGCCCGAGCTAGACCGAAGGCGCGATCAGGGCCGATACGCCTTGGACCAATCAGTCAATATAAAGTGGCTACGTGTGACCGAGATTGAAGGTAGAACGGTTGGAGGCCGGCATGCCTCGCAACCGGTTGGTCATGATGAACCGACCAAGAATAGTTCGGTTGAGGTGGTCAGGCTTTCGCCTGATTCCAAGTTATAGGTCGACGACACAAAGCTCGGTTATGTGCATGTAATAGCAACTCTCCACAAGTGACAGGCCGGTCGTGGTACTCCGGTTAAGTATGCCACCTGGGCCAATGGCGTGAGGGAGAGGACATCTGCTCCACGCACGCCTCAATGCCGTTGGGTAGTTCTATGTGTACTGGTGGGAGGACTAGGCCTTTACACGTGTAAGGTGGTGAGAGGCGAGCGTTGCTACCTGTCCAGGGAAGAACGACAAAGGTAGTGCGCGCACAATCTTGAGGCTACATGGCCAGCATAGAAATACGAAAGAAGACGCACGTTAGAGGTAAGCGAATTGAATCTATCACAAATTCTCTCTCTCTGATAGCCTCCTTCTTCCTCAAGTGGCCTGACTTGATCGTCGGAGGGTCTATCCAGCACACCGCCGCCGGGTAGCTCACCGTTTCTGTGTTTCTAGGTTAGACGCCGTCAAGAGAAGCTTGGAGTGCAAGGAGTACGGAAAGCAGAGGATATTTCGTCCCCGTACAATTGGCGCCGTCTGTGGGAATTCTTTGATACTCAACCCTTGTTCTTCGAGCTTCTTGAACCATTTCCATGACTAACAACGACGAAGTTCCGCTGTCCGTCAGCGATGGTGTCACTCCAAAGTATGTCCACAGGAGAGAAGGCCCCCCGAATGTTCCAGCTATGGCGGGTCTGGAAACTTCTTCGCGAGGTGCGCGAAACAAGCGTGGGAGGAGTTCTGATCGCTCGCAGAGTCCAGAGGGCCGCCGACGCCGGGGGGAGTCCCGTGAGCAGCGCCTGGAGCACAAACTCAAGGACCAAGACGCCCTCATTCGCAAGATGGCGGCGGAGATGGAGCTGCTGAAGCGCCAGATTAAAGGGAAGGGTGTTGCTGGAGAGGGCAACCTCAGTGAGCGCACCCCCTCCCCTCGTTCTAGCAATCGCCGCCAGAGGACTCATTCTCTCTCCATCACCAGGAACTATGGGGTTGGAGATTCCGACCCAAGAGAGGGCAGATCCTTCCCTCGCGACAGCACCTACCGCCCCTCACACCCGTCGTCAACGTCGCGCTACTCTGCCTCCTCCCATTCCAGGGATCTCAGAGACGTGTTGGAGGAAAGAGCGCGTCGTCGAGAGGCTCAGAGGGTACCGGCGCTCCAGAGGCTGAGTGCCCCAGTTCGTTGCAGTGAAGAAGTGGTGATGCCGGTGCCCAGAGTCATAGCCCCTGCGCTGGAGGACAAAGAGCTGGCGCGACTTACAGCCACGCCTTTGTCCCCAGAGATTGAGAGCACACCACTCCCTGCCGGATTCCACCAGCCCAAGTTCACTTTGTACGACGGCAAGACGGATCCGTACATGCATGTGAGTCATTACCGGCAAGTGATGGCTGGCCACCGGCGAAACGACGCCTTGATGTGCCTCATATTCCCAGCAAGCTTGGGAGAGCTGGGTTTGAAGTGGTTCGAAAGGCTCCCGGAGGGGAGTATTGAGGGGTGGCAGCAACTAGCGGAAGCCTTCGTCACCAGATTCAAAACCAATACTCGAACGCCGAAGGAGGTCGACCATCTCCTGGGCGTCAAAATGGAGTCTGGATGTTCGTTGAAGGCATACAACGCGAAGTACTGGGAAACTTACAACGAGATCCTCGACTGTCCTACCAATCTGGCGATCACTCAGTACAAACAGGGTCTCCCAGTCGGGCATAGGCTGCGAGATTCACTTACGATGCACCAACCTACAACCATGGAGTCTCTAATGCAACGGATCAATGAGCACATTCACGTGGAGGATGATACCGCTTCAGCGATTGAGAAGGGTAATCCGGTCGAGGCGGACAGAAAGGTGGCAGGAAAAGTTCACTCGGTCGGGCAGGAGGACAACCGCCCAAACGACCGGTCAAAAGATCAGCGCCGTGGCCCAAACCGCGATGACCGATACAAGGGTCGCAGAAATGACCGAGCTGACGCACCCTGCGATGCAGCGGAAGATGCCAAGAGAAAACTGAAGGCGCGGACAGGAATTACCACGGTCTTCAAAATTCCCATCTACCGCATTTTGAGCGAGATCCAAGGTGAGCCCTTTGTCCGTTGGCCGGCCAAGTTAGGAAGTGCGCAGCGAGGCTTCAATCCAAAATACCGCTGCACCTTCCATGAAGAACGGGGGCACCGGACAGAGGATTGCTTGCCGCTCAAGCAACACTTGGAGAAATTGGTGGCGGCGGGGCATCTTGACCAATATATAGATGAGGGGGTCAAGGCCGCGCCAACTGGACAAACCGAGCCTAACGGAATGGCCGCCCTAGAAGCACCCCCGCAAGGTGTAATTAACGTCATCCACGGCATCATCGGACCAGCAAGGGTCTGTGAGCTGAGAGGGATGATTAAGAAGGCCGAGCACATAAGGGAAGTGCTCTCTATCCAACCCGCCGTAAAGAAGGGAAAGGCCGAAGAAAGAGACATCCTTTCGTTCTCAACCAAAGACTTGGAGAGGGTTTAGATGCCGCACAATGATGCCTTGGTGGTGACTCTTCGCGTCAAAGACTTTGATATCAAGAGAATCTTGATCGACCAAGGGAGTTCGGTCGAAATCATGTATTATGACGCGTTCAAACAAATGAAGTTAGAGGACAAGGACTTGGCCCCTGCGACATCTCCTTTGGTCGGCTTTAACTCACAGCCGGAGTGGCCAATCGGAAAGATTATTTTGCCGGTCAAAGCGGGTTCAGTAGTAAAGCAAGTGGAGTTCTGGGTGCTCAAAGTTCCATCCACTTACAACTTGATCTTAGGCAGGGGCTGGCTACACGCCATGCAAGCGGTTGCTTCGACCTTCCACCAAGTCATGTGCTTTCCGACATCGAACGGGCAAATAGAGGAAGTTTGGGGAGACCAGGTAATGGCCAAACAATGCTTCGTTGCGGTGAATGGCAGCCGAGCAGCTAAAGGGTTTGACCAGATGATCGAAGGGCCCGAGGGAAAGGAGGTCCTCGAAGACATGGGAAGAAATGCCGAGGAAAAGTCGGTCGAAGATTTGGTAGAAGTGCGCATCGACGAAAACGACCCGACTAAATTCTTCCTCCTGGGATCATCTTTGTCTAGCGCCGAGCGAACGGACTATGTCAACTTCTTGGTTTCCAATCTGGAGGCCTTTGCCTGGACGCCTTACAACATGTCTGGCGTCGACCCGAGCTTCATCTGTCATCAGTTGAATGTTTTCCCCAACGCGCGGCCAGTCATTCAAAGGACGCGCCGTTCAGCCCTGCACCATGCTGAAGTGGTGGCGGAAGAAGTGAAGAATTTGTTGGAAGCCGGGGCGATAGAAGATGTGCAATACCCTCGGTGGATATCCAACACGGTGGTAGTTCCGAAGAAGAACGGCAAGTGGCGAGTCTGCGTTGACTACAAGACCGTCAACCGAGCTTGCCCAAAGGATAGCTTTCCCCTACCTCGAATTGACCAGCTGGTGGACTTAACCGCTGGCCATCAGAGGTTTAGCTTCCTGGACGCATACCGCGGCTACCATCAGATAGCCATGTATAAACCGGACAGAGAGATCACGTCATTCACCACCCCCAGAGGCTTATATTGCTACAAGGTCATGCCGTTCGGACTGAAGAACGCGGGGGCGACCTTTCAGCGAATGGTGACAAAGATGTTTGCTCCCCTCTTGGGCCGCACAATGGAGGCCTATATCGACGATATGGTGGTAAAGAGCAAGGAGAAGTCCCAACACCTCGCCGACCTAGCAGAAATGTTTGCCATACTCAAGTATCACAAGCTTCGTCTAAACGCCTCCAAATGCGCCTTTGGAGTTGGCACTGGAAAATTTCTGGGTTTTCTGGTCACAAACCGAGGAATTGAAGCCGACCCATCCCAACTCAAAGCAATACAAGAGCTGGAGCACCCAAACTCCACAAAGGACGTGCAACATCTTGTCGGGATGGCAGCCGCGCTTAACAGATTCATCAGCCGGTCTTCGGATCGTTGCAGGCCCTTCTTTAAAACTTTGAAGTTCAAGTTTTTCTGGGATGACGAGTGCGACCGCGCTCTGGCAGACCTGAAGGTGTATCTTTCCTCGCCCCCAATTTTGGTCACACCCCAGCTGGGCGAAGAACTGTACCTCTACTTGGCTGTTTCTTAACACGCAGTAAGCGCGGTATTGGTTCGTGCTGAAGGCATCCAGCACCTACCAATCTTCTATGTTAGCAAGGCTCTGCTCCCGGCCGAGACGAGATACCTTCCTTTGGAAAAATTGGCGTTGGCCCTGATGATGGCATCAAGAAAACTGGCGCACTACTTTCATGCCCATACAGTAGTTGTGTTAACCGAGTTCCCGCTCAAGGTGCTTTTTGAAAAGGCAGACTTCACTGGGAGGATTTTGAAATGGGCCGTGGAATTGGGGCAGTATGACATCAAGTTCCGACCGCGCACCGCAATCAAGGCTCAAGCACTTGCAGATTTTGTGGCGGAGTTTGCCCCTGGGACGTATCCGGTCTGCCCGATTGATTTGGTTAGTGCGGATTTAGCACAACCCATGGTTCTGGCAGCAGAGACAAGCGTTGGCTCGCAACCGGGAGAAGGGCAAAGCTCGACCGAGCTAGCAAAGTCCGACGACTTGTTGAAAGATGAACCCAACGGGGACAGGAAAAAAGACCGGGATGCGCCAACCAGAGACTTGGAATTGAGAAGCTCCCAAAACCCGTCTGATTGTTGGAAACTGTTCATTGGCGAGATGTGGAAGCTCTTCGTCGATGGAGCGTCCAACAAACATGGGGTCGGGCTGGGAATTGTATTGACTTCACCAGATGGGCTAATTATTGAGCAAGCAATAACGCTCGGCTTTCCCGCGTCCAACAACAAGGCAGAGTATGAAGCCCTCCTCGCCGATCTGAGGAGCGCATTGAGGATGAAAGCCATAGCCCTTATGGTCTTCAGCGACTCCAAGCTGGTGGTCAATCAAGTCTCAGGGGAGCATGAGGCCAGAGATGAAAGAATGGCCAAGTATCAGGCGCTGGTGCGAGCAGAAATCAAGAAGTTCAATGCCATCAGAGTAGAACAGATCAACCGCGAAGAAAACAGCATGGCTGATGAATTGGCCGGTCTCGCTTCTACTTAGACGGCCTTTCCCAATCCCTTGATGATCGAATTCTTGCCTCGGCCAAGCATTGAAGAACCAGAAGCAACCGAGGTACTCTGCACCGACTTGGGTCCGTCCTCGATGGATCCCATTATCGCCTTCCTGAAAGACAGAATTCTACCGGAAGAGAAGAAGGCGGCCCACAAAATCTGGGCAAAATCAGAGCGGTTTTGGCTCTCCCCGACCGGAGCATTGTATAAGAAGTCTTTTACTGGGCCGTATTTGAAGTGTGTCCACCCCGCCAAGGTGGAAGCTTTTCTCTACGAGATTCATGAAGGCATCTGCGGCAGCCATACTGGGGGCAGGTCTTTGGCGTACCGAGCAATTTCCCAAGGTTATTGGTGGCCGTGCATGTAGGCAGACGCACAGAAATACGTTCGCAGATGCGAAAAGTGTCAGAAGTTTGCTCACCAGATCCATCAGCCGGCTAGAGATTTGCTTCCTCTCACGAGTCCTTGGCCATTCGCGCTCTGGGGGTTGGATATTGTTGGGCCACTCCCAGTCGCACCGGGCAATCGCAAGTTCTTTATCGCCGCCACAGACTATTTCACCAAGTGGGTTGAGGCCGAGCCGCTGGCGACCATAAAGGAAAAGGATGTGAAGAAGTTTGTTTGGCAAAACGTCATCACTCGCTTCGGCATACCCAGGGCCCTCATCTCAGATAATGGCACTCAATTTGACGGAAAGCTCTTTCGCGGATTTTGTGAAGAGTTGAAGATCGAGTTCTACAATTCGACGCCGGCCTATCCTCAGTCTAATGGTCAAGCAGAAGCCTCAAACAAGACCATCTTGGATGGGCTAAAGAAGCGGCTTGAGAAAGCCAAGGGGAAATGGGTTGAAGAACTCCCCAACGTGCTCTGGGCGTACCGCACTACGCCAAGACGGTCGACCGGGGAAACACCATTCGCTTTGACCTACGGCATAGAGGCAATCATCCCGTTGGAAATTGGCATGCCAACCATCCGCTCTGAGAGTTTCCAGCCCGATCTGAACAATGAAGCCGTGGCATTGGAATTAGACCTTGCCGAGGAAAGAAGGGAGCGGGCGCTAATCCACATCGCAGCCTATCAACAAGAACTCTCCAAAAAATACAACAAGGCAGTTCACCCCAGGTTATTCAAGGTTGGAGACTGGGTCTTAAGAAAGGTGCTTGGCAACACGGTGGTCCCTGGCGAAGGAAAGCTCGGTGCAAATTGGGAAGGACCATACAAGGTGTCTAGTCTAGCTGGCAAAGGGGCATACCATCTGGAAGATTTAGATGGCAAGGATGTCCCCAGACCATGGAATGCAACCAACCTTAGGGTCTTTTACTTTTGAGTTGTAATTTGCTTATATTGTTTAAGCTTTTCCAGACCCTTAGCCTTTTGGCACTTGATGTAAAAGATAGCAATGCCTTTGTAATGAAAAATAGCCCTCCTGTTGTTTGGTATTACATCTTTGTCCAATGACTTAGCAAGACAGTTAGGGATGCCAGGGGCAAGAAAACCGACCTGAGTGAGGCCGGACTGATTTCTACTCACCGAAATGACAGCAGACCGCGCAAACAGTTGGTACATTGTCCAACGACATAATTGGCGTATGGACAAGTTCGCATTAGGGCCGAGCTGGTTTTGCTCGCCCGGTTGAAATGTTGGCGTCATGACCAACTGAGCTGGAACATTGGTGTTTTGCCCAATGTGATGGCCGAGCTGATTTTGCTCGGCCCAGTTGGCATATTGGCGTCTTGTCCAATATGGAAAACGAGCTGATTTTGCTCGGCAACATTTGCAATGTTGGAATCCGCCCAACTGGTAAGAAACCGAGCTGACTTTGCTCGGCAGAAAAGAAATGTTGGCGGTTTGCCCAACTTAAAAGGCGAGCTAGTTTTGCTCAGGCACATTAACGTATTGGAATTTCATAAAGTGCAAGCCAATCAGGGCCGAGCGGATTTTGCTCGGCCAAGTTCAAATGTCATTTTATTTGGAGGTACAAGGAGCCGAATTGCTAGTTCTGATTAGAATCGGTTTGGGCTGATATTAGCTCGGCAAATTGTGCGGCTTAGCCGACCTGGCAGTTGTAATTTGTCAATGGTTGAATCAAAAAATTTATACACAAGCCAACCAAAAAGAAATGGGCAATGAGCGAGCAAACAGTCGGAGTTTTCATTGATAAAGAAACTTTAAGTACAAGGGGTGGGACATAGCCCGGTTACATGCCAAAACAAAGAAGAAAAACAAAAACAAAGAAAAGCAGGAAAGTGAAAAAGGAAAATTTCAATCCAATGCAAGGTTCTGTTCGGCCGTTTCCTCCGTCTACTCGGCGACGACGATTGTTTGCTCGGGCAGGACTTCATCGGCGTCATCGTCAGCTTCCTCCACCGCGACAACCTCCTAATCAATAACTTCTTCATTCTCCGCATCTTGAGATGCCACTGGAGAAGTCTGCTCGGTTTGCTGCGCGGCGGCCGCTTCTTCCTCAGCCTCCTTCCTTGCCTCTGCAATTAGTCGGTTTTGTACGGCGTTGGCATACGTCTGCATGTAGACCGGGATATACGCAGAAGGCGAGTTGATGAACATGTCAGAATCCTGACCAAGGCCAACTTTCTCCACGGCAGCTTTCCAGCCGCACTGGAAGAAGATGTCCTTGGTCGCTTGGACTTGACGCTCATCGGTCTTCTCCCCCTGAGCATATCCTCGGTCCTCTGCGTCATCAACCGCCTTGTCTTTCTCCACCTTATGGGCATCACGCAACTTGCGCAGCTCGGCGAGGTACCGGGCTTTGGTTGACTTCATGGCACGATGCTTGTCGGCTTCAGCTCGGTCAACTTTCTACCTCAGATCATCCCGCTCTGCCGCAATAGCATCCTGCGCGGCCTTCAGCTTTGATATCTTGGCCTTTTGGGCCTCGTTCTCGGCAATGGCCTCACGAAGACTCTGCCGCACTTTGATTATGCGATCGTGGGCAAGATAATTCTTTTGCGCGGCCTACAAACAAATGACAGATCGTTAGTATTCGTGAAACCGAGCAAAAACCGAACAATAACTTGAAGAAAAAGTAAACATCTTACCAGAACGATCGACTTTGCTGCCGAGCGAAGTACCTTCAGATCAGACAGCTCGTCATGCCTCTTCATGTCGGCTGGAAGAATTAGCCCCTTGGTCATATTGAAACCAAGGGAATACTCCTTATCAGTATAGACTAAGTCTTCGGCAGAGACTGGTCGGCCCCTGGTACTTGAACTCGGGCGCCCAGACCGAGGGGGGTGACTGGGCCCTTACCCTTGGATTTACCGGCCTGTGGCTGCTCGGTCTGGTCGCCCAGATCGGTGGAGCCCAGCTCGGCGGAGTTTTCGTCCACGAGGCTATGCCCGGCCTTCTCCTTCCTCGGTCTTTTCCTTGACCGGCCAGCCAGTTGTTCGCTGGCAAGGGCCAGCACGGCTTCTGTTTGCCCGGGTGGGGTGGAGGATGTTCCCCCAGTTGCCTCTGGAGGTTGGGACTCGCCTTCCTCCCCGGTTATCATGGACTTGATGGCCCTGATTTTGGCCATTTCTTACTCGGCGGTTAGGGAAACAAGTCTAATCAGTGGCAAGTTTGGATCTAGGTCTGGAGAAGGCGCACGGAGGAAGTCGGTGACCCTGCTCTTGCGCGGTGCTTGGTAGTGGTAGGTTTGTTCGAAACCGAGCAGTTTCGAAGCTTCTCTCTCCTCGGCAGGATGGCGCAGCAAGACTCTCTCTCCTCCGCTGCTAGGTACTTATCTGCAGGAAGAAGACAAGTGTTAGACCGGTGCAAAATAATAACAATGAGATGCAGGAAGAAGATAGTGCGGTCAGCCGGGCTACTTACCAGCACTGCCAAAATCTTTCCTAATATACCATCCCGGTATGGGTGCCTCGGTGTCTTCGTAATGACCGGACACCCACAGGAAGTCGTCGTCGTTCGCCTCCTTGTCCGGGTTGCCCTCAATGAGTTTTGCTCGGCCCTTCTTGACTTTGAGGTACCAGCAAAGCCCACTCTTATTTCTACTTAAACTATACTGATGGAAAATTTCTGCGAGGCCGAGATTGAGATCGAGCCTTTGGTTCAGCTCGGCAACGCCATTTATTATCTTGTACGTGTTGTTGGAGACTTGGGTCGGGCAAAGCCTTGTCTGCCTCAAAAATTCGCAGATCAAGGGTTGGACCGAGAAGCGAAGTCCACCTTCGACTATAGATACGACGGTGAAGGGGCACCGATCCAGATCTCCCCAAGGAGTGTCCCCCTTCTTGGCGAGCTCTAAGACTACGTCATCCAGGACGTTGTACTCCCTACGGAACTCGGCCATCGCACCGGGCATGCTAACCATAAATCAGTACTTCCCCATTTATGTTGGTCTTATTTGGTTTTGTATCTCGGTCAAAAATGTTTTGTGTTTGCTCGGACTTTGAGCTCCACCAATTATAATGCTGGACTCGATTGGTTGGTCCTATTTTTTCTGCATATTAAAAAATAAGGCCAAGGGTTAGCACAGCATAAACTGCACGGCCCATATTGGAAATCCTAGCTCGAGGAAAGGTTCTATCTCGGCTCATCTACATGGCTGATTTAGCCTTCCCAATTTTGCTTTGTTTCGGCTTGGTCAAGGCAAGTTTTAGCTCGGTTCAGTTCAATTTACAGATCTAATTGAGATTTCAACCCGGTCAAGGCCCCGTGTCAAGATCTCAGGCTTTTAACTCGGTTCCGTTTTGCTTACCGATCAGACTGAGTTCTCAGCTCGGCTGGAGCCTCAGCGAGAAGCCACAAACCATTTTTTGATCGGTTGAAGCCCTGATTACGGATCTAAATGAGCATTTAGCTCGGTTTTGTACAGTGTTCATCATGTTCATCTAGTTCATCCTATGTTCAAGGCATTCGTTCGAACTAAAGGGAATAGGGGCACGAAGGCCCCATCCAGTCTTTTATTTCCATTTGGCCTAGGGTGTAAGGGTTCTACAAATAAAGGACAACACAAGAAAGACAAAGAACACGATAGTACAAACATGGAGCACTGGAAAATGGAAACCGAAAGCAGTGAAGGGGTAGAAAACTTACTAGAGGCGGATGAGAGGGTTAGTGCAACCTCAAGAGCTTGACCGCAGCCTTCGAAAGGAACGGAAATGGGGGTTGGGGCTCAAAGACAGTAATGGAGAGGTTTGAAAGCTTTGGGGGCTAGGGTTTGAAACTCAGAGGAGAAGATGAATGGTGAAGGGCCAAAAGGACCCTTCGTTTGTACATAAAATGGGGGGAAAACACCAAACGGCGCAGCCGTTTGAAATTCAGAGCGTGGGAGACAGCTGGGCTGTACGGCCCAATGGGGAGACGCCACGTGGCACTGAAAAGGCGGCTGTCAGTACGGCTGCACAGCCATTGATAATACTACCGAGGTGATGGCCGACCAAACGGGATAGCTCGGCGACAGATGTATCCCCGATCAGGCTCAGCTTGGTAATGGCGCAACTCAACCATGGCTCGGCGGCAGACATTTCCCCAATCGAGCTCGGCCTGGTAGGGGCGCAACACAACCGTAGCTCGGATAGAGTGTTAACCCCAATCACGATTAGCTCGGATGGTGTTAAGGGGCAATTGAGAGGGGAGATTTGCACCTGACTGTACGGCCGAGCTAAGATAACGTCAGACGTGACGGACCGCGCGGCGCCGAGCTAACCTCTGTTGACACAGGCCAGCGGCCTAACTTGCACGGTCGGAAATATTGAACCGGTCAGGCACCAACTGGCGTAGCCGAGCTGCGTCTTACGCGTATTGGACGGAACTCGGGTTAGCGGATGTTGACCGAGCTAAAAGGTAGCCCGAGCTAGACCGAAGGCGCGATCAGGGCCGGTACGCCTTGGAACCGATCAGTCAATATAAAGTGGCTACGTGTGACCGAGATTGAAGAGTAGAACGGTTGGAGGCCGGCATGCCTCGCAACCGGTTTGGTCATGATGAACCAACCAAGAATAGTTCGGTCGAGTGTGGTCAGGCTTTCGCCTGATTCCAAGTTATAAGTCGGCGACA
Source organism: Camellia granthamiana (assembly GCA_036172215.1). Classification (NCBI taxonomy): domain Eukaryota; kingdom Viridiplantae; phylum Streptophyta; class Magnoliopsida; order Ericales; family Theaceae; genus Camellia; species Camellia granthamiana. Next base: position 126,663,804 of record CM069908.1, on the reverse strand, counting down.
CAAAGCTTGGTTATGTGCATGTAATAGCAACTCTCCACAAGTGACAGGCCGGTCGTGGTACTCCGGTTAAGTATGCCACCTGGGCCAATGGCGTGAGGGAGAGGACATCTGCTCCACGCACGCCTCAATGCCGTTGGGCAGTTCTGTGTGTACTGGGTGGGAGGACTAGGCCTTTACACGTGTAAGGTGGTGAAGAGGCCAGCGCTGCTACCTGTCCAGGGAAGGACGACAGAGGGTAGTGCTGTGCACAATCTTGAGGCTGCATGGCCAGCCTAGAAATATGAAAAAAGACGCACATTAGAGGTAAGCGAATTGAATCTATCACAAATTCTCTCTCCCTGATAGCCTCCTTCTTCCTCAAGTAGCCTGACTTGATCGTCGGAGGGTCTATCCGGCACACCGCCACCGGGCAGCTCACCGTTTCTGTGTTTCCAAGTTAGACGCCGTCAAGAGAAGCTTGGAGTGGAAGGAGTACGGAAAGCAGAGGATATTTCATCCCCGTACATCAATGTTTAATTTCTTCTGCAGCTATGCTAATCTTGTTGGGATGAAATACTAAACTGCCTCCATCATCCTATTAATCTCCTCCACCCAAAGAATGCACTATATGTTGAAACTGGGACAAGTGCTTCTTCCCTTTAAGGTGAGAAACCATATGAACCTCACCAGGGCAGTTAACATTACAGATAACGCACCATAATTTAGACTTATTCACCCCATACCCAGTAGTGTTCTTGACTTCTTTCTGTTTGCATTGCTCACTAGTCCGGTTCACTTGTGCCTTGTCCTCTTGTTTCTTACTTTTATTTTGGTTTATCCAATCACCAGCAATGGGCTTTTGGGGCTCCTGATTGGCTGTTGAAGATGAGCAGCCCTTGTGCTTGCTTGATTGCTTTCAGCTCTGCACACTGGGATTTGTGTTTCAGCCCATAAAAATGAGACTTCAATTTTTCTTCACACGTGGTCGTCACCTGACCAAACAGCACACGTCCACTCTTTCTGAACATTCTCCGAAGCGGGTCTCTCCTGGACTTTATCTCTCCACCACCAGCTGCAACAACAGGTACCTCCACAACTTCGTTCTCTCCAACAGCTTCTATCATGGTCTTTTCTTCAATTTTAATGGATGCAACTGTTTTCTTCTCAGTTTGAGAAAGATTTGGCTCTTCGACACACTTAACCTGCAGTAAGTAGTTAGCAGACATATCTTAGGATTCTATATTTTTAGAGAGAAAACAATATGTGTCATCAATACATATTTTAAGTAAAACGTATCTTACGATACACGATTCAATTTACAAAACACGAGACCTAATACAATAGATGAATACTTCAATTTCTTTAGCAAATTTGAAAAAAGTAATTGGACTTAATTTCTAGTAAATTAATATGTTGTTATAAATTTTCATTAACAAATTATTATTATTATTTCTTAGATGAGAATGGCACCTTTCCTTTTATTTTCTCTACTTTTTAAAAGAAAAAATCTGTTTGTTTAATATTTAGGTATCATATGCGGTTGATTTATATCTACTTATACCAATAAAAGTTTAAAGTTTTCTACTGTTGACAAACTATTTGAAAACTATAAAGTTGAAAATTAAATATTAAAAGCTAAATGGTGAATTAAGATAGTATTTTATACATATTTTAACTTCACTCTGCATTTTAAATGCATTTTATGTTTCAAGCAACCTTACATTCGCAATTTTAAGAATTATTCATCGTTAGTGTTTTATTCTCTCAAGCTATTACTTTTCTATAAATACATTTATTTTTCTACCTATTTTTAAAGATGTTAAAAAATCTAACGACAATATGATAAGATAATGCACAATTCAGAAAAACAGAAAAAATGATACAAGATTCGTATCTCAATTTGACAACTATGAATACAACATAAGAAACCTTAGTGGGAGTTAATATAGCACAACTAAACCAGCAAAATACAACTGTAGAGGTGAATGAATGGAAAATTGCAGCCCTCAAGGAGCCAAAATATAATGAAAAATACGATAGGAGACATTACCTGTTCTGTTGCAGCTGCAGGATTTTTCTCATTTAGTTCTCCTGCTTTGGCATTCTCCTTGGCAACATTAGGCTCTTTGAATTTGGACTGAAAAGGGAAATAACAAATGATTCATACGTGGCTTTGTCTTTAAGTAAAAACATAAATATGATAGAAAATAACAAAGGAAACCTTACCCATTGTGCTGAAGCTGCAGGAATTTTCTCCTTTGGTTCCATTGTTTTGGCATCCTCCTTGGCAACATTAGGCTCTTTGAATTTGGACTAACAAAAAAGATGGTTTGTAGAGGATATACTTGTCAATGATAAACTCAATCATGGTTTAATATTTGTTACATGACTTCAGTATGAGTATCGGGTGTGGTTATGTCTAGGCATCGAAATTCCATAAACCCTTAATCCTTTGATATTGGGATATGCAGTACAAGTACATGAATATCCAAAACATTCAAATCTATTGTATATTGTCTAAAATAACAATGAATTTTTCCTCTTTCCAAATTCTAACCCCAATGGAGGATCGTGTCTGTCATTCCAATCTTAGGAAGACCAACACTAACACTCACTGAAATCTCACAACAGAAGCTGATAAAACTCGTGGCTTCTAGAACATCATAAGAAACTTTACCTGAATTGCTGCAGCCATTTCTTTTGCCTCAACAATTTCTTTTGTCTCAACCTTTTCTTTTGCTACTGTATTTGTTGCTACTCGTGGATTTGGCATTGTATGATTGTGAAAAATCTAGAAATCTCCTAGATGTTGATTTATAATTATGTATCAATTTTAAGCAGTATATAACAATCCCAATCAAACAATCAAGACAAATCGACACAACGATTTTACGTGGAAAAACCATAATTAGACACCTCCAATTGTGATAAAAAAAACCACGGGCAACAGCCACAAAACAATCCACTAAGAAAATATACAGGAATTACACAAGTATACTCTCAATTACCTAGCAAATCCACGCCCGAATTGAACCAACCTCTATGTGTCTCTTCCAACCCCGTCTTCACCTCAGAATTGTCTTGATGATGAGCCACTCCAGAATCCACCAAAGCTTCAGGCTCGAATTCTTCAGAATCCACCGAAGAACAACTCTCTCTTTTATGTAGAACAAACAAATAATCCTTTGATGTATACTTTTTAAACCATGAGTTGAATACTCAATCAAAACATCAAAGAAAACTAGCAAAATATACCCAGATATAAACCTTAATATCCAAAAAGAAGATCTGGAGAAGTCAATAAAGTTTTGGGAGAAAATCAACTACTTATTGTAGACGTCCCCGAACGCCCCGGGAGGATGACTCCCGTTCTATTCACATTGGGTTCACTACAGTTCAAAGGACTCAATTTGTCACGGTTCTAAATCTGAACCAAAGAGTCCAACTCTGGCAAATCGTTTTGAAGAAAAACAGATTTTTGAAAAAGAAGTGCCAAACATGGACTGCTTTGCCAGATTACAGAGTCGCCACCTAAATATTTTGAAATGGAAAATTTAGGAAACCCTGACTCAGTGCCGAAGGCCACGTGTCCGTCATCACCAAAGTGGTCTTGGCTCGGGAGCTTGGGTACGATCGGGGAAGGTCAGCTATGAGCACCCCCTTTCGCCCGGTCCGAAGACCGGCCTCTACTAACCATGATATCCGATTTTGAAAACTTTATGCGTTCTTATTCCGGTTATTAGCCTAGAATTACTATGTTATGCGCACAGCAAACAAGTATAGACCAAATCGCCTAAATTGGAATAAAACATTACGTGTTTGTTTTGAAAACGGTTTGCTACTCGTAAGTAGGCTAAAATGCAGGTTTTGCCACTCTCAAGCGGGCTTTTAGAAAAGACGGTTTTGCCACTATCTAGTGGGGTTTAAAACTCACAGTTTTAATGCATTATCCCAATTTAGGTAATTCAACCTCCATCCACAGGCATTCATGCAGTTATATCACATAAGCACTTAGCCTCATGGTAAGCATGCTATCATGGCAACATTCACACACATGCGATATGCTAAAGCATAAAAGCTCACCTAGTACTCCAAGCCAAAACAGAAGCTTATTAGAAATCCATGCATGGACCTAAGCATACTGAAATGTCTAATGCAACACATGCAAAGATGTAATCTAGGCAGGCTCGGCTATCCTAAACATGGCATATGGAATGCTACAAATAACACGTATTCAATTTGGAATTGAAAGTACAATGCAGTTTGTATGATGTGCCGAGCCCGATGCATGTATAACAAATGTATGGATGCACACATGCATAGCATAAGGTATGCTAATTTAAATATGCCCTAATCTACCATCGAAGCAGGTAAATAAAAGGGAAGAAAGAAATGGGGGTTGGAAGACATACACACACCCACACACACTTATTACAATTCGCCCTCGCTCGGAGGGACCAAAAGAATAATATACAGTCCCAAATAATAAATCAACTATCCTAGCTAATTAATTATTACAGACCCTTAATTAATTAACAAATTAATTAAACTACTGAAAGCAGTAAAAGGCCTCGGGAAGAGGGATGCACGCACGCTCGGATTGGCTACGCCCGGAAAGTCCACACCATGCCACTGTTGCCTCTGTTTTTACTGCCCTGTCTCTCCAAAAATTACCAAAGTTCCAGGACACCTTCCTTGAATGCTGATGAGTGCCACCGGCTGGAAGAAATCACCACCGGCTGCTTGTGGTGGCCACCGGCTGCAAAATGATCTACCGGCCAGAAATGCAGTGCCGGTCGGCACTATTTCCTGCCGGTCGGCACAAAGTTCCTGCAGAAAACAGTTGACAGCAGCAGCAGACAGCAGTGCATGGCATTGGATTTTTGGACATATTTGTGCATGGCCAATGCTCCCTATCATGTGTAGAACTCAAGGAAACATGGCTCTTGGTTCTAGGACTATCAATTGTGCACCTTGGTGCATGATAGCCTAAGAGCCAAGATTGCATTTTAATGGTATTATGCAATGCAACAAGCAAATGAAATCCAAGGCCTTATCATGTATTAGTCAAAGGTCTTGATGACCAAGGGTTGGGACAAGTTGCACCACTTAAAGTGTGAACTCCTCTCAACTCTTGCACTTGGTTTGACACCCCAAACCAAGATAATGCAATGCATGTATGCAACATGGCTCCAATAGTGCAACCTAATACTAACATGTTAGCATGCCAAATGCAATGCAACATGCAAGGTGCGAATGCAATGTAAACCATAGGCAATTAGACAATGTAACCATCATACTACAACACTTAAAGAACTAAACATGCAACAAGCAAACGATGAACATGCAATGATGGACTTAGCCACAAAGGGGCAGCCCTCAAGCCTCCCCAAAACAGTGGCAAAATGGACCAAAAGATGTAGACAAACAACCGTGTAAGCATGCAAGCCAAAAGGCCTAAGGCAAAGGCATAAAGTGGTGCATTCAACCTTCCCCTATTCATGACCAAACATGGCACATATCAAGCAATCCAAAATGACAGATTTTCAGCATGCAAAAACACACCCAAAACTCACACACATGGCAACCCAAAAGCTCTAAACACACAAGCATGCATGAGGGATATTTCAAGGCATAAAAGGACACACCCTTAAAGCATGAAAGAGACGACAAAAATGAACATGTGAGCATGGATTAGGGTCTGAAATAGCATGTAAGAGGGTCCCAAACCCTTGAAATCATGGAGGCAATGCATCCTACATATGCACCTACTTGAAGCATACAAGCTACAATGCAAAGGGGCTATACAAAGCATGCCAAGATTGACCCAAACAACCTAGGACAGACCTTATACATGGAAAAACAAGCACATTTCCAGTGTATGACCAGCCACAAAAACAGAAGCAAGATAGGCTAAGAAAGCATGCAAGATTACGGTAAATCACATGGATTTCAAAGCAAGTAGCACATGGAGTATGCAAACAATGTTGAGCCCTTCAACAATGTTGAAGAAGGGCTCAAAATAAGCCTATTCTTAGCTTACATCATGCTCTGAAACAGATCATACACAAGCCAAATATTCTATGCAAGAAACATGGCATACAAGAGGATATTGAGATAGGTGCTAGATGCAGCCACCAAACAGCAAGGGGTCCTCAATCAAACATGAAGAGGACCCCAAAATAAGACTATTTGAAGTTTGGGTCGGAGCCCAAAAGTGCTTGCAAGCAAGGCTTAGATACGAAGCAAGAAATTGCAAGAAAAGGGAAGATGAGGACTTACCCTTGAAGACCAGCAAACCAGCACCTCTTGGATCAAGTTTAGGTGCTCCTAAGCTCTGAAGAACAGCCCCAAGTCGTTGGAAATGGAAGTGGTGGTGTTGTGCTATGGGTTGGTGAAGGGATGGCCAAGAATAATGGACTTTTGGAGGCAAAGGAGTGAGATATAGAGAGAGATAGAGGGTTGTATCTATCTATCTCAGATATATATCTATATATCTCTGGTTTTTGTTCTAAAGCTCCAACCTTAGCAATGGAGAGGAAGGCCTCTCTTATATAGGCAACAAAAGGCCAAGACTTAGAGGCTAAGTCTTCAAAAGGGGGTCAAGGGGGGCCAAAGCTTGTAAGGGAAGCTTGGACAGCTGGTAAGGCTTCTTGAGGAAGCCAAGACAAGGGGTCAAGGCTTCCTCAAGAAGCCATGAGCAAAGGGTGCAAAGAAGAGGGTCCAAAGGCTCAAAATGGTGCAAAATGGGCACATGTATGCACGTGGGTCGAGTTCTGTGCATCCCAGCTGGCACAGCTGTCATGCACCAGGCTAGGGGGGTGCAAAGGGTGCAAACCGGCCAGCCAATTCGATCACTGTCCAAAATAAAGTGCCGGTCGGCACTAAAAAGTGCCGGTCGGCACTAAAAAGTGCCGGTCGGCTAAATAGAGTGCCGACAGATTATTCCTTGGTCAAAACATGGCCGGTGGGTATGCAAATCGAAGCCCCGGAAGTTAGCTTTCCAATGGCGCAAACCTTGCATCAAAATTCCTCCTATGCAAAAAGTTATGCCCTTTTCCGTGAAGTCGCGCAGACTCGATCCAACCGGGATGATGCCCAGCTTCAACCAATCATATCTCCTCCCCCCGAACTTGGCTTTGGGAGATTCTTGAGTGCAAAGTGAAGCCCCGGAGGTCTCCTTTCCAATGGTTATAGCCTCATAGCTTAAATCCAAGTATGCAATTGAATAAGCCCGATTTAGCGAGGGCTGCTCGATTTTCTCCTACCCGGATTCATGCCGAACTTCTCCCAAACCTGTTTTCTCCCCTCCTTTCCTCTTTTCTTCAACTCCAAACCTCTAAGCGAGGTGTTTTGAAGGATTTGCCTCTCTCATTGCCGAAGGAATTGAATATGTGTCCTGCACATCTCTCAACACCGAGCAAACCATCAGTAATGCCCAAGTCTTGAGGGCGGTCAAAAATGGGGTGTCTACACTTATAGAAATCCAAAGTAATCCTAGTTTTGGAAGAAAACCAATTCCTTATAGAAATCCAGATTTTGAAGCTCGTTCGAGTGAGAACCTTAACTCGCGTGATTTCCACTAGTGCTTTCGCTCGAGCCACGAACCCTTCGCTCGAGTGAACAATGAACTCTTTCAGGTTTTTGTATAGACGCAATCCTTCGCTCGAGCAAGGACTTCTTCGCTCGAGCGAGCAAGGGCAGACAGCCAACTTTGAATGCAATTTTGCATTTTGTTTCGGGTGCAAGTTGACCGGGCAGCTCGACCCCCGTCATAATCAGCGAAGTGGCAATCTTGAAAGCATTAACATCACAAACTTCTCTGCAAGGCTCGATTCGGGTTGGATTCGCATCTAATAAACTCATAGCCTCACTGAAATAAAAGTGCGAAAACAAATACAACTGAAAGGAGTTTTGTCAAACGGGGTTGCCAAGAATAAAAACCTAACAATCTCCCCCTTTGGCAATGCCGTGACAAAACACACCTAACAAATAAAATCCTAATCACCCCAACCCATTACAGCCAACAAACGCAAACTTCTTTCTCAAGGTCATGATCTGCAAAACAGCTATTAGTGCCACAATCTCCAAAACAACTATTAGTCCCACAAGAGTATATGAAAAAGCAATAAACATATTGCTAGATTATCTTGAAGTATGAGATGGAAAACATGAATAGATGCGACTTGGAGATTTTAAGAACATGTAGCATGAAAAGATGAAAACTAAGACACATGCACCTGACACATGACATGAATACATGAAATCCTACGATACATGAAAAATAACTTTCTCCCCCTTTTTGTCACGAATTGACAAAGGAAGCTCAATCAACTAAAGCAAGATCAAAAACCACACAAGCAATGATATGATGATGGAAATATCAGGAGCATGCAAGAAGGAAATAATAAAGAAGCAGTGCATAGCATCATGTAAACCAACTAAAGCCAATCTCCCTTTCACTCAAAGCAACCACAAACACTGTACAGAAAACAATGAACAAGAAGAAACCGACAAAAAAAAATATGGTGGAGCAAGCAAGAAATCTCAGATTTGTACCTTAGAACACACAAGATTATCCAAGAAACACAATTACTTGAAAACACAATGTGCACAGTCTATAGAAGATTCCTCATGAAAGAAAGTGATGCACTAGGTGAAAAGCATAGATCCCATGATAAAAGTGTGTGTGTGACTCTTGGAGTTCGACAAACACTAGATTCAAATCCTAGCAGTGATATGAAAGCTAGACCTCTGACAAGAGAATCTAAGCACAACTAAGGAAAGTCAAACCACTAGGAATCAAGGGGTATTTGGTGATTAAAGGCGGAGGCTCCCCCTCAATCAATGAATCCTTTATTTTATTTTTTTTCCCTTTTTTTTCACATCTTTTTCTTTTTCTTTTCTTTTCTTTCTTTTGCACATCTTTTTTTTTCTATTGCACATTTTTTCTTTCTTTTGCACATTCATTGGCGGCTGACACGCTCAAGAGTATGGAAACCGAACCAGAGAAGCATGGATATAATAAGGATGGCCTGGTTGGTGACTCTAAGGTAGCCTTTTCCTCATGCCTAGACTACAAAGAACAGAGGGGAAAGCCGTGGAGATGCAAAAAGATGGAAAGTGGTTAAAGAGACTCAACATCACCCAAGATATGCTAGTATAGGTCAATTCCTGTAGAAAAACAAAAGACACAATGCCAGAAGTCCATAGAGAAAAATGATCACTAAGGCAGAAGACTCCAAAATTTGCTAATCCAAGAGTGTGTACAGAATAAGACATACTAATCAAAAAACATACACTCCAAAATGAGTAATGACCACAGAAAGCACACACATATTAACATGTAATGGACATTCTTATCAATTCCAATATGCACCAAGGACCACTCAAAAATTTCAAGCTTGCAAAACCATACTAAGAAAATCTTTTGGGGATTTTTTTTTTTTTTTTTTTAAAAAAAAAAACAAGACAAAAAAATGAACAAGCACACATGTAATGACAAAAAAAAAAATACACAGAAACCCAAAAACTAAAACGACAAAACAAATTAACACAAGTCAAGTTTTCTCACCCAAACTGCTTTAGTACGAACAAAGTTGTGAGAATTGAGGTTCTTGGATGGTGTCTTGACGTTGTGGTTCCTTTCCCCTGCAATGGGAACCTGTCTCGACATGATTTCCAACTTCCTATTTCTAGGTCTAGGCAAATGCAAACTCGCTCCATGTTTGGTCTCAAGCACATTTAAATAGCAAGGTTTATTATGACCCTTAACCTCCTTATGACCAATGAAGTATCTCCTAGCCCACAAGATGTTGGAATTTCTTCCATCTCTATGAGACACTCTCCCATACAACTCATAACAATAAGGGCAAATATGACCATGCATACCACAATGATGACAAATAAAAACAGGGTGTACAGGGTGTACCTTCTTTTCTTTTACCTTACCAACTCTAGGAAGTTTGAGAAGTCCATCCTTATGTTGAATTTTTTGTTCTCCCTTTCCTTGAGTTCTTGTATCATGAGATGTAGATGCACTCTGTTTTTGCTCTTTGTTATCACCAAAGCCAATGCCACTCTTGTCACAACACATTTGTTGAGACCCAATGATATCCTCCAAAGTCTTTGATCCTTTGTTCCAAAGACCAATGGTAGCCATAGCACACTTGAGCTCTTCCTCTTTCTTTATCATTAGTTCTTCCAAGGCAACTTGAGACATCTCGAGAGATTCAATCTTTTCTTCATACATTGCATGGATTTGCTGTAGCTCATTCCTCTCTGTCTCACAAGTCAAGAGTTTTGCACAAAGAGCTTGTTGATCATTAGTTATCTTGATGGCATCAATCCTAGCCTCGGAAATCTCCTCCTTTAGTTTGACATTCTCACTTTCACATGCTTTGAGTTTCATAGTGAGTTTGTCATTCAATTTGGATAAGTTAAGACTCCTTATACAACTTTTCATAAGCTTGCTCAAGCTCTTCATCATCACTCTCCAAGGATTCATCATCAGTGGCATTCTCAACCGACCTCTTCGAATACTCTGTTCGTCCTTTAGTTTCAGAAGCCGCCATGAAAGCAAGGAATTGTTTATGTCCCTCTTCGCCTTGATCTTCGTTGTCACTTTCATCTTCATCAGATTCTGATTCATCATCCCAAGTGATAGCGAGGGCTTTCTTCTTCTTCAAACGAGTGGGGCATTCTGAAGTAAAGTGGCCAAATCCTTGGCATTCATAGCATTGGACTCTTTCAGAGTTCCCTTGTATCTTTCCTTTCTCCTTTTTGGCTATAGAATTAATTTTGAGTTTATCTTTGCCTTTGGATTTATGAGTATGAGTAGAGTCCAAAAGATTAAGATTTTTTTTCAAAAAAAATTTTTTAAATTGTTTTACAAAAGCATCCGTAATCTTGGAATCTATCTCACAGTCCTCATCAGAATCTTCTCCAACTCTATGAGCACTACTATAAGCAATAGTATCTTTTTGTGTCTTTTTGAAATTTCTATGTGCCTCATAAGTTTGGAGATTTCCAACCAAATGATCTAGCTTGAAGTTATCAACATCTTGAGCCTCCTCAATAGCCGTAACTTTTGATTGGAACCGATCGGGCAATGATCTCAAAATTTTTCCACAACTTTGGATTCTAGTATTTTTTCACCTAAATTGAAGCTGGAATTAACAATGTCACTCAACTTAGCATAAAATTCATCAAAGGTCTCACCATCTTTCATTGAAAGGTTTTCGAAACTAGACATGAGCCTTTGAAGTTTTGAGCGTTTAATAGAAGGAGTTCCCTCATGAATAGTTTGTAAGATATCCCAAGCCTCTTTTGCGACTTCACAATTACAAATACGACTAAACTCTTCAGGTGTGACAGCGCAAAAAAGAGAATTGATAGCTTTACTATTTCAGCTACTATTTTGGTAATCAATTGTGTCCCACTTATCAATTGGTTTAGGGAAAGATATTCCATGAACGGTAATCGTTGGTTCAGTCCACCCATATATGACAGATTGCCAAACTTTTTCATTAATAGATTTTAAAAACGATCTTATCCGAGCTTTCCAAAAAGAATAATTGGATCCGTCAAGTAGGGGTGGTCGAACCATAGAATTTCCCTCACGAATTGTATCCATTATCACAAATCAAACAAGATCTCGTTCTAAAAGATTTTTTTAAAAAAATAGAACGACCCGCTCTGACACCAATTGAAAAATCTAGAAATCTCCTAGATGTTGATTTGTGATTATGTATCAATTCTAAGCAGTATATAACAATCCCAATCAAACAATCAAGACAAATCGACACAACGATTTTACGTGGAAAAACCACAATTGGACACCTCCAATTGTGATAAAAAAAATCATGGGCAATAGCCACAAAACAATCCACTAAGAAGATATACAGGAATCCACGCCCGAATTGAACCAACCTCTATGTGTCTCTTCCAACCCCATCTTCACCTCGGAATTGTCTTGACGATGAGCCACTCCAAAATCCACCAAAACTTCAGGCTCGAATTCTTCAGAATCCACCGAAGAACAACTCTCTCTTTTATGTAGAACAAACAAATAATCCTTTGATGTATACTCTTTAAACCATGAGTTGAATACTCAATCAAAACATCAAAGAAAACTAGCAAAATATCCCCAGATATAAACCTTAATATCCAAAAAGAAGATTTGGAGAAGTCAATAAAGTTTTGGGAGAAAACCAACTACTTATAGAAATCCAAAGTAATCCTAGTTTTGGAAGAAAACCAATTCCTTATAGAAATCCGGATTTTGAAGCTCGCTCGAGCGAGAACCTTAACTCGCATGATTTCCACTAATGCCTTCGCTCAAGCCACGAACCCTTCGCTCGAGCGAACAATGAACTCTTTCAGGTTTTTGTATAGACGCAATCCTTCGCTCGAGCGAGGACTTCTTCGCTAAAGCGAGCAAGGGCGGACAGCCAACTTTGAATGCAATTTTGCATTTTACTTCGGGCACGAGTTGACCGGGCAGCTCGACCCCTGTCATAATCAGCGAAGTGGCAATCTTGAAAGCATTAACATCACAAACTTCTCTGCAAGGCTCGATTCGGGTTGGATTCGCATCTAATAAACTCATAGCCTCACTGAAATAAAAGTGCGAAAACAAATACAACTGAAATGAGTTTTGTCAAACGGGGTTGCCAAGAATAAAAACCTAACAGATTGGACTGATGCGAAGGCAAAAGGGTAATCAACAGCATATATATAGAGAGAGAGAGAGAATATACTTTGTCATGCATATTCCATGTGTACCCAAATTGAAAAGATCTGAGTTTTTGACAATTATGTATGCATGCGTATCAGTATTTGCACGTAACGATCCTATCATATGACATTATAAACATGAACTTTGCTGACTCAAAGCCTAATGAAACCTTAGACTCTGTTGACAAATATTTAGCTTTCTATATATGAAAATTATCCAATTATTCAAACACTCCTCATTAGACATCTTATCTATTGTTGACAAGCTTACTGAGTATGGCATACCTTTTTATCAATGAGTTTCTCCAAAGCTTCAGATCCGTTCTCTTTAACATACATCTCTTCCATGGCTAGAAAGTTTTCTGCATTGAGAGGTTCATCCTCGTGCCTGATAAACTGTTTGATAACTCCTTGTGGATTCTCAGATAAACACGGACGAAGAAGACACTCGTAAACATAGCAAGTACCATTAAAATGGGGTAGGCCTAACCAACAAATGGCCATTAGCTTCATGTGAGGCCAGAATGGAAGCCTGACATGCACAAAGGAAATTAGAAAGCACCACCAAATAAATCAAATAATTTAGGAGAAGGAAAAAAAATATATATATATATATAACAATGCTACGTCTTGGGGAAGTCTGGTAAAAATTCCATGCTCTTAAGATGTATGGGAGCCCAAAATAACAACCAACTTGGGTATATTTTATGGCACAGAACAATGGATAAACAAATTCGAGATTGGAGACGTATTAACTTCTGTATTGAACAGAGCAAATATTCCGCTTCCTCCCAGTACCATATAGGACAGGGATTCTCAAGGTGAAAAACTTTAAACACGGGAATCTTGAGGCATGATCGTGCGGTTGGAAGTGTATTGAGGATAGAGGATACTAGGGCAGGGATCTAAATTAGAAATCTCAAAATATGAGGATCTTGCTTGATTGGGAGAGTGTTGAGGACTATGTAGACTAGGACATAGATTTTGGGAACAGAGAACCATGCCCTATAGGCTGGACTATTAGATATTTTTTCCTATATATGACTTTCTCACCCTATTATTTTTGGTATAGTAAATCTTATTGGTGACATTCAAGATTGAGTATTTTTCTTTAATATTTGAATCAATGTAGGAGGTGAAGACAACTATGAAATTCACAAATATCATTTTCCAAACAAAAATGAGCTCTGTACTAGAGTATAGTGCGGAATTAATTACCATTCAATGAGTTTCACAAAAGCAAGCTCAAAGAAAGAAATCAAAGAGAAAACAATCCAATAAGCCACAAGATTTCGCATGTCCGAGTAAAAATTACTCTCGATTGCTGATACTGAGACATATCTGTCAAACAAAGCACCAAATACAACAAAGCAAAATCCATTAACATGAACAGTCCGTTGGTACATAACTTATGAAATGAGAAAAGGGGGGAAAATAATTATTGTTATTTCAAGGGCAAAAAAATATTATGTGTTCTCATCATCCATTGGATGAGTAAGAAAACTAGGCATGTAAATGTGATAGTTCTTTTTAGGGTGAATTACAAATACACCTGAGATTTAATTAAAATACGAATCAGCTTTTGTAGTTTTAGAAATTACATTCCACCCTCTGAGATTTCTAATTTCATAGCAAATCGCTTATTTTATTAATAAATCATGAAGTTAATTAACAATTTTTAATGATATTAGAAACATGCTTCAATTAATAATTTAAATAATTTTATTATTATATAGAAGAGCAATTATGAATTTTATTTTTTTAATTAATTCTATTAGATAAAAAATTCTGACAAAAGGGCATTTGTTGTAATTTCTCAAATCACAGGGGCAATTGTATTTTAAACAAATCTCATGGGGTGTATTTGTAATTTACTCTTTTTTTACCTCTAGTATTTTAATAGATAATACCCCTATAATAAAAATTTTATAATATCCCTATAAAATCCCTATAAAAATTTGATAATAGATAATATCTCTAGTATTTTAAACAAATCTCATGGAGTGTATTTGTAATTAACTCTTTTTTTTACCCCTAGTATTTTAATAGATAATATCCCTATAATAAAAATTTTATAACCAAACAATTTTTAAATCACACTTTTTTTGTTTTTGGGATCAAAAATATAATCGGCAATAGCTCTCTTTCTCACATTTTCTAATTTAATTTATAAAACAAGCATGAGAAAGAGTACTCTTTGCCTTCATTTTTTATCATTTCTCACAAAATTACTGAATTTTTAATGAGTAATTTGTATAAGAAAACAGGGGAACAGTCAAGAAGAAGAAAAACAGAGGCTTAAAAAAAGGAAGAGAGAGAGTGGGGCTGTAATTCTCTATATTTATTTCCAGAATTCCTAGACTATTTATAAGCCAATTGAGAACACACCAACTACAGGAAATAACAACTGAAATTAATAATGCAAAAAGTTATGGCACGAACAGTAAGCAACCATTACACCCATTATTGTACACAACCTGCAACTAACTCCTAAACTAATTCCTATTCTGGAGGCAGCAACTCTAGCAGTTCCTATTCTCAAGCTAAGCAAGGCAAAGAACATATCATTCCTCCCCCCTTAAATTATCCTTGTCCTCAAGGATAAAGTTAGGGTAAGATTTCGAGAAACGCTGATGATCCTCCCAGGTTGCATCTTCAATTGGCACCTCAACCCATTTAACCAAAATCTCAAACTTTGGGCGGTAACGGCCCTTTTGAACAGTACGGGTGTCCAGCACGGCTTCAGGTTGAGGAAGAATCTCGATTGCGTCCGAAACTGGCGGAAGTTGATGGGAGACAGTGGTGATGGGACCAATGTGTTTTTTGAGGAGACTAACATGGAAGACATCGTGGATTTGGGAACCCACTGGTAATTCGAGTCTGTACACCACTAGACCAATTCTAGCAAGAACCTTATAAGGACCAAAGAACTGAGGTGAAAGTTTCATAGAGCTGCGAAAAGCCACTGATTTCTGCCAATACTGTTAGAGTTTGAGGTACACAAAATCACCAACCTCAAAAGTAATCTCCCGTCGATGTTGGTCAGCTTGGGATTTCATTCGGTCACGGGCGACAGTCAAATTACGACACAATGCACTGAGAATGGCATCACGGTTGCGCAAAAGGTCATCGACGGCCTGAACTTTTGTTGTTCCTGGAATGTAAGAAAGTAAAGTGGGCGGAGGTAGACCGTACACAGCTTCAAAAGGGGAAATTTTGGTGGATGAATGAGTGGCAGTGTTGTAGCTATATTCAGCCCATGCAATCCAATTCATCCATTGGCTTGGCTACCCATGTGTGAAGCACCGAAGATACTGCTCAAGCGTGCGATTAACTACTTCCGTTTGACTATCGGTCTACGGGTGATAGCTAGAACTCATGCAAAGGGCTGTCCCCTGGATTTGAAATAAAGTTTTCCAAAATAAACTCATAAAAATTTTATCATGGTCACTTACAATGGATGCCGGCATGCCATGAAGTCAGACAATGAGTTCGATAAAGACTTTGGCCACGGTGATGGCAGTAAATGGGTGCTTGAGCGGAATAAAATGTGCATATTTGGTCAGGCGATCGACAACCACCAAGATGACAATTTTACCTTGGGACAGCGGCAACCCTTCTACAAAATCCATAGAAATGTCAGTCCACACTTTAGCTGGTATTGGCAATGGTTGTAATAGGCTGGCAGGTCGCAAGCAATCAAATTTGCATCGTTGACAGACATCACAATTTTTGATGAAGTCCTTGATCACAGTTTGCATGTGAGGCCAAGTAAAGCTTGCTTTAATGCGACTCATTGTTTTATGATAGCCAAAGTGTCTTCCAATTGGTGATGAGTGATGTGTTGATAAAATAACTGAAATTAGTGGCAAAGAAGGACTCAAATAAATGCACTCACCTTTGAAAAGAACCCATCACGTAAAGAGTATTGCAGCTGGAGGTGTGATGGTATTGATCCCAAGAGTTAACTATAGAATGGATCGTGGGCTACCTCATGCTGAAGTGTGGCCCACCACTCTGCAACGGGCAGAGACACAGCAAGGAACTCTGATTCACCAATACGTGAGAGAGCATCAGCACCACAATTCTCCTTTCCCTTCTTGTACTCAATGACATAATCATAGCCGAGAATCTTTGGTAACCATCGAGTTTGTGCCGACGTCGTGATCCGTTGCTCTAACAAAAATTTTAAACTTCTTTGATCAGTGCAGATAATGAAAGGTTTGCCGAGTAAATATGGTCTCCACTTGCAGATGGCCTTAACTATTGCTAACATCTCCTTTTCATAGGTCAATAAAGCCAACGCCGATGGTTTGAGAGCCTCACTGAAGTAGGCTATTAGTTGGTCTTGTTGTGACAAAATAGCTCCTATGCCCACCCCACACGTATCGCATTCAATCACGAAAGATTGGGAAAAATCTGGTAAGCGTAGGACTGGAGGAGATGTGAGGGCCTGTTTGAGTTGTGAGAATGCAGTGGCGGCCTCAGAAGTCCATTGGAACCCATCTTTGGATAATAAGCGAGTGAGGGGCGCAGCGATCCCTCCAAAGCCACTGATAAATTTTCAGTAGTATCTGGCTAAGCCAAGGAAGCCACGAACACCTCGAGCGGAAGTGGGAGTTGGCCACTCAAGAACTGAACTAATTTTTCTAGGATCAATGGCCACCTCTGCAAATGAAATAAGGTGTCCCAAGTATGCCACCTGTAACACGCCAAAACGACATTTAGATTTTTTTGCAAACAACTGATTGTTGGATAAAACAAGAAGGACCGCACGAAGGTGACCAAGGTGGTCAACCCAATTTTTGTTGTACACCAAGATGTCATCAAAAAAAACCAGAACGAATTTCCTCAAGTAAGGCCGTAGTAAGTCATTCATCAAACTCTGGAAGGTGGAGGGGGCATTTGTAAAGCCGAAGGGCATAACAACAAATTCATAATGTCCGTCATGTGTGCGGAAAGCAGTTTTGTGTATATCAGCCCCTTGAACCCATATTTGGTGATATCCGGTGCGGAGGTCAAGTTTCGAAAAATACCTGGACCCATGTAATTCGTCGAGGAGTTCGTCTATGACAGGGATCGGGTACTTATCTTTGATTGTAATATTGTTGAGAGCTCGATAATCAACACAAAATCACCAACCTCCATCCGCTTTTTTGACAAGCAATACCAGTGAAGAAAATGGGCTAGTACTGGGGCGGATCAAACCGGAGTCAAGAAATTCCTTCACCATCGTTTCAATTTCTGTTTTTTTATAATAAGGATATCGGTAGGGTCAGACATTCACAGGTTCTTGATTTGGTTGTACTGGGATGTGGTGATCATGGGTTCATATCGGTGGCAAGGTATTGGAAACGGCAAGACATGCTCAAATTCAATGAGGATTTGGGCGAGGTCTGCGGGGTGGTCATTGACTCAAGTTGGTTCGTGGCTTGGAATGATTTGAAAGAACAAGGCTGTACCATTGAGGTTGAGGAGTTCCTTATCGCTCAAGGCGGTGGGTGTAGGTTGCTTAAGGCCTTGAAACATACAAGATTTACCTCCTTGCTTGAAGGACATGGTGAGATGGTTGTAATCGGTTTCAATCGGTCCAAGGGTGGCCAACCACTGAACTCCCAAAACCACTTGATAGGCCGCTGCTATAAAACATAAAAATTTGTTTGAATTAGAAAGTTTTGGATGAGAAGTGTGAGCCCAAGGCATCGTCCGTCGCAGTCAATTTTGTCCCGATTGGCCACCATTACTTGCAACTTCTGATCGTGTGCTACAGCCAACCCAAATTTCGTGACTATGGCTTGATCAATGAAGTTGTGGGTGCTTCCTCCATCAATGAGGACAGTCACTGCTTTATTTTGTAATTTACCCACCACTCGGAATGTTTGAGGATGTGTCATCCCTGCTATTGTATGAAATGAGATTTCCGGAAGAAGCTCGGTCATATCGGGTTCTTCAGGAGTGTCCATGGCAATGGAAGGTTCGAGTATTGGCGATTCTTCAATTATAAACAACTAGGGTCTTTGGCAACGGTGACCTGGAGTGAACTTTTCATCGTAGTAATAGCACAGCCCTTTCTTGCGACGTTCTCGTGCCTCTTGGCTGGTAATTCACGGGAATGGAATTGGAGTGTTGGCCGAGGTTTGTCCCATCTTCGGTGCTGGTGCTGGTCCTAGAACGTCGGCGGCGTTGTTTGGAGTAGACCGTGGTGTGAAGGCTGCTACTTAGGGACGAAAGGGACTGCTCCCTTTTTTTTGTAGAGAGTTGCGCTCTTCAATTGGCCATACTGCTTCAATGGTATCGGCCAAGGTGCGTGGTTGCTTGAGTTTGACATCCAGGCGTATGTCGTCACGGAGTCCCGTAATGAAACACCCAATCAAGTAATTTTCAGGCAACCCATCAACCCGATGTGAGAGCATCTCGAAGGTTTCTTGTTTCTTGATAGGTAGCCACTGTCGAAGTTTGTTTAAGGCGAGTCAAAGCTTCAGAGGGATCCTCATAGTCGGTGGGACCGAAACAGAGTAGCAAGGCCTTGCTTAGTTAGTTCCAAGTTAAAGGCCCCCTGAACTTGGTCAACCATCGAAGCCACTGTAGAGCTATGCCCTCGAGGTGAAAGGACGCAAGCTGAACTTGTTGGTCAGGAACAACATTTTTTAACTCAAAGTATTGTTCGGCCTTGAAAATCCAACCCGTCGGATCATCTCCATTAAATTTAGGAAATGAGAGTTTCAGATGTGTATAGTTTCAGTCATGTGTGTTGGTGGTACCATGGGTTGGTGATTGATTGTTGGTGGTGGGAAGAGGTCGGTTATGAGAGGTTTCGGCTTGAGCAAAAGGATTATCTAAGGGAACGGTGTTTTGTGAGACTCGCATGGTCTGAAGTTCTGTCAAAACAGTTTGCAGGGTTCCATGGATTTGGTCGAAGCTGGACTCGTGACGAGCAAGGACTTCGCTGACTTCATTGCGAAACTCAGCATTGCTTTTAGCCCGTGTGTCCATGTAACCTGGTTCTGATACCAAATAATGAGTAATTTGTATAAGAAAACAGGGGGACAGTCAAGAAGAAGAAAAACAGAGGCTTAAAAAAAGGAAGAGAGAGAGAGTGGGACTATAATTCTCTATATTTATTTCCAGAATTCCCAGGCTATTTATAAGCCAATTGAGAACACACCAACTACAAGAAATAACAATTGAAATTAATAATGCAAAAAGTTGTGGCACGAATTGTGGAAGCAGTAAGCAACCATTACACCCATTATTGTACACAACCTACAACTAACTCCTAAACTAATTCCTATTCTGGAGGCAGCAACTCCAACAGTTCCTATTCTCAAGCTAAGCAAGGCAAAGAACATATCAATTTTATATACTAAAATTTCTGAATCGCATTAGCATGAGAGAAGACACCTACTTTACTCTTTAGTCATCAAAAACTAGAGAGAGAGAGAGAGAGAGAGAAAGAGAGAGAACTTACAGAGGACAGCCCAGAGCAAAGAAAGGCCTGCAAGTCATGAAATACAAGAACACTTACATGAGTGTGTATAAAATATGTATCTACATGCATATGTACGTGCATATATATAGATACACATGTATATACAAATGAGCTTGGAGCAAAACAGAGAGATAAAGCTTAAAATTAACTTCACAAGATCGGCTAGTATATCTGACGTGAAAGTTGGACATTTGAAAAGAGTAATTAATTATCAAACAGAAATGTAAAGATAAAGCAACTAATAATGCAAAATTTTCTTTCACTTTCTTGGTGTAGCGAGAAAACAAAAAAATCATACCAAACAAGAAAATCGAAGCACTTTAATGCAAACTTGAGAAAACCCAACAAACCCATCTAGAATTCGATCTCTTTCCAACCTTTTCTCCTCAGAATTTCTTGGGTTTGTGATAATGTGATGAGATGAGTTTCTTATAAATGAAGACTTTGGACCATCTCTAATAATTCATCAAATTTTTCATCTAATTTGATTCTAAATTTATGTAAAACCTTAATTCAAAATGAGTTATTCCAATCTTCCTATATGAGTTATTGCAATCTTCTCACTAAATTTTCATCAAACTACTTTTTCATCCAAAATTTTACTTTTCTCAATTTTAGTGAAAAAAAAACTCATCTACAAGAGCATCTCCAACGTTTACTCAAAATTCTCATCAAATTTAAGTAAAAGTTTGAGCAAAAATTTGATCTAATATAATGCACTTTGATCATTTTCTCAAATCTGGCCGATCGTCCGATCAGTCGTCTAGCCTAGTGTAAATTTTCATCAAATCTTTCTCAATCCGATCGTCCACCCGATTGTCTAGCCGATCGTCCACTTGGTCATCCATCAACGGTCACCTGTGAGATTTGATAAAAAGTTAAACGCTCAATTGATCTGATGAAAAAAGTATGATTCCCTTTATTTGATACCAATTTGGTAAAACAATTGAAACATTATTTTCATCAAATTTAAATTTGAAGAAATATATGAGTCTGGATTGGAGATGATCTAATCCTTTATCTTTTAACAATTTCATCAAATTTAAGTGAAAAAAAAACTTACTAAAAATTTAGTGAAAGATTTGATTCATCCTTGATTTGATAAAAAAATTTATTTCTCCCTTAATTTGATACAAGTTTGATAAAAGAATTTTATTTTATTTTTATTAGAATTTTTATCAAATTTAAATGTAGTAAAAGATTGAAAATTCTCTTATACATGTTAGAAAGAGGGAAATGAAAGAATATGATCCTAGTCATGGAGTACTTTGTCAATTACGAAAGTGTCTTGCTGATGTTGTTGTATTGTACAACTGTGGTAGTTGAGTGGAAGAAAGTCAATGGACAAGTCTTTTTTAAGAACTCATAACGTTCCTTCGTTTGCTTTCTTCAGGATTAAGAAACTTATGCATACTCGCTTCAAACAAGTATTATTAAGGGGTCTTAGCGGCCAATTCTATGGAAGTAAGTTAATACCAATCAAGTCCTGTCTTATTTTTATTTTCAATTTTATCCTTCAATATCACACCATATGCGTAAAGCAAAGAAGATGCTCACGAGCTCTCCCCTGTGAGCTCTCCCCTGTATGTTGTCTTCCTTTTATTCCTTATATATTGTTCCTTTTGATACTCACATACATACACACTCACTCACTAATTCACAAAAACACATCCACACACTTACTAATTCACAAAAACAAATTCACAATAATTTAGCAGTAATAAATTTATCAGTAATAAAATGTTATCGGTGATAAATTTCATACTCACATACACACTCACTAATTCACAAAAACAAATTTTAAAAAATTCAACGCTAATAAATTTATCACTGGTTTAAACAAAATTATTACTGATTTATCACTAATTTAAAGAAATTTATCACTGGTTTAAACAGATTTTTTCACTGGGATCTTCCCCAATATATAGAAAGAGAAAGAGAGAAAGAGAGAAGACCCGGCGACAAAGAGCCTAGATCCTAGATCTAGAGGTGGAGGCAACGACGACTATGGAAGTGGCGGCGTTAGTGGTCAGCAACGACAGTAGAGGTGGAGACGAAGACATCGATGGTGGTGAAGGTGGAAGCAATGGTGAAAGTGGAAGAAGATGCCGACAATGGAGGCCACGGTGGTCGGGAGGCTCTCTTTCATATATGTAAGCTTTCTTTCTTTATCCACTAAAAGAGAGAGACATGTCCAATTTGTTAAAACATTTTATTGATTCTCTGCATTTAAACAAATTTAGAGAGAGAGAGAGAGAGAGAGAGAGAGAGAGAGATGAAGCATTTGGAGTCAAGTGGTGTTCTTGGTTCTGTTATTGATCCAAGTAAAAGCACAAGATGGGTTCATCAAAACCAGTGGATTTTTTTTTTTTTTTTTTTTTCATTTTTCATCTCCAGATCTGAGTATAAGAACATGAGGGCAAAAACGGAATAAACAAAAATGTTCAGGACCTATAGGTAAAAGAGTCTCCATTAAGGACCTATTGGGTAATAACTCTTGAAAATAGGACCAGCCCGTAAAAATCCCTATTATTAAGGGTCCAAGTGAACGGGCCGTTCTTGGCATAAGATTGGGCTTGGTAAGCCTATCCAGATTTTTTAATTTAGGAGAGAGTGCAGGTGATTCTCTTTTTGCAAAACAAAAAAAAAACCCTCTGCGCTTCATCTTAAAATTTTTATTTCTATTATATTTTAATACAAATTTATTAATAAAAATAACACATATTAAACCATAAAATAGAATATATTTTTTCTCATAATACACCTTAGGCTCCGTTTGGCAAGTTGGTTTGTGGCTATTTTAGCCACAAAAAATAAAATAGGCTATTTTAGCCATAACAAACAAAACATCATTTCCAACCCATAATTATTACACTCTTCTCTCACAAAAAAAGTCAAAAAAAACCAAAAAGCCAAAAAGCCTTTCCCAAACCAAGCTTTTTAGCCCAGGCTAAAATAGCTAAAAAAGTCAAAAAGCCAAAAAGTCAACCCACTTCCTAATCATTTATACATGTTTTTCATATTCAAGTCTCTTCATTTTCTTTCCTACATTTCAAATGTCTTCTCTTCTTCTTCTTTCTTACTTTAAAATTCTAATCCACCCCACCAAAACTCACCATTATAATTACAAAAATGCTTGAGAGTACTAAAAAGGGAGCACTATGGGAGCACTAATGAGCTGGCTCCCCCCATGATGTAATGGATGTCTCTGTTTGTTTTTTTTTGTTTTTTTTTTTTTTTTTTTTTTTTTTTTTTTTTTTTTTAACATTTCCAGCTCATTAGAGCTATTAGTGCTCTATTTTTTAGAACTCCCAATCAACTCTGTTATAATTAACATCATTATCTCTTATTGTATTATTATTTGCAAATAGAATAAAGTTTGAATAAAATCAAACAATGAATGAGAATAACAATCAAACTCTTTTTTGAAGTAACGTATCAAAGAGAAGGTAAGTATTTACATAAATATCAAAATATAATTATTAATTTCTGTGTTTTTTTATGTAAAAATAAGTATTCAACTTGTTTTACGTCAATACCGTTCAGATTTTTAGATCCAAACAAATTTACTTTGTTCATATCTGGAAGTCCGAACAAAACAATCTTGTTTGGCGTTGGACGGCTGAACAAGCTGACTATGTTCGGCTTTGTAAGTTCGAACGGCTGAACAAGCTGACTATGTTCGGCTTTGTAAGTTCGAACATGGTGACTTTGGATGTACTATAAAATTAAAATATTATAATATTTAAGTGTAATTTGTAGAAAAATATATGATGTACGGAGAATAAATTATATATTTAAATAATTTAATAAGGAGTACTGAAAATTTTAGTGTACTAATTAATTTTTTAGGCATAAATAGAATCCCCTAGAGAGTGGTGATATATAAGAGTATCGATAAAGTTGGACTTCACAAGGCACGGGCTATCACATGTGATTTTTTGTTGGCCCATAGAATAGCAACTCCCAAAACATAAAATATAAAAGTTGTTATGAATCAGTCTTATTTATCACTGTAAAATATTTTTAAAAAATATAATTTAACTACTTATACTTCTCGCATTATATTTCAATACAAACTATCACAAATAAACTAAAAATAAATCAAAATTCACAAACAGAAGTTAAAATGTTTCAATCATTTATCAGTTTGATAAATTTTTCAGTATCATTATTAGTGCCAAATAATTATTCTATAAATACAAAATATACATCTAAAAAGTCTAAAAAAAAGTGGTCCAAATATAACAAAAGTGTGTCCCTTTCCATTTCATGAGAGAGCTTGCATTTCTTCCCATGTCATGTTGTACTTGAAATTTTTTGTTTAAGTTGTTCTTTGATGAGAAAACCCAAATCAAATGCACATAGACCTCTAATTTTTAAGTATTTGTTAAATGTCCAAAGCCTAATTCAAAATGCAAAATGCATAGAATGGTGAAGAAAAATAAAAGATGCCATTGTCCAAAGACCCTCAATAGTTGAGGCTTAAAAAAAAAATCTCCATTTTCAAAGATTTGGTAAAAAAACTAAATTTTCTTTTCTAATGACCCAAATAAAAAAACAAAATGAATTTTAATTAGAAGAATGAAAAAGAAATGAATTTTACGTTAAAGAGTTATAATATAATATTATTTAAATATAAAATGGGTTTCCATTCAAAGTTTATCTTATGTATCATGGAAAGTTAGGCTGACTTTGTTTCTCGATATGAAAATTTTATATAAAAATTATATTTATATAATGCTACTCTTTTAGTAATATTGTTTTCTGACCTAAACCTAATAAAAATAAATTTATTCATCCATTTTTAAATTTAAGTAAAGACAACTCCTTTTTCTAATTAGTTATTTTACGTTGTGTTTGGTTAAAGGATTTAAGGAATGATTTGAAAAGGGAAATGAAAAAAGAATGTGAAATGTGAATAAAATATACCTACATTTCACCTAGTTTCACACACATTTTCTCTTTCCTTTTCCAAACCACTTCCCAAATCTCTCAACCAAACAAAGTATTAAGGAATTACATCTTAGTGGGATAGAATTTTTTTTTTTTATACAAACATGAAGGGGTACAAGCACCCCTACAACATTTTACTTGCACCC
The DNA here is from genome assembly GCA_036172215.1 of Camellia granthamiana. Taxonomy (NCBI): domain Eukaryota; kingdom Viridiplantae; phylum Streptophyta; class Magnoliopsida; order Ericales; family Theaceae; genus Camellia; species Camellia granthamiana. The sequence continues at coordinate 126,638,496 of CM069908.1, read as the reverse complement.
CATTACAGAATTATTTGCATCTCACATGTTTTTGTAATTTTTTTTTTCATATTCTCACTATATAATTCCCCTTTCTTTTAAAGTGGTAGGCTCTCGTTAGAGAACCAAAATAAATAGTTATGTGCATTCATTGTAAGGTTATTTTAGGCACATTCAAAATAGATAAACAAAATAAAACCTTTTTAAGTCAATTTTTTTTTTTAGAAAATCATTTAAAAACCCCTAGCATTTTCATTTTCTTTGAAAATGACCTGCTATTTGTGCCTTCAAAGATTGATTTTGTTAAAAGCCCCCTTTCTTGCCTTCGGAGTACTAATTTTGCTTGAGCTATTTATTAAATTTTTTATTTGTGCCACTAATTTTGTATAGTTAGAATGGGTTGTGATTTTCTAAGCCAAATCACTTGAATCCATCTCCTTCTTTATTATTTGCTCAAAAAAATTTATGATAAAATTATACATTTTATGATAAAGTGTATACCGTATGCACCCCTAAAAGAGTGCACACCACAACATTTTACTTTGATATATTTGCTCTGCTTTTGGCCTAATTATCTATAAGTTTGGAAGATATTGACAAAAATAAGTAGTTGCAAGCAACTAGACGTGTTTGTCTATTTTTTATTTTTTATTTTTAGTTCTTCTACTTTTCACATAAATTAATTACAAAATTAGACATAACCTTCTCACATGAGTATAGGACGCACAAAAGGTACAACCCATCTCATATAAGAAGTTTGTATCAACTTTTGTAGATTTTTTTTTTATTTTTTATTTTTTGGTTTTATTGAAGAAAAATGTCATTTATGATTGGACTTGTATATAAACCTAACAGTAACCGGATATGGCTCAGGTCGGCATCAATGTTCCTAATCCAACTCCTTTAGCCTTCTTCTCATGACTAGTTCGAAGGCAACTTTTACAGGCAATCTCAATTTCTATAGTAACTTATCTTCCTCTAAAAGTTTTTAATCTCATAATAAATAATTTATTTTTATTAATAAATCATTAAATTAATTAACTAATTCTAATAATATTAAAAATATATTTCAATTAACAATTCAAGTAATTTTATTATTGTATAGAAAATTAGTTGAGTTATTTATTTATTAATTCTATTAAATTTCTGACAAGGGACATTTGTAATATCTAAAATTACAAAAAAGAATGGATATTTTAAACAAATTTTAAGAAGTATATTTATAATTTATTCTAAAAGTAATATGGAGATCATCCACTTGAATTTCATTATTGATTTTCTTATCTTCAATTTTCCTTTTTTTACCGTGTGTGTGTGTGTGTGTGTGTGTGTGAGAGAGAGAGAGAGAGAGAGAGAGAGAGAGAGAGACAGTATTGGGACATGGTCAAGCTCAAGCATCCTGGAAGTTTGCAAGGGCCGGGTTTGGACACAACAAAGGGTCAGAGGTTAAGTTCTATTGCACCTCAAAGAAAAGGTGAATAAATTTTCTTCCAGAGTATTGGTACATGGTCAATTTTCCTTGGATGACCACTCAGTATTCATCATAATACTCTTCTCTTCTAGAGTTACTTAAATCAAAGACTGGCCACATAAAAACCAAGTTAAATCCTAAAGCTGTTCCAAAATACATAACATCCCATTTGTATACATTATCTGGTCGAGATAGATATGACCCCAAAAAAAAGCCGGAACTGAAAACGACAAAATCATTAGTAGAAACAGCCATGTCAATGTTTAATTTCTTCTGCAGCTATGCTAATCTTGTTGGGATGAAATACTAGACTGCCTCCATGATCCTATTAATCTCCTCCACCCAAAGAATCTACTATATGTTGAACCTGGGACAAGTGCTTTAAGGTGAGAAACCATATGAACCTCACCAGGGCACTTAACATTACAGTTAACGCACCATAATTTAGATTTATTCACCCCATACCCAGTAGTGTTCTTTACTTCTTTCTGTTTGCATTGCTCACTAGTCCGGTTCACTTGTGCCTTGTCCTCTTGTTTCTTACTTTTATTTTGGTTTATCCAATCACCAGAAATGGGCTTTTGGGGCTCCTGATTGGCTGTTGAAGACCAGCAGCCCTTGTGCTTGCTTGATTGCTTTCAGCTCTGCACACTGGGATTTGTGTTTCCGCCGATAAAAATGAGACTTCAATTTTTCTTCACACGTGGTCGTCACCTGACAAACAGCACACGTCCACTCTTTCTGAACATTCTCTGAAGCGGGTCTGTCCTGGAATTTGATCTCTCCACCACCAGCTGCAACAACAGGTACCTCCACAACTTCATTCTCTCCAACAGCTTCTATCATGGTCTTTTCTTCAATTTTAATAGATGCAACTGTTTTCTTCTCAGTTTGAGAAAGATTTGGCTCTTCGACACATTTAACCTACAGTAAGTAGTTAGCAGACATATCTTAGGATTCTATATTTTTAGAGAGAAAACAATACGTGTCATCAATACATATTTTAAGTAAAATATATTTTACGATACACGATTCAATTTACAAAACACGAGACATAATACAATAGATGAATACTTAAATTTCTTTAGCAAATTTGAAAAAAGTAATTGGACTTAATTTCTAGTAAATTATTATGTTGTTATAAATTTTCATTAACAAATTATTATTATTTTTTTTTTAGAAGAGAATGGCAGCTTTCCTTTTATTTTCTCTACTTTTTAAAAGAAAAAATCTATTTGTTTAATATTTAAGTATCATATGCGGTTGATTTATACCTACTTACACCAATGAAAGTTCAAAGTTTTCTCTGTTGACAAACTATTTGAAAACTATAAAGTTGAAAATTAAATATTAAAAGCTAAATGGTGAATTAAGATAGTATTTTATACATATTTTAACTTCACTCTGCATTTTAAATGCATTTTATGTTTCAAGCAACCTTACTTTTGCAATTTTAAGAATTATTCATCGGTAGTGTTTTATTCTCTCAAGCTATTACTTTTCTATAAATACATCTATTTTTCTACCTATTTTTAAAAATGTTAAAAAATCTAACGACAATATGATAAGATACAATGCACAAAAAATGATACACGATTCGTATCTCAATTTGACAACTATGAATACAACATAAGAAACCTTAGGAATATAGGGGGAGTTAATATAGCACAACTAAACCAGCAAAAAACAACTGTAGAGGTGAATGAATGGAAAATTGCAGCCCTCAAGGAGCCAAAATATAATGAAAAATATGATAGGAGACATTACCTGTTCTGTTGCAGCTGCAGGATTTTTCTCATTTAGTTCTCCTGCTCTGGCATTCTCCTTGGCAACATTAGGCTCTTTGAATTTGGACTGAAAAGGGAAATAACAGATGATTCATAGGTGGTTTTGTCTTTAAGTAAAAACATAAATATGATAGAAAATAACATAGGACACCTTACCCATTGTGTTGAAGCTGCAGGAATTTTCTCCTTTGGTTCCACTGTTTTGGCATCCTCCTCAGCAACATTAGGCTCTTTGAATTTGGACTAACAAAAAAGATGGTTCGTAGAGGATATACTTATCAATGATAAACTCAATCATGGTTTAACATTTGTTACATGACTTCAGTATGAGTATCAGGTGTGGTTATGTCTAGGCATCAAATTTCCCTAAACCCTTAATCCTTTGTTATTGGGATACGCAATACGAGTACATGAATATCTAAAACATTCAAATATATTGTATATTGTCTAAAATAACAATGAATTTTTCCTCTTTCCAAATTCTAACCCCAATGGAGGATTGTGTCTGTCCTTTCAATCTAAGGAAGACCAACACTAACACTCACTGGAATCTCACAACAGAAGCTGATAAAACTCGTGGATTTAGAAGCATCATAAGAAACTTTACCTGAATTGCTGCAGCCATTTCTTTTGCCTCAACAATTTCTTTTGTCTCAACCTTTTCTTTTGCTACTGTATTTGTTGCTACTCGTGGATTTGGCATTGTATGATTGGACTAACGCGAAGGCAAAAGGGTAATCAACAGCATATATAGAGAGAGAGAGAATATAGTTTGTCATGCATATTCCGTGTGTACCCAAATTGAAAAGATCCGAGTTTTTGACAATTATGTATGCATGTTTATCAGCATTTGCACGTAACGATCCTATCATATGACATTATAAACATGAACTTTGCTGACTCAAAGCCTAATGAAAATGTAGACTCTGTTACCAAATATTTAGCTTTCTATGAAAATTATCCAATTATTCAAACACTCCTCATTAGACATCTTATCTATTGTTGACAGGCTTACTGAGTATGGCATACCTTTCTGTCAACGAGTTTCTCCAAAGCTTCAGATCCGTTCTCTTTAACATACATCTCTGCCATGGCTAGAAAGTTTTCTGCATTGAGAGGTATGTCCTCCTTGTGCTTGACAAACTGTTTGATAACTCCTTGTGGATTCGCAGATAAACACGGACCAATAAGACGAATAAGACACTCGTAAACATAGCAAGCACCATTAAAATGGGGTAGGCCTAACCAACAAATGGCCATTAGCTTCATGTAAGGCCAGAATGGAAGCCTAACATGCACAAAGGAAATTAGAAAGCACCGCCAAACAAATCAAACAATTTAGGAGAAGGAAAAAAATATATATAACAATGCTACGTCTTGGGGAAGTCTGGTAAAAATTCTATGCTCTGTTCACCAGACCATTACAAGTTCAGTACAATCCCTACCAAACCATAAAACACACACGAAAAAAAAAAAATCAGGCAGAAATGATATACTAAACTACCTCCACAATCCTATTAATGCCCTCCACCTAAAGAATCCAACATCTTTTGAACCTGGGACAAGTGCCTCTTCCCTTTAAGATGAGAGGCCACATCAACCTCACTAAGGCACTTTACATTACAGATGATGCACCATAATTGAGAATTATTATTCACCCCATAACCAGTAGTGTTGTTTACTTCTTTCTGTTTGTATTGCTCACTAGTCCGGTTCGCTTGCACCTTGTCCTCTTGTTTCTTACTTTTATTCTGGTTATTGGGCTTTTTTGGCTGCTCCTGATTGGCTGTCGAAGATGAGCAGCCCTTGTCTTTGTTTGCTTGCTTGCTTGCTTGCAGCTCTGCACACGTATCCCTGTGTTTTCTCCCATTAAGATGAGACATCAAGCTTGCCTCACACGTGGTTGTCACCTGACATATGGCACAGGTCCACTCTTTCTGAACGTTCTCCAAAGCAGGTCTCTCCACATCTTTGTTCTCCCCGCCACCAGATGTTGCAGCAGGTACCTCCACGACTATGTTCTCTCTTACAGCTGCTGTCATTTTCTTTCCTTTAATTTCAATAGATGCAACTGTTTTCCTCTCAGTTTGAGCAAGTTTTGGATCTTCTACACACTTATCCTGCTCTTTAGTTTCCCTAGCTGCAACCGTTTTCTTCTCAGTTTGAGCAAGATTTGGCTCTTCTACACACTTAACCTGCAATAAGTAGTTAGCAGAAGTTGATTACCATGTATGCTCGCTGATCTTGCTTTCCTTATAGTTATGACATTGTTGCCAAATCGCAAATGGGGTATGAGTATCAAGGCCGGGTATGAGTCCAAATGACTAACCTCCTAATCCTTAGTCTTAGATTTTTGAGATGTGTATCCAAAAGATGAATATGAGTACACTGATTATGTCCTAAACTTTTAAATACATTGTTTATAGTATAATATCCTGACCTAAGATGATATTATTTAAAATGTTAATTTAACTTAAATGGGATTTGGGGTAGGGGGAAGAAGGATTTCTATCCTCCTACAAATGAAAGAGACTATAAAATTTTCTTTATTATCAAATGTTAGCTGCTTTTTCCTCGGACACTGGCAAAGAAGTAATGATATACAAACAGAAAATTCATATAGAATTTTCTTACAAAATAATGTGGCTCAATGTGGACCTTGAACTTTAAAACAAAATACCCATTAAAAACTTTTATTTACAAAAATGGCATTGCCACATCATTCTTGTGATTTTCCTTGTTAAAAATTAGATAATTAAAGTCATAACCAATTTGGACATGGAGGTTGAAGTTATATCCCATATGGGTACACTTGGGGAATAGAAGAGTGAAGAGTTCATACAACATTGTTTATAACCAATTTCAAATGGGGTAAGAAACGAAGGATGTGTTTAGTTTGGTTTTGGGAAATAAATTTTCAAAAAAAAAATTGGGGAAAGAGTTCAGAAATTTTTCCGGTTTGTTTGGTTGTATATTTTGGAAAGAGTTTTGGAGTGTGTGAGTTTCAGATGATTTAATATTTTGTTATAGTTGAGTAGATGTGTGTGAAAGAAAAAGTGATTGAGAAGAAGAGAGGAGAGAGAAAATTTGATTGATTGATGTGTAGGAGATAGAAAGTGATTTTGGAAAAAATTTTCCAAAATCACTAAACTAAATAAAATTTTAGAAAATTTTCTCCAAAATTTGTTTCTCAAAAGCAAACCAAACAAGGCCTAAGGCTCCGTTTGTTTTGACGTAAAATGTTTTTATCAAAAATATTTTACTCATTTTTCGTTGTTTGGTTGAACAAAAAGCAATTAAAATATTTTTTAAGGAAAATATCTTTGCACCATTTTTCCAAAAATGACTTACCTTTAAAAATTCCGTAAGTCAATTTTTACAAAGTTAACTCTCAATTACTACCTTTTCAACACAATTAGCCTTTTTCAAATAAATATCTTAGGTCACTAAAAAGTCATAAACGACACTTTATTAAATCAAAATTTCTCCTTTTAGGCAATAAAATGTTTGGGTAAACTACCAATAGGTCCTACTTTGGAGACTTATTACCCAATAGGTCCTACTTTGGAGACTTATTACCCATTAAGTCCTATTTGATAAATTTATTAAGTAATAAAGATAAATTTATCAGTCTTTTTTTTTTATGAAAAAATTTATAGTGATAAATTTATCAGTCTCTTTATTTTTATGAATAAATTTATAGTGATAAATTTATCAATCTCTTATTTTTATAGTGTTAAATTTATTAGTTAGGACCTGTAGGTAAATAAGTCTAGTGAATAGGACCTACACGTAAGTACCCCAAAATGTTTTTGTTTCAAGTGTCAAGCAAACACCTGGAAAAAAAAAAAAAAAAAATTATGTGTAAAATCAATTTACAAGAAAAATATTTTTTTTGTGTAAAATATTTTACGTCAAAACAAATAAAGCCTAAAAAGATAAAAGACTTTCTAGTGCGAGCTCATTAGTATATTATATAGTGCTGCCCACAAAAATTAAAATCACTCCCACATGGATTTTCCGGTTACCAAATTTTAACCTAGTGAAGGAGTTTGCCTGTGACCTCTATGTAAGTAGAATTTGATGCATAAAAACAAGGGTAAATTACACGAGGTTTGGATTA
>CM069908.1:126371936-126630936 GCA_036172215.1 Camellia granthamiana | reverse complement strand
GATGTACAGCCACTGAGGTGATGACATGGTAAGCCATGTAGGAGATTGGATGACATGTACCTACACTAACTTCACTTTCACTAAGGATGTTTGCAATCAAACTATAAAAAATAAAATATATAAATCAAAAGTGAGACTCATACCTGATTCGTTCAGTCGCATCTGCAGCAATCACAACTGAATTGAAAGGTTGCAACAAAATTGTTTTGGTACCCGTCTCAAACTTTGTATCCCAACTTGCAATTTGATTATGCAATTTGTTAATAGCTGTGAAAGAAAACAAGCCAACATATTACAGATTATAAAATAAAAGATCAGCAAGATAATAGAAAAATCATTGTAGACTAATCATTCTAGACAACTCAACAATAGAATCAAAGTAGATTATGAAACCCAAAAAAAAAAAATTTTGAAATGATAGAAAGGAATGAAATCAATCATTATGAGGACCCACAAGAATGCTGGCATTTTGCAATGTTGTCAATGTTTTCATTCTTCTCTCTTCTAGCCATCATTTCCTCACTATCATCAGCTGCTGTAAGAAGTGGCTTTGAGAAGTGACCACAACTCCAATTGTAGATGGTTGATTGTGGAAGAAAACTACGCTCTGAAATCCCAGAAGCTCCACCGGAACCTAAAAGTGGATCAGCTAATCCTGTGTCTGGAGAATGTCAAAGATGCTATCTATAACACATTCACAAGTATATCTAAGCTAACACCAAAAATGCATATCTCAGACAGGAAGAAGCACCATACTTCCGATGATCAAAAAAATAAGAGGAACATACTTTCCCTTGCTGCACAACATAGTAAGGATTGGACCGAGAGAACCCAGCACTTTCCAGCAAATTCATAACTTCTGTTTTCCTGCAAATTACATTATTATTCATCATGCAACTAAAAACAACCGAGGAGGAGACTGAGTAAAGAAAAGCATTAGGCAATGAACAACTATTTAATATAAGGTAAACATATCAATACTCACGTGATATGTTTTCCATCTAAGAAGTACTCATCCTTTTTAAGACCAATTGTTCTCCGCAAGCGAACTTCCTCCTTATCAACCTAAGAAGAATAGAAGAATTCCAAAAACAAATAAATAAATAGAGCATGCCAAGAAGAAGTGGGCAAACTACATAAATAATCAACTATGAACTTCTCATACTCACTACCAAAGACATGAGAAAATAATAAACTTAATGGAAATTTTACAATGCATGGATAACTAAATTAGGAACCAAAGACTTACAGGGATGCGATTGTCATAGTTATCAAATACGATCTCCACAAAAGCAGATAACACCTGGTGGCCAGCACCTTCCTGAACAATGTTAAATATGAAACATAAAACAAAATGAGAAATAATTTAGAGGAATTGCAAACAGTTATATTTAGAAAACTAATGGATCACAGAACATACATGTAGGAACGCATGCCTATCTTCACTGTGCAAGTTTTGGAAGAGGTCACTTATCACAAAACGAATTGCTATAAATGATCACTATGCCAAAACAAATTAATTAGTAAAGCAAATAAAAATAATGTTAAGATGAAACATTTCAAAATTGATTAATCTCTATGGAAGCTATGAGCGAACGAGCAATAACAATTGAATACCAACTAAGGAGAGACTCGATTACCATGGAAAAAGTTTGACTTGCCAGATCCATTAGCACCAACTGCAGAGCAAATCATAACATAAGTCGAGAATTATGGAAAAAGAATAATACAAGTATATCAAGAAAATAATATTCTACGATTCAAAACATAATCTGGATCTACCTCATCAACAAAACTTGTTTGGCAATAATATTCTACGATTCGAAACAAACTGAATAGAAAAAACAGAGGAAATTTGAAGAGAGTTGGTACACAGATACAGAGAGAGCGAGATTGTGCGAAATCAGTCTGTGTGTGTGTGCGCAATGTAAGTGAATTTTGAGATAGATGAAATGCATGATAAGTGAGCTTACTTTGCTGCATTTGAGAACTCCAAGAGACCTTTTCATTGCGGTCTACTAGCAAAGTTAGGGTTTCTCTGTGATGAACCGCGCAAATTGCAGCGAGAGATGTACACAGATACAGAGAGAGCGAGATTGTGCGAAAGAGAGATTGAGAGATCAAGAGAGGAAGAAAGATTAAGAGATCGAGACAGAAACAGAGAGATTGAGAGATCGAAGGAGAGATTCATACTGGTGGAGTTCTTCAGACAACGATGGGAGAGCGAGACAGAAAGCAAGAACGAGAGAGAGAGAGAGAGAGAGAGAGAGAGAGTTGAGTGAGTCTGCTAGGGCAAAGAAAAGGCGCAAATAAATGAAAGAAAATAGGAGCTTTTACTACCTTATGGTGCCGTGGTTTTTTTTTTTTTTGCCACGGCTAATCAGGCCGTCGCAAAAAAATAGACGCAAAAGGTCAATTTTTTAGGAGTGAGTCAGCCACCAGAGAGAGAGAGAGGTAGTGAAGAAGAACCAAACTTTAAATATGGTAAATCAAAAGGAAAATGTTAATTCATTGTAAGTTTTAAAAAATATATATATAAATAAGTGATAAATTTTATACATATTAATCATTAAAATTATAAAAAAATTTAATGATTCTATAATAATTTTTTGATAATACATAAATTTCTCTAAATCATATCATATAAATCACATCCTATTAATAACAAAATCGGGGAGACATTTTGACCTCGCTATTTCATTAAAAAAATAAATAAAGACTTCGCTACTTTGAAATTTGGTGATATGTATCTATGCATGTATGTAGATGTACCTAAAAAGATATCAAATTCTTTGTCTCTAGGATCCACGATCAGTTGAGGACACACCTGGTTAATTAATACAAAAATAGTAGAAACTCCAAATTAATTATTAAAGTACATAAATTTTATTTAATATTAATATAAAATTCTCATAACATCCGCTACTAAATTCTTTTGTCTATACCATTTCAATATTTTTCAACCCTTCTCGGCAACACACCATATACTTGTAAATAATAATGAAAGTGATGCTGATCAAGAGTAGAAGAAGGTGGCGTGATGGTTTGACAAAGTATAGTGACTAATTGAAAGAAAATAAAAAATATGAAAGGTGAGATAAAAAAATAAAATGTTTAACTATATAAAAACTAATATAAGTATTTTGAAAAAAAATATATTATTACATCATATACTTTGTTAATTTAACTTAACATTTTATAGCTAGAAGAAATCTTTTGTCATGTAATTGAAATTTTTAAGAAATAAAATATAATTTCTCAAATATAAGAGACAAATTTATATTTTTAATCTATTTTGAGAAGTATGTTAAAAGTTAATTTTTTAATTTTTTAATTTTTTTTAAAATATATAAAAAAAATAATGTGATTTAAAAATACTAAAAATTTGAAAAATTAACTTTTAATTGTATTACAAAATAAGTCTCTAATAAATCACTATTTCATAAAATTTATACAGTTGTGCTACATAGCTCGAATCCCCCCTTCCCCGAATCCTCCGAATTTAAAACGATATCGTTTTGTCGTTTTGATTTTTTTTTTTTTTTTTCCCAATAACGCAGAAGAATAAGAAGAAGCAGAAGAAGGAGGATGAGGAAAAGGAGAGTAGCAGAGAGAGAGAGAGGGGGAGAGAGAGAGAGAGAGAACCATTCAACATTATCATCATCATCTTCAGATTTTTATCAACATCATCATCAACAACCATTCAACCAACATCACCCAACATCACCATCATCAACACAGAGCCAGAAAAAAAAAAAAAAAAAAAAAAAAAAAAAAAAAAAGAGAGAGAGAAAAATATCTGGGCTCATCTTCATCAACATCACCATCATCAACACAGCCAGAAAAAAAAAAAAGAAAAAAAAAACAGAGAGAAATATTAAGATCGGTGCTCCATCAGATCTGGTCACCGTTGCACCCACTCTCTATCAGCGTCCACCGTCGCACCCTCCATCAGATCAATGCTTCATTATCGGCGATCGACCCTCTCCATTCCCTCTTCCCCTCTCTTCTCTTTCTCTTCCCCTATCTTCTTCTCTCTTCTCTCCATCTTTCTCTTTCTCTCCCTCTTCTATTTTGGGCAGTTTCTTTTTCTTTTTCTTTTTTTTTCTTTTTCCTCCTTATGCAGTCTGAAACAGAAGAGGAAAAGAAAGAAAAAGAAGGAGATAAAAGAGAAGAAGAGAGGGGAAGAGAAAGAGAATGAGAGAAAGAGAAGAGAGGGGAAGAGGAAATGGAGAGGGTCGATCGCCGATGATGGAACACCGATCTGATAGAGGGTGCGACGGTGGACGGTGATGGAGAGTGGGTGCGACGGTGACCAGCTCTGATGGAGCACCGCCTGATGGAGCACCAATCTTAAGATTTCTCTTCTCTTTTTTTTTTTCTTTTTTTTTTGGGGGGTTGTGTTGATGATGGTGATGTTGATGAAGATGAGCCCAGATATTTCTCTCTTTTTTTTTTTCTTTTTTTTTTTCTGGCTCTGTGTTGATGATGGTGATGTTAGGTGATGTTGGTTGAATGGTTGTTGATGATGATGTTGATGAAGATCTGAAGATGATGATGATAATGTTGAACGGTTGTCTCTCTCTCTCTGCTACTCTCCTCTTCCTCCTCCTCCTTATTCTTCTTCTTCTTCTTTCTTCTTCTTCTCCTTCTCCTTCTTCTGCGTCATTGGGGAAAAAAAAAAAAATCAAAACGACAAAACGATGTTGTTTTGAATTCGGGGATTCAGGGAAGGGGGGATTCGAGCTATGTAGCACAACTGTTATATAAATAACTTGACTAATACACAAATGTTGTCGCCGTATTGCGTAGAAGATCGTCAACCACGTAATAAATTATAGTCGTACGCGTGTTTTGAGCATATTTGCCAAGCCTTGCACGTGACCCTTTACATGTGATGAAATACATGGTTTAGAGCTTTAAGTCCCGCGTATTTTCAGATGTAGAATAAAAGAGATTGTTAGTGAGAAGATTTAGAAAAATCTAGAAAAATTATGTTTGTTTGATAATCAGTGAATTAGTAATAGTTTATATATTTTTTGAGAGATAGGAGTGAGATTAATCATGTAAAATTCTACAAATACCATTTGCATTATTATCAAATTTAGGCTTATATCAACTAAAGAATAAATAAATTTTTACTTAATGTTATTCTTTTACTTTTTTTAGATTTTTTAAATATTAAAAAATCAAATTATCAAAAAAAATTTTACACAATGTTATTTATTTATTTATTTTTAATATTAATGAATCCAACTATCAATAAATTTTTACTCAATGTTATTCTCTTTTTTTCTTTTTCATTTTTTTTTTTTTGGTTCCAAATATTAAAGAATTCAACTATCAATAAAATTTTACTCAATTATTTGTGTTTAATATTACATGAGTCATATTATGAGCCTCATTTCAAATATTATAACAAATTTAGCAATAAACACAAGGGTAAAATAGTCAATTAACCCATAGTTCCAAAGGATTCATTTTTGAGTAATTCTATTTCCACACACCATTTACACCCTGTGAACATCTTTCTCGGTGCACACACTTAATAAATTTATTTATCTTTTATTTTACTCATTTCACACACAAAATGTTCCAAATATGCCCATAACGTAAAATGTATACAAAAATTCCAAAACATTATGTACACACACCACATAAAACATAAACTCCACCACACCCCTAAGCCTAAGTCAAAACGTAAACCGTGCCCAACACACATGACATTTTTTGGGCACACTCCAACATTTCTGACCATATTTACTAAGGTATGCAAAAAAACATTAAATCAATAATTTTTTGTGTTATTTTACTATTATTCTTCAAAAACTAATACTCTGTTTAGTTTAAGTTTTCAATAATATTTTTGTTAATTTTAAAATCTTATTTTTATTTATATTTTTTTTTAGTAAACTTTTTACATATTTAATCAACCTTTTACTTTTTAAAATCACTTCATTTAGATACATTTAAAAAGTAAATTATTTGTCAAAAATCTTTTAAAAAATAATAAATACAAACAAATATGTAGTGAATTTTTATATTTTTGTATGTTTTTTAAGTGTATCTAAATTAAGTGAATTCAAAAAAATTCATTAGAATGTTAAAAATGTTCACTAAAACAAAAGAATACGGATTGAAATTTCCAAAAAATTATTTTTCAAAACTCAAAACCAAATTGAGTGTAAGTTATTGTTATTTAGGGGTTGTTTGGGGTGTTTTAAATAAGTGCATTTTTTGTCTTTTTTTACTAAAAAGTTGAAGGAAAAAAGATGGTTGTTTTGGATAATTTTTTGACTTTTTACGAAAAAATGTGTATTAAAAAATTATATAAATTAGTGTATACAAGAAGATTTGATGAAATAGTCTGTACAATAAGATGAATCGAGAGACAGCATCGACAGAGTAGGGGCTGAGAAATGATTCCTTGCTTTTTAGGCATTGAATTAGAGGTGTTGTTCGGCCCGTGGGGGCCCACCATGGGTCCCGTTTTGCTAATCAAAACCGTCAATATGTAGAACTCGTCGAGTATTATATTCCTGTAAAAAATTACATTGATCAGATATCGATAGCTATCTGATCGATTTGTTTGTTTGCAACCGTTAACTATAATACCATCCATTTTATAAATTTTAACTGATTTGATCATATAGTTATCGATATCTGATCAATGTGATTACCAATATCTGATCAATGTGATTTTTTACAGGCATATAGTACTCGACGAGTTCTACACATTGAACGGTTCAAATTATTAAAAAGGAACCTGTGATGGGCCCCCACGGGCCAAACAACACCGTGTTATTTGTACATCTAAATAAGTGCCATTTTTCCCACAAGTCAACTCCTCTACTATGCCGTCAAAGTCGTTTGAAAAGAAAGATTGTGTAAAATTATTTTTTTAATACTTTTTTTGGGTGAATAGTGATAACTTTTTAACTTTTTTAGGCCTCGTTTGGGAACAGGCTTTTTTAATAAATTTTTGGCTAAAATGTGATGTAAAAAAAACTAGTATGTTTTGGATGACTTTTTGGCTTTTTACAAAAAGATGTGCAAAAAGTAAAAAGAAAATGGAATCTTTGACTTTTTGGTATGCGTGGTTGATTTTTTGATTTTTTTAATAACTTTTTGACTTTTTGGTTAAAAAGGGCACTTGCCAAATGAGGCCTTAGTAACTTTTTGACTTTTTAACTTTTTTTTGAGTACCCAAACCAGGCCTTAATTTTCATTATTCGTTCCATATTGACTAGCAACGAGATGGAAATAATTTGGTACTGGTTATCCAAATACATTAAACAAATTCGACAATCAACAACTAAATCAAACAATAGTTTTTTATTCTGTACTTCTGAACCAAGTATAAATTTTTGACGTATAACTATTTTTTGAGTTGATTTTCGAAGATATGAAATGTTTTCAAAAGTTAATTTCCATATAGATGCAACATTTTCAGAACTGATTTTTAGAATGATAATTGCAACAATGAAAAAAAAAATACTTCCAAACCAAAAAACTCACCTATTCGTTGCCTAATTTTTTATTAACAATTTTTTTTTCTACATTTAAACATTCATTGTTTTGTAAATCCTCCATCATACAAATCAATAATAACGGTGGGATGTAATGGAACAATGCCATAAGCAATGAATAAGGAGCTAAAATTTGAGCAACATCAGTTAAATCTATAAGAAACAATGAAGGAATAGTAAAGTGAACAATGATCAATGGAGGGAGTGAGAAAGAAACAAAAAAAAAAATTAAAGAGTAAGTTTGATGCGTATTTTTTGAAAGAAAATGTATATTGAGAATTTCCATATAAAATAAGAAATTTTAGTTTTAAGGATGGATGTGTGTATTGATATCTATATCGGTCATTTTGTTTAGTGGTAAAATTATAAATTAAAAAAAAATTAATTCATTAAGTATGTGCACATAGAATAAATGATATGTGGAAATAGAATTACTCTTCATTTTTTAATACCACCTCCCCTAAGCCACTACTAAACCTCTCATCCAAGACTTTCATAATCCCATGGCTACCTTCCAAAACAAACACAATTTTTTGAATCCCACTTCGCTACTAATCTCAGTATCATTCTCCAACTCTAGAAATAAACGAGGCCTAATAGTAAAGCTCTAATCAGAACTGTACTGATATAACAAAACAAAAGTAAAAACAAAAAAACAAAAAAAAACACAAATGAAAACATCACATTGCAGGATTAAACCCTCCATTAAAACTCTATGTATTCCTTCTTTTTTAAAACTCTCAATCTTATTCGATGAAATATTAGGTGATGTAACATCCACGTGCAGCTTCCAAATAACTGCACGCTCCACGAGAACATTTACAAGTCCAACACATGAATTAGAAAAATGCTTCCTACCCCCAGTTACCCCGACCCCCAGTGAGGTGGCACTCACGTGATAGTCACGTAACTGTGTTTACAAGACCCAAACAACAGGTTCACATTTCATTTGAAATTTTCCCCCCTCTCCTCTCAAACAACGGTAACAGAACCATAAATCTGAGTTGCTACTGCCTCCCACTCCAATGCCTGACTCCCACTCCGACGCCGGCGACCACTCCTTCCCTTCACTCCGACACCGACAGCTCGTTCCCTCTATTCACTCGCGAATCTCTCTGTCTCTCATTCCCTTCACTTCAACTGTATGTATATCTGCGTATATATATATATATCTATCTATCTATTTCCTGTTCGATGAATTATGGAATCTCTCTGTCTCTCCTTCCCTTCACTTCAACTGTATGTATATCTGCGTATATATATCTATCTATCTATCTATCTATCTATCTATTTCCTGTTCGATGAATTGTGGCATTTGGGAAATTTGTGAAATTTCATTTATTATCTGTGAAATTTATATGTATTATCTGTGAAATTTCCTTTTGATTTGGGAATTATGGCATTTTCATTTACGAATTGTGGCCTTTTCAGTTGGAGTCTTACATTGCCTTAAACGTGTTCGATGAAATTCCCCCAACGAAATGTTTAATCTAATCATTTACCTTTTTGAATTGGTTCAATTTCTCCAGTGCATAATTTCTTCATTAAATCAATTTCAGGATTCATCTTGATTATACAGAAATTTCTGTGCATAATTGGTTCAATTTTTATGCACCAGAAGATGGTTTAAAAGTCAATGCCCATTATATGGTTTACCTTTTAATATGCTTTAATAGTCAATGCTGAAGGTGCATAAGGTGAATGCTTTGATTATAAGCAATTGCTGAAGGTGCATAATTTCGACTAAATAAATGACACAATGAATGCTGAAGGTGCATAATTTCGACTTGTCATTTCTATTGCTTATAATCAATTATGAAAACTAGTGGGTCCTGTAACAGATAATTCAAGCCATTAAAAATATGATTAAACAATAATAATTACAGAATTATAATAAATAATAAGTAACCAGTTATAATAAAAAGCATAATGAGTAACCAGTTATAATAAAAAGCATAATGAGCTCTAGTTTCTCTAATGCATAAGAAGTTTTCATTATTGCAGAATTCCTTTCAAAACAAGGGAGGAATAAGACAAGTAGCATTAGTCTAAAAGCAAACTTGTACTTAACACACATATATCAGCATCAGTGACCTCTACAAATGAAGAGTGGGAATCCATCTAAGAGAGCAAACCTAGGATTGATCATTATGGAATGACTTGATGGCAATCTGTGCAAAGTGTTACCTGATTTGCAGTGGTCTCAACCACAAGCTTCTTCAGTTCTTTGTCCACACCAAGCCACTGTCATATATAAGAATGTAAATAAAAAACTGAACCTTGTCATCCAGAGCCTTGTAAAGCTGCACCTTCAGCATTCATCTTTTGTATACAGAAATTTCCTCCATTTATGTATTATTTTTAATTGCTAAATTATAAGATCATTTGAATATATATATTTGAAATTTCTGTTTTATCAGTGAGTAAATAGTACATAAAGGAAAACTGAACTTCAGAATGTGAAATGGTTTCCTCAACTTGAAGTATTATGTTGGTACCAACACCAACTGAACTCCTGCAGTTATAGAATGGGCCTGGCTAATAAAATTCATATTGCTTACTCTAAGTGGATTTTGGTTGATAAGCTTATATTTTGGTTGCTACAGGACTCCTTATAACTGTAACTTAACTTATTAAGTTAACTTAACTTATTCTCCATTAACTTAACTTATTAACTTAACTTAACTTGCTATTTGTCCCTCTTTGCAGATGTCAACTTCAAGTGTCAGTGGCAGTAGCTCAGGTTGGTTGACATACGTGAACAGAATTTGTCGTACATGTAACAAAAAGGCCACCATCAAAATATCACAAACCGAGCAAAACAAGAACAAGTTATTCTACTATTGTAATGTTTGTGATTTTATCGGATGGTGTTTACCTACGAATCCAGAATATGGAGGTCATCAAATTCAAACAGACGAAGTCCCAACTATTGGCAAACAAGTTATGACCGAACGACTTCAAGCTATGACCGAACAACAAATACAGCTGACGGAACAACTTCGAATTCAGAACGCAAAGATGCAAAAGTCGATATATATGTTGTCCGTGTTGTTTGTAATTGGTGCCTTTAAACTTATGAATATGTAATAAGTAGAAGTAGATGTCAATGTACAAGTTGAAGTAGACTTAATACTTTTGTGATGTTTTGGAGGAAGTCATGTTTTGTTGTGTATTGAAACCTACTTATTGTACCTCTTTTGTTGTTAGTGGAATGGAAAATGGCTTGGTCAAATTTGTACACTTTCTTCAATACTCATTGAATGGACATTGTTAAATACAGGAAACTGTTGAATACAAGGTAACTATTGTTGAATACAGGTAAACTATTGAACATGGTAAATTGAACATGCTAAATAAACATTGTATATTAAATAACAAAGTTTGAAACTCATAATAGTAGACTACATAATATCCAATCTTCTCAACATCAAAGTTTGAAACTCATGATAATAGACTACATAATTTCCAATCTCAAAAACAAACAGTTGGAATATATAAAAACTGGTCAAACAAGTCTGTAATATCCAAGTTTCCCGATGCAGAACCATAAATCTGAGTTGGAGCACTCATCAAACTTCCCTGTGTGCCACTTATGAAGTCCGATGGAGTAAGAGATGTGCCTCCAATACCATGGGCCACCTATGACAATTCATTGCAAAAAGTACATGTTAGAACAATACAAAGATGCAAAAGTACATGAAGTACTCTTTCGAATACACTTTGTAAAAGTACATGAAGGCCTCTTTGGAACACGTACCGGTACATACATACTATTTTCTGTACCAACCATATAAGGATAATACGGTGTTTGAGCTTGAGCTTGAGCTTGAGCTTCAGGTTCAAATCGGAGCAACTTAGCAGCCTGTATGTTTTGAAGAATAATTACATATTGAAATTTATGAATTGCTTTTACATACTTCAATATACTTTGTCAAAAAAAACATTTGAATACACAATTTACCTTTGCTTTTGTTTGTTTTTTTGCTGTTGCCTTGAACTGATTAACAATTTGATCTACTTTGGCAACCTTCTGTTTCGTAACTGGACGACTTCTTCGCCGAGCAACCAAAGGACTAATCACCTTCCTACTAGTACCTCCTTGTGTAAAACCGGTGTGAATCGGACTTCTTGTTGAACATGGTAAATTACTCCCATCACCGGATTCTTCTTTCATGACTCTCTCCTTGATTTCATCCAACCCAAGGTCTACAATTCTAGTTTTGCCTTCAGAGTTACCAGCAAGTTATACAATGGCAATCAATTTTTTGTTCATCCTCTCATAGGTACTTGCATTGAAATCATTCCCAAAGCTGGTATATGTGGTTTTGATGCATGCGTATTCTCTATCCACATCTTTTCTCCACCGAAGCAAAATGTATTTACTTGGCACCTCATTTATGCATCTTCTGACAAGCACAGCGAGTGAGTGAGCGCACATAATGCCTCTAAACTCAAACAACCGACATATGCATTGAACTTCACATTCAGTTGAATTAAAATAGACAACAAAGTCCACATGCTTCATCTTCTCAGAAACTACCATCGCTTCTTGGACATTATATGTACAAATTGATCCCTCCTCTTTCACAATCACCGCCTGACAATAAACTAATCTCTTCATCTCTCCTTGAACTTCTTTGAATTTCGCACTGGTGTAGGCTTGCTGAAATTGCTTCTCAAACCCGTATATAGTTAGGCAATCAAACAATTTGTGTCGAGACTTGAAGTCTGCTTTCTTCTCTTTCTCTACCTTATTTCTCAAGGCATTGTCATATTGTTCAACGAATTGCTTCAATGTAGCTTTTGGATTTACATATCCATCAAAAAACGCATTCATACTTTCACTTCGTTGTGTAGTTGACATGCCAGGCCAAAAAATGTCTTTAACATAAACAGGTACCCATCGATTCCGCTCATCATATAGTACCCCCAACCACTCATTATCATAAAGATTGAATGTTGCAAGCATCTCTTCCCATTTACTCTCAAATTCAACTCTTGTCAAACAGTCATAAACTGCATTTTGCATAGCCAACTTTATGGCTTTATATTGAGCATATCCTTTCAACTTCTCCGGAATTTTCTTCATGATATGCCATAAGCACCACCGATGTCGAGTTTGTGGAAACACAATTTTTATAGCATTTTGCATAGCTCTACACTGATCAGTTATGATAGCTTTTGGCGAATGATTTGACATGCAACTTAACCATGACTTAAATAGCCAAACAAATGTGTAGTGTCTTCACTAGACAACAATCCACAACCAAGCAAAATGGACTGACCATGGTGATTAACTCCGACAAATGGAGCAAATGGCATGTCATATTTGTTCGTCAAATAAGTTGTGTCAAATGAAACGACATCTCCAAATGCTTCATAAGTCGCCCGACTCCTTGCATTAGCCCAAAACAAGTTTCTACTGCGAAACTCCTCATCAACATCAATCACATAAAAGAATCTCTCACTATGTGCTTGCATCCTCATAAAATAACTTTGAAGTGATTCGGCATCACCTTCCCCAAGCCTCAACCTTCTAGCTCTCTCAATGTAATTTCTTGCATCTCGCTCGTCAAATGTCAATGACTCGTATCCTCCTACTTCGACAACCATTGAATGAAAGTTCTTAGACACCCCCATCCCTGCTTCATCATTAATTTCTAATCTTCTCTTCACAGGAGTAAGAATTTTCTTATTCATTGCAAAATGACGTGAGTCGGTAGGAATCAAATCATGATTATGCTCAAGGTTAACTGTGGTTAGTTTATATCTCTCATCCTTTTGTACACTACCTTGTACCCTTGCTGTGCAACCAATTTTTGTGGACAAACATGGCTTCAGAGGGTTGACTTTTGATGTCTTTCTTTTCTGCCCCGCTCGAGAACATTCAATTGCAAAGTTTAGCAATTGCCCATCATCTCCAAAATGTTGTGCTCTATGAGCTATAGAAAATCTGACATGCTTAGCATATTTGCCATAAAATGTGTACACCTCTTCCCTTGAGCTAGGGATGGCAATCTGAAACCGGCCTGATAGGGACCCGACCCCCCGATCCCGAATATAACGGTTATTCCCCGAAAAATACGCCCGACGGGCCGGGGATGGTGATAAAAAAAAAAATCCCCGATGATAATCGGGCCGAGGACGGGGATACATGTTTCAGTCCCGGCCCGCCCCGGCCCCGGCCCCGGCCCCGGCCCCGAGCCCCGCCCCGTTGGTACCATCGACTGATATATATATTATATATATATTCATATATCCCGCTGAGTCATCCCCTAATCCCTATCTTTTATTCATTTAAATATATATACTTTTTTGATTCTCTCATCTACTCTCTCTCTCATAAAGTAGATCTACTCTCTCTCTCTCTCTCTCTCCATTCCTCACATGTCTTCCTCTCCACCCTCACTCACGGCGGCTCCTCTTTCTTCTCTTCGCTGTCGGCTCTCGTCGCCACCTCCACTGCCGCCTCCTCCTTCTCCAGGCCACCACCGCCGCCTCCTCCTTCTCCTCCTCTTCCGATCACACTCACAGCCACATCTCGCCTCCGAATCTCCGATCGGCCATCGCCACTGTCCTCCTTCGTCCACGGCAACGTCGACCGTCCTCCTTCATCCACGGCGACGCCGACAGTCCTCCTTCGTTCACCATCGCCTCCTCCGATAGTCCACTCTCTTTCTCTCTCTCTCTCTCTCTCTCTCTCTCTCTCTCTGTGACAGATCTCAGATCTGTTTGTATTTTTATTTATTTTTTTAATTTTTTTTTATGATTTGTTGATGAGGATGATGATGATTGTTGTTGATTGGAGATGATTAGGGGTGCAACTCGGGCGGGTTCGGTCGGGTTGGGGGTTTGCCCAAGCCCAGCCCGAATTGTATTTGACAGTGCCCAAGCTCGCTCAAGCCCGACCATGAACACGAGCATTGCTGCCCAAGCCCGGACCAAGCTTTGTATTTTGAACTCGGGTTAGCCCGAATTGCCTGAAATTCACAAGTCCAGAAACCTGTAGGTAGACCAATTATCAACACATTTTTATCAATTCTTGTTTAAGAATCTGGTATACGGTACTTCCAGTTTTCTTTTTCCTGTTATTTTTTACTATTTAATAACCTCACTTAAAATAATTTCCATTTGAAAGGGGCCCAAGAATTTAAAAAATCATAACTGGCTGCTAGTTTAAATAGTCAAACAAGATACAGCAGTTGCTCTTGTACCCATCTTGTATTTCAATTTCTGCATCATTCTTTCTAGGTATAGTAGTTGAAATGTAGCCTGTGTATGCTTTGTCTACCAAAAGCAAGACACAAACATAGCTTTGTATTGAAATCAATCTTGTGAAACCAAAAGAAAACAACAATGATGCTCCTCTGCAAGGATAAAACAACAATAACTCTTTTATTTAATTTATATATATTATATAATTTATATAATATATTAAATTTAATTCGGGTTCGGGTTGCTCAGGCTGGCCATTGATTCTGCCCAAGCCCGGCCCGAATTACAATTCGGGCATCAAAAATCTGTCCAGGCCCGTTCAAATTACAAGATATAGTTGCCCAAGCCCTAAAAAAACTCGGGCTGGACTCGGGTTGCTCGGGTTGAGCCCGCCCGAGTTGCACCCCTAGGGATGATGTTTTTTTTTTTTTATGACCTGTTGTTGTTGATTGTGTTGCTGTTGAAACAGATTTGGGGGACAGGGAATCTTCGGGGTCGGGGAAACCCAATCCCCGTTGGGGGGCGGGGATGGAGATGGTGGTAGGCTCCCCGTCGGGGATTGGGGCCGGGGCCGGGGAGATTTTCGCAATCGGGGATCGGGGACGGAGAGTGTGATCCCCGGCCCCGCCCCGCCCCGCCCCGTTGCCATTCCTACCTTGAGCTAAAACACATACCCTTTTTAGGTTCTTCAACGTGTTCGCCCTCATTTATTAAAGGATTCTCACCTTCAACATTTGAATCAACCTTCATTTCTCCACTTTGCGTACTGAAATAACAATTAAACAAATATCATTACAGATTATGGAACTAAACTTCATATTTCAGATTTTATATAAACTGTTTACAGATTATGGAACTACACAGTTTACAGATTATGGAAATTATATGAAGTTTGCTACCAAGCTTATGAAGTTTGCTACCAAGCTTACAGATTACAGATTATGAAGTTTGCTACCACAGTTGAGCACAATTACTCATAAAAATTATATAAATTGTATTTGGTTAAAATGGTGCTATGGTTGCAGAAAATCCATAAATAAAATGTTGAGGGATACAATTTCACGCATATTCTAGTTGAGCATAATGCCCAGATTATCTTTTTGCTACCAAGCATGCCTTTCTTGGCTAGAGGGTCATGAACTGTAGCCAAACAGAGTGCCGGAGTTGGAAGAGTGGAGTTCCAATATGCACTATCAATGCAAGGTAACAGTGGACGAAACTTCATTTCACACTCAGTAATTGCAATTCTATGCAGAAGGGATCCAAGAAAATGGAGGCCCCCACTTTTTTCATGTATATTTTTATTATCTTTATTTTAATATGTGAAGGGGTTTGCTCTTGTAGGAACTCAGTGACGATTACCACCTAGAGCCAACTCACTAACGGTGATGTTTTCACTATGTCAATCTAGTGTAGCCAAGTTAGTCAGATCAGTTAACAGATTTGTCCACAGTTAACAGATTTACCTAAAAAAACATAACTCTTGTCCAAAATGACAAATTGATTATAGTTTACAGATTATATTTCAGATTTCAGAATTAGCATATAACTGAAAGATTAGCATATGAAATTGATTTTTTATCTCATAAACCAGATTGATGGACAGAGACAGAGCAGAGCAAAACCAGACAGAGCAAAATTACAGGAATTCTGAGGATAGATGAGAGCCAGTAATCTGATATGGTGGAGGAGGAGGAAATTTCACATTCTTCTGAAGAAATGAGTTAACATCTGAGACCCACTTCCACAATCCATACGGAGAATTTCAATCCTTCTGGAGAAAGACTAGCCACTAGTTTTTGCAGAAATTCTCGGCGAGCTATGGTGGAGGAGGAGGATGGCGGCGAGAGGTGAGGATAGGCGGGGGAAGACAGACAAGGATAGACGAGGATGGCGGCGAGAGTTGAGGACATACGAGGGAAGACGAGGGAAGACAGAAATTCCCACTTTTTTCCTTCTTTTTTTTTTTTTTTTTTTTCCAGCTGTGTTTACACATCAGCTGCCACCTCATCACCACGTCACCGGGGGTCGCCACGTCACTGGGTGTATGTAGCGGGATTGACATAAATTAAGGCTTCTTTGTTGGTTTGTTTGCTTGTTTTAATATAAAATATTTTGAACTATTTTGGCAATGGGATGTTAAAAATCAATTTTTAATTTTTTTAAAATTTTTTTGGGATTAAATCTTTTTTTTTTTTTTTACACCTTTGTTAAAAAAATTTAAAAAAATTAACTTTTAACTTACTTTCAAAAATAGGTCTTCTTATATGCTTTTAGGCTTATTTTGGCAATTAAAAAAAATTAATTTATTGATTTATTTGAATTGCATCATCTCTCTATTTGTTTATATATATTTTTTAAAAAGTCAAAAAAATCAACTTATTTAGATCTTGTTACATGATAAGAAAGCTTAAAAGTATAAGGTATTTTAACATGTGCCATAAAGATACATTACACATTAACAAAATCTTTTATTATTATTTTTAAACAAAAAGTAAGAAAAAAATTCTTCATTATATTTCTTAAAATAAATTACCTTGAAAAAAACTCGTGTGTCAATTTTTAAGAAATTTACTTGTAGTTCAGACATTTCTTTCAATATATTGGTTTTTTCAAAGGTAAAATGATATTTTTTCATTGGCTTCTACCCAACACATTTGGGCCTTGTTTATCAACATGGTAAAATAGTTAAAAATTTACTATAAGTTCTCGTATTACTTTCTTCATTTTTTATATGTTTTTTTGTAAAAAAAAATCATTTAAGATAATCAATTCTATAAAATGAGACCTTAATAAATTTTTGTTCCAAAGTGCCAACGAAACACCTGAAAATAAATAAACAAATGTATATATATATATTTTTGTGCAAAATCAATTTACATAAAAAATTTATTTTTTATTATAAAATATTTTGATGTTGAAACAAACAAAACCTAAATATCAAATAAATAATTTATGAATATAAAAACAGATTGCAGAATTTGATATAACCCTCTCATATAAGACGAATCTTATATCTTGTGAGTCTTACACCCATTTTAAAAAATTATTTTCTAGTAGCGTGATTCATTTTTAATGTAAGCATAAAAACTATTAAACAATCTTTTTAATGTAAGCATAAAAACTATTAAACAATGATAGAGAGTTCTAATTTTGAAACTCTAAAGAAAACTCTAGTAATAGTAATGTGGCAAGTGGAAAAAATATATATATACATATATATAAACACACACATCACATCACATGTGGGTCTCACTTCTTGTCACATCACTAGTACTCTTTTTAGAGTTTCAAAATTAGAGCTCTCAATCTTTATTCAAAACTATTATAGAATCAAAAATAAAAAATAAATGAAAAGATGAGATTTTTGAAAGTGAGATCAATCAATAAATTTTGTAAAATCTTATTCATTCGTTTGATAACTTGATTTTTTCTGGGGGGG
Organism: Camellia granthamiana; assembly: GCA_036172215.1. Lineage (NCBI taxonomy): Eukaryota > Viridiplantae > Streptophyta > Magnoliopsida > Ericales > Theaceae > Camellia > Camellia granthamiana. The sequence goes on along the minus strand of CM069908.1, from coordinate 126,612,747 downwards.
TTAAAATAGTAAAAAAAATTACTAAAAATATTAAAAAATCAAAAAAATATTTTAAAATGCAAATATTTTAGTAATTCACGGTTTTAGATACAATTTTTTTAAAAATATATTCTTAAATATATTAATTTTTTCTATTTAAAAGTAAAAAAATCGTTAAAAATCAATTCTCAAAGGAGGCCCCTAGTTAAAAAAAAGTGCAGTAGCATGAGGTAACGGTGGGTACCACTACTCGCATTTCTCTTCACATGGTTACATGACATGTGATCCATTGTCAAGATTGAAGAATTGTGAGTGAAAACTAATGGGCAAATTTGAAATAAGATGCACTTCGCAAAAATAATTATTTACACAAATTTTTTTATGATTTTAATAATTAAAATTTATAAATTTTATTATTATTTTGAGAAAAAAAATTCACTGCCCCACTGTTTAGTTATTTCTCCAAAACTAATTTTATGAACAAATTTTGTGGATTAGATTGAAGGAGACTTTAAAAAATAAATAAATAAATAAAATCATGAATAGGATATGAACTGACATTTATAAATAAATATGTATAAATAATTTTAAGATCCAAATGTAACATGAAGTAAAGAAAAGAAGGGAATCATTATGTGTGTTCATTTGATATAAAAATTATGTAAGAAAATTAAAATTTAATTGATAAGATCTCTTGATGTAATATCATAAACTTTGGATTGAATTTTACATTCATTTTAATTGGGTAAAAAAAGTAGGTTAAAAAAATCAATGCATGGTTTTATGCCTATTCCCCCATTGATTTGTAATTTTTATTTTTATTTCCATCTTAAACTGGGTAGCAGATGAGGAAAGGAAAGAGGTGACAAAACAAAAGGGTGGAGGACAGTGGAGTGATGGCATGAAAGAGTCGAAAAAGGGCTGGCGGTAGCAAGGGAGAACAGGACTAGCTGGCATTGAAAACAACAATACTTGTAAAATGATCTCGTTTTGATATATTCAAATTATTCGGGCCATACAAATTTGAGCTATCAAATATTTTTCCAATGACAATAGAAGAAATGAATGAAAAGAGAGAAAAGAGAATAAGGGTTATTTTGAGATCCATTTTAAGTCACATTATTTCTCACATTTTTTACATGTTTTTTCAAAAATGTCAGAAAGTCAACTTTTAACTATCTTTTTAAAACAACCCTAAGTAAAAGTATATATTTTAATAAAGGGTGAATTTCACCTCTTTGCATTTTTTTTCTTTTTATTTTTACTATAATAATTAAAATTATAAAAATTTATAAATTCACAATTTTAATCTCAAATTCACCTACAATAGCATGCCAATGAATTGTACTTTATATTATTGAGTTTGTAATAAATGAAGAATTAACATGTGATATCTCATGAAATGGTGGCCGCAGGTCGGTTGCGGTCACGGAACCTCTAATCCGTCATCTGTCCGCCAGATTAGCGGATTGGAGAAAATCAATTTGCATCTGTCCGCCAATCTAGCGGATGTAGATTGAGCGGATTGACGGTTTGGCGAATGGATGCGAATCGGGTTGGCGGTTTAAAATTTTATAAATTTTCAACATAATTCAACTTGTGTACTTCCTCAAAAAAAAAAAAAAAGTATTACAATCACTATATGTCTCATCCAAAGAAAGAAAGTTTAAAACTTTAGAATATCACACTCATTGCATGCATCATCCACATATTACAATCACAGCATAATTTATCCACATAAATTATTACAATCTGTAGTTCTTAAAATATAAAAATAATTCAAACCACTAAAATCATGAGTAGTAGAGATTTTATGTCTTTGTATTGTTACATCTATATATAGTTAGATTTAAAAACAAAAAAATATAGATAAATAATACGTTTATTTTTTTCAATTCAAAAAATATATTCAAGTTGAATTTTTTTTCAACAGAATATTTAAACTCTTTTTCAATTGAAAACACAAACAAAATATTTAAACAAATTGAAAATACAAAATCTTATAAATTACTAGGGGTGTTCGCAGTTTGGCGGTTCGATTGCGACCAAAAGAATATCAAATCCGCCATCCGTCTGCTAAATTGGCAGATTGGAGAAAATTAATCCGTAACCGTCCGCTCGTCATTACGCATCCGTCCAAAATGCGGCGGATCGGTTCGATTCGGTCGATTTTGGCGGATCGATATATCTGTTGCTCACCCCTATGTCATTATAATTTGTTAGAAATTGAGCGCCCATATGGCATGACCCTTTGAACCTTTTGAACTTTATCCATGTAAGTTTGAGTTTGAATTTGAATTCAAAAGTTATTTGGATAACCACTAAGGATATCTATATATATCATATCAACTGATATGGATAGATGATATATTTATCCTATATATCTGATATGATATATGGGATATGAATATCAGTAAACAACGTATGTTTTTTGTTTTTCCCATACTCCCACATACTGACTCTCTCCCATTAAATAAAAAGTCAAGTCATTTTACATTGTGACTTGTGTGGGTGATACTCATTTTGTAATATCACTCCACTGCTAGGTTGGTTGTTCACATTCTGGAAGTACATGATTTACCCACGAGATTTTTTGCTTCAAGCTCTACAAAAAGGTATGATTCTAAAATTTTTCATCCGCTGCGTTATACTTTAATTTACATAATTCAAATAAGTGAATATTTTTTAGGCGGAATTACATACCGGTGAAAATAGAAAAAATTATTTACAAGAAAGTGAAAAAAATTTATAACTATAATAACATTTTTACAAATAATTTTTTTGTTTCCACTCATACATGAAATCGTAATTTTTAAGGGTTTCAAATAGTTTTCAAAAATTAATTCTTCCATTAATTTTGTTTTCTCCTAATTTCTGATTTTTTTTCCGCAACTATCCAAACAACTGATAAAATAAAATGTCACATTGAAATTATAAATATTTTATCTTCTCTTTCATAATCATCAAATGAACACAAAAAAGTCTATCATCATTTCAAATCCAACTTTTTTATTAAATTAAAATAATCAAAATGTTAAAAAGACAAAGACTAAGGATTGGTTTGGGATATTCTAAAAAAATGTATTTTTTGATTTATTGGTTTATATGGGTTGAATTTGAGTTCGGTTTGATGTGATGTGTTAGAGAGGTAATGTGATTTAAATAAGATGATGTGACTTAAATATGATAGTGACTTTTTGACTTTTTATATTATTTATTAATTTATGCCAAACCAATCCTAAAAAGTTTATTGGAAAGGAAGATTCATATTATTAGAATAATTTTTTTAATTAAAATGTACACTGCCAGCTGTACAATTTTTTCATCCAGGGGACATATTCGTAAATAACGTCGACAAACATGACCGATTCCCTAACATCATCAGTTTATATACAGCACGCATTGAGTTCTCGTCAATGCCACCTCCAATCTTCCATTGACGCCTTCACGCAGACAACAAGCTCTCTTTCTCTCTCTCTCTCACCAATCCTAGAGAGAGAAACATATACATACATATATATATATATATATAGAGAGAGAGAGAGAGAGAGAATGGGAAATGATGGGAAGAAGAGATTTGCAGTTCTGCTATGCGCAGAAGACTCGGATTACGTGAAGAAGAAATACGGAGGGTATTTTGGGGTTTTTGTGGAAATGCTAGCGGAGGAAGGCGAGACATGGGACGTGTATCGCGTCGCCGCCGGCGATTTCCCCGACGACGGCGACATCGCCGCCTACGATGGCTTCGTCATCACCGGAAGCTGCAGCGACGCCCATGGCGACGATCTCTGGATCCGCGACCTCTTGATTCTTCTCAACAAATTGAATTCCTTCAACAAAAAAGTTCTCGGAATTTGCTTCGGCCACCAGGTAATCTCTCTCTCTCTCTATCTCTCTCTCTCTATATATATATTATATCAGTAATGCTACATACATCAAAAATTCTACCAAAAGTTTTACCAAATGTCTCATATGGGTGTGGAACCCACACAATGTGGTCCCAAGTGGGTCCCAGTCATGTGAGACATTTGGTACATTTGGTAAAACTTTTAATAGAATTTTTATAGTATATAGCATTTTTGATATTATATTTCATAAACACAAAAACAGTTTTAAAGTTTTGGCACATTTTTTTAGTTTTGGCACATTTTTTTAGTTCATAAATGTGGAAAGAGATCTGAAAAGTAAAAGAAAAAATTGTGGGTTTTAACAGTTTACAAACTCCATACATCTTCTTCTTTGTTTATCAAATTATAAAAAATTAAATTTAAAATTATTTACACATCACGTGTGCATGTCGGTTGCCTTTCTGTCATTCTTGTATGTCTAAATGTAGTAGCTGTTAGGAATGTAATAGAAAGAAAAATATTTTAGACCTTTAAAACATGTACTCTAAAGTAGTTTTAAGGTCTTTTCCGATGTACCTAAAAAAAAAAAAAAAAAAAAAGTAGTTTTAAGGGTGGATTTTACTTTATTCGTGTGATGTTTTGACTTTTTTTTTTTTTATTAATTTATTTTTATCTTTTTACTCATGTCATATTATTAGAGTTTTTTTAAAGTTTAAAATTTAGAACTCTCTATCATTATTGTAATAAAAAAAATATAGTAGCTGCCTTTTTTTTAGTGTTCTTCAATAAATTATAAATACATCTATTTAAGTTTGATTAAAATATGAATTATTTTTTGTAATTTTAAAAATTGCATTCTATCTTTTGAGATTTATAATTTCGTTATAAATCGTTCATTTTATTAATAAATTATGAAGTCATGTTAGAAAAATATTTCAATTAATAATTTAAGTAATTTTATTATTGTATAATGGACTAATTATGAATTTTATTTTTTTAATTAATTTTTAAATAAAAAATTTTGATAAGAAAATATTTATAATTTTTATAATTACAGAAGACAATAGATTGTCCTTTAAACGAATCTCAAAGTGTTTGTAATTTACACCCTTAGTTGTTCTTATAAAGTTGCTTGCCACTTTAAAAAAGTTGTATTTGTTCAAAGGATTAAGATAATGAGGAATATCTATAATATTTTAAATTTAGAAAAAAAAATTATAAATTTTTAAATAATGTAATAAAAATCTTATATTATAATTTTAAAATGAAAAAGATCACAATCTATTTGAAAGGAAATTACTTTACTCAAAAAAAGTTACAAACAAAAACAAATAAAATAAATGCATATTGCAATCTGCAACTATATTAATTAATAGTCAAAGATATCATATGTTATCTTGAGTAAAAATAATATATAAACTTACCTAATTTTCTAAATTCAATAATAATGTGTAAAAAATATATGATTGGAAAATGATTAAAAAATATGTAAGACAGAATTAATTTAGATGATTTAATAAATTTTCACATTATGAGATTTGAAAAATTGACTTAATTTTTTGGATCTGAATAGATTACTTAGGCCAAGTTTGACAACCCAAAAATAATCTATTTTTTTATCTTTTTTATTGCATCACTTTTTTTATTTTTCTGCACATCTTTTCATAAAAAGATAAAAAGTACACTTATTTAAGACATTCCAAACAATCCTTAATAATTTTTTTTATTTTAACCCACATTAAAGTGTGAACAGACAAGAGTCAAAAAAAAAAAAAAAACAAAAAACAAACTTTTATTCGGATCCTAGCGGGGGTTTAGGAATCTCGTGGTTTCGCGTGAGACTGGTCATTGGGAAATGGAAGAAAAGATTTGTCAGGCTACAAGAAAAAGTAAATTTTATTTTGACGAAAAGGACCTTGAGGTTATCACACCATTTTTTGATAAAGAAAAGGTATTTCCGTTATTGTGCCGTTTATTTTGACAAAAGAGAAAAAAACTCAAAATAAATGTTCGGCTTAAGTAACGCCGAAAGGTGCAATGAATGTGAGCCTCAAGTTTAAGGTATCAGTTTTATTTTACTAATTTTTTAATTTTTTATAAAAAAATAAAAAGAGGGATATTATAATTTATAATATTTTTTTTAATTTTTTAATTAAAATATATAGTTAACAAACGAAACTTAAGTTAGGATTATTTTAAGAATTGATCTTATTAATAAAAAAGTAAAATGAAAAATTAATTTTTTATTAAAATTAGTGACTGGCACACACGATGCGTGTACAATTCAGATAACTAATAATAAAAATAAAAAATAAAGAATTGAATATCATAATATGTATGTTGTTTGAGTAATAAATATGTTCTTAATAATATTTATGTTTTGGATTCAAAACTTACTTACGTTGTATATAATAACTTTTTTATTTTTTAATTTTAACATATATAAAATTATTACGTGACATGAGAAAAAGAAAATTTCACTAAACTAATTTTTAAAATAGGCCTGAATGAGAAAAGGCAATGCGATTCATCGCAGTGGATTTCGGGCTTGATTTTTGGATTAATTACATTTTCAAATTTTGTATCGTTTCAATTTCTTATATTTAAACTATTTCAATTTAGCTCTCAGTGTCTAAACTATGTCAATCTGATTTTTTAATGTATAAAAAATATTTTAATTTAATCTGTCAATAAAATTGCATATATTAAGAGAGTTAGGTCAAGGGATTAAATTGAAACACTTTTTTGTATATTGAGAATCAAATTAACACAATTTAAATATAAGAAATCAAATTGAAATACTTTTATATATTGAAGACCAAATTGACACAATTTAAATATTGAGAATTAAAATGACACAAAACTTTGGGGAGCAAAAATGTAATTAACCCTTGATTTTGTTTATTAATTTTTAATTTTTTTGACTTTTTTTAGAATTTTAAAAAATTAATTTGTTTTCGAGTTTAAAAAAAAAAATTGCTCTTTCTTGATTTTTACTTTTTGACTTATTTACCCTTTTTTTTAAGCTGATATTGGTTTTTTGTTTTTAAAAATAACATAAAACATGATGGGAATAATATAGATATTTTTTTCCTTCTTGTATTTAGGAGTGGAGTCAGCGAACTAAAGGCTTTTTAAAATGAGTTTTATGATATATTTTAGTTTGTCATGTTTATATTTTGAATCAATGTCAATTGAACTTTAATAGAATCGAATTAGCTAATTTGATGTTGTGTAAGTTATATAAATTTATTGAAACAAATTTAAAAAATTAAACTTTTTAAAAATATATATATCTAATTTATTCACATAATAAAATCATTTTTAATGACATTTACGTCTCATTTGTCAACTATTTATTTTAGTCAAAAATTAAAAAATTATTATAAATTATCACATTTCTCTTTATTTTTTTATATATCTTTTCGTAAAAAATTAAAAATTACTAAAATAATTTATTCTTAAATAATGCTAGAAGTCTGCTCTATAACTAAACTTTTTATTTTTTTTAAGTCATATTATTTTCTTATTTTTTTATATATATTTTTATAAAAAATTTAAAAATATATTTATTTAGATTCCTCTAATTAACCCCTTAGAAAAAGAAAAAATTCCTAACTGGGGCTCTAAAGGAAAGTAAGCTAGCTATGCCTATGACATTAAGGCCTCTCTAATGCCAGATGTGGACCATTATTGACCAAGTGTTATCAATTTGCTGTATGTTCAAGTCATTTCAGGCACACCTTGGACCATAGTAAAGTCTAGTCAGAATAAAAGACCTCACTATCTTCTCCCACAAATATTGGGTACAGAAATGATAGAGACTTCTAGGCTAACACAACAATGAATAATGCTTGGGACCCTTTGTGGGGCTCACCCCCTCATTCCCTTTTGTCACGTGACGGTTGGTGATTGGAGGAGCAGGAAAAAAAAGAAAAAGAAAAAGAAAATGTGACCAATGAGAAAGAGAAGGGGTCAAAGGGGGGGGGAAAAGGGGGATGAATCATTGCTCCACATCAATTTGCTGATGTAGAAATTTAAAAAAAAAAAAATCAAGACTAATACATCAAATTATATGGAGCCCACTATAAATTAAAATTCACAAATTAAAGCTCTTAATTTTTTTTTTATTTGGGAGGTATGGTGTGTATGCCAACAATTTAGAATTTTTTTTATTCAAACCTATTTTGATAATTGGATTAAAAATTAAATTTTTATTTTTTAACTTTTTGAAATCATATTTGATTTGTATCTCAAAATATAATTTTTGAAAATTTTTTTCAAAATTTTGTTTGATTCAATTTTTTTTAAAAAAAATTTCAAAATTATTTTATTTCTTGTAACCATCAATCAATCACTTTTTCTCTTTCCTCTCTCTTTTTCAATCACTTTTTTTTCTCACACACATCTACTCAACTATACCAAAATGTCAAATCATCTCAAACTTCCAAATTTCAAAATTATTTTTAAAATATACAATCTAAAAAATTAAAAAAATTTCCTAAACTCTCTTTCCGAATTTTTTTTAAAAAAAATTATCTCAAAATACAAATTAAATACACCCATTATTTCTCTATTTTTTATATATTTTTACAAAAAATAAAAAATAAAAAATTAACTTTATCTATTTCTCAAAATGGGTCTCTATTTGTGACTTGCTTTTAGCATTTCTAATGAGTGCTAAATATCCCATTCCACATTACAGCAGGCACTACCATTTGTATCCCATTCCACATTAGAGCAGGCACTACCATTTGCATAGTGTTCACTTATTGGGAGTGGCCACTATTTAAAAAAAAAATGTTTTGAAGTTCTAATTTTTGAGTTTTAAAGATGTTTTGGTCTAGATTTTTATTTATTTATTTATTATTTTTTCTTATCAAGTTATTAGTGCTTCATTAAAATATCAAAATTAATACTCTGAATCATTGCTGTCAATATTGAGGCATCTCTCAAATGAACATCCCATCAAAGGGCCTCAAGAATATTGACTATGTAAGTGTAGGAATAGTGTACCTAAAATGTTTATTAGGAAAATTACTCAAATAAGAATGGAGGGTTGATATTCAAATGGTATTATGGAGTATATGTATAAATTAAATATGAATTACATATTGATACTTTTGAGTATGCATTTTTGCTAATAAGGGGATGTTTAGTTGTATTGCAGTATCATGTGTTTCATTTTTTAAAGAGCTCGTTTGAGAAATGGGTTGGCTTTTTAATTTTTTGACTTTTTTAACTTGGGATTAAAAAGTTTGGTTTGAGAAAGACTTTTGATTTTTTTGTGAGAGAAAGAATGTAATGATTATGGGTTGGATGTGATGTTTTATCTTATTGAGATAAAGTCTTTTTTTTTTTTTTTAACTATTTTAACCAAAAAAAACCTCAAAATCAACTTTGCAGACGGGGGCAAAGAACATAGCCCCTCCAAAAAAAAAAAAAAAAAAATGTTTTTCACACAAAAGTGAAGATGTTATCAAAGTTTTTAATTATTGTTGCTTTTGAGAAAACAAAAACACAATGAAAAAATGATTTCACAACCTAAAAGGCCTTAAGGCTCTTGTAATAATAAAAAAAAGTTCTTTTCTAAAACTATACTCAAGTTGTTGGACTTAGCCTTAATAGTAATCAATTATCTCGTACGGCCTATGAAAATGATGCAAAGATTTCATCAAATGATAAGCTTCATCCTCTACCCATCATAACACATATGGGGCAAAACATAGTCGTGCTCAGATCCACCAAATAACTTCTCCTCCAACTTTGATATTGATGAAAGTCAGTGCAGCACATACCTGAAAAACTATTGCTTAAATGAGTTAGTTTATAAAACAAAATGTAAGTTATAGAAGTTGTAGGGGGCAATTGGGTAATATTACTTTTTGTGATAGTAATTTATAACTGTTTGAATGTTTGGTACTTACACATTATCAAAACAAAGTAAGCGTGGCAAAAGAGGACTCTTGAACTTTATTTTGTTAATGTGTTCTGTTGAATGGTCAATTATCTTACGATTTAATGCTTTTAGACATGAAAAGTATAAATATATTAAAAGAAGAAGTGTTTAGTGGTATTTTTTAATAAACATTAAATTATTGAATAAATTACACTAATTTCTTTTCTTTTCTTTTCTTTTTTTTTTCTTTTTTTGACACCTGATAAATACGTACCTCTCTTTTAAGATTTAGAAAATTACATTGAACTCTATAAATTTGAAATAATTATGTTAACTTTTTCTAAAAAATTTATTCACATAATGTTGTCCTTTGTTTTTTCAATTATTCAGTAGTCATATGAATGAAAAATAATATTATTGTATCTTTTGTATTTAAATGTATATTTTATTCTTGATTATTTGTGTCTACACACTATCTATATAGTTCCGATCATTTTAATCTTACCAAATAGAAGCTTAGTGTAATTATGAAAAACTTATAAATTTTTTTTTTAAATATCCTGGATAATTAATGTAATTTATTGTAAAGTATTTATATTTCAAGACAAAGGGCCTCGAAAAGTATTTTTTTTTTAAAATGAAATTTTATTCAAAAGTATAACTCAAAAAATATTTTAAAAATCAACTTAGAAACTATTGCCAAATCAAGCCAGTTACATGTAGACTACCCGAACAAATTGTTTACATCTCTCTTGGACACTTGTCCAAACATGTGTGCATTTTTTTAATTTTTTTTTGGGTATAAATGAAGTTTTGTATAAATTAAAATAATTTGATGTGAAGTAATGAAAAATGTTAGATATTTTAAATATTTTATCAAATGTCTTATTATATTAATGTAAAATTCACATAATTCATATTATATAAATTTTATGTGAGTCTTACCTTCATATAAAATATTTAATAACATTTAAGATTCTTAACCTTACTTCAAATTAATATACAGCTAGAATAGAGAGGCAATTGTCGGTAGGTGTGTGTATGACCAATTGACTGAACCGTACTCCGGGGGAAAAAACGTGGGTTTGCCTAAAGTGGGTGTTTGGGGATCAACTTTTGATGTTTGTTTTTATTTTTGTCTTTTTTAAAATTTTTAAAAATGTTTAAGGTTGTGTTTGGTTTAGGAATGGAATCATAATTTCATCCACCAATTTCAGAGCTATGTTTGGATATAGTTTTTAAAAATTGATTCCACACCTACGTTTGAACAGGTTTGGCAGAGTAAGTTTTTAAATTCTAAAATTGGGTCTATCCGGTCGTCTGCTTGGACATCCTTTAGGATAGTTTTGAATTTTTTGGTCTATCAAGTCAGTTGACCGGAATAGTTTTTTTTTTTTTTTTTGTCACCTGTTATTTCAAAAAAAAAATTATATTTATTTTTAATATGTTTAAAATAAATTATTTTTTTAAGACTAAAATGACAAATTATTTGGTCATTTATTTAAAATTAACAAAAAAAAATATAAATAAAAATTAATTTGTCACAATAATTTTTAAAATATATATATATATATTTTAAACAAAACAATTAAAAAAAATTCCAATCAAAAATAATTTTAAAGTACTAGCTGAATATTTTTTTAATAATAAAAGAATGTTTTCAGAATTTTTGAATTTTTTAAATTAAATTTTTATTTTTTTCAATAATTATTTTTTTGAATTGAATTTTAAAAAGAGTTTTGTTATGAATTTTCAGTAGGATTTTCAATAGAGTTTTGAGTTGATATATTTAGTTATGAGTTATAAGTTTTTGAATTAAGCTTTAAAATCTCTTTTCAAAACTCATAACTAACAGCTTTTCTTATTTCAGAACTCATTTCAAAAATTCAGAACTCATAACTAAACAAATTTTCTCTTCTCAAATTATGATTCAATAGCTCACAAACTCAAAATATAACTTCATTCTCAAATTTTGAATGCTACCCAAGTTTTTAAATTTAATTCTACAATATGAACTGAAAAATTTTAAAAATTTTAAAAAAATTTAGAAAAGATAAAACTAAGCAAAACCTAGTGAATTTTTTTTTTTAATTTATTTTGGCTTTTAATATTTTTTTAGAATTTTTCAAAAAAATTTTGAACCACAAATAAAAATATTTAGGTATTTTGTTTGGATTAATCCTGTAGGTATATCCCATCCCACACTTCTCAAATAATTTGAATGCGCTCAAACATTTAATAAAATTTAAATTTGTGACCTATGTTTCTTAGTAAGTTTATTACAGTTCAACTTGTTTATTGAATATACATGGTAAAATTGTTTTTTTTTTTTTTGGTAAATCAGATATTGGGTCGTGCACTAGGTGGAAAAACTGGGAGGGCCAAGTCAGGGTGGGACGTTGGAGTGACTAATGTTGAATTATCACCCTCATCTTCAAAGCTCTTCGCTTCTCTCAAAATACCCGACCTCCTCTCCATCATCGAATGCCACCAAGATGAGGTTTATGTCGAAATTTATTTTACCAATGCAGTAATTACACTTCATGTAATAAATAAATTTAGTACGAAAAAATCGTCGTCACAGTAATGTTGGGAATGTGTAGTAAACTAATCTTGAATGAATGAAAGTAGGTATGGGAACTTCCTCCAAAAGCAGAGGTGATGGCATGGTCTAACAAGACTGGGATAGAGATGTTCAAGTATGGAGATCATATTATGGGCATCCAAGGTCACCCTGAGTACACTAAGGACATTCTTCTCCACCTCATTGACCGTCTTCTCCACCGCAATCTCATCATGGTATGTAGTCCTGTTAACAGATGGAAAAATGATCTTACGAAGTTTTCGACTTGGTATTTTTATCCTCCAATTGAATGGCCAGGATTGATTAGAATTTGTTTTAATTTTGTCTCTCTTTGTGCAGGAGTCCTATGCTGATGAGGTGAAGGCTAATGTGAAGAGTCATGAGCCACACAGGGAGGCTTGGAAAAAGCTCTGCATCAGCTTTCTCAAGGGTAGATTGTGATGATGATAATCTTTCATAATTTTATGGGGGCAAGGAAAAATAAAAAGGGGAGGTGGAAATTGTAAATATTAACTATTTGGGGGCAGTTGGTTAGAAAGGCACCTCTTAGGCAGATTGAACAATACTTCTCTAGTGTTTTATGAACTGAAAATTGGCAATGCCAACTTTTTATACTTCTCTCTTTATTTCGACACCCTTTTATCCCATATATATACAATATCATTTTGTTGATAACTTGTTAAAACACTCAACATCAGATCATGTGAAAATCTTGAAACACGATCCAACAATTATGAATATTTTGGAACTGAAGAATAGCGATTCAAGGATGGGGAATATCATGCCCTAATATGCAACTACAGTGCTCAATTTCGGCAAATAAACAAGCATTACATCGTTCACAAAATCACAACGAAGTGTATGGAAAACCTGGCTATTGAAACCATGAAGGCAGAGAGCAAACAGCAATATGCAAACGCAATTAGATCAAACTTACATCAAGTAATAGTTCAAATGCAGCTTCCATTCAAAACAGATGTAAGACGAGGTTTTAATAAGATTATTCAAATACTCATAACATCATGTCCAGTAGCTATCAACACTGATAACTGATAGGGAATCCTCCATCACAACAAACTGTCATTACATCGGTAGTCAAAAGGATAAAACGATGGAGTTCCAAATCACAGGTGTCATGGTTAAGCACCCATTGTAGAACCAGAGTTCCTCTTGCACTCGGACAACATATCCATATAGAACTGACACTTGCTGATATCATTGCCGTAAAAGTTCAGGCACTGCGTGAAAATAAATATACAGAAACAACATTTAGAATTAGAATGTCCTTTGCTCCATTTTCACTTTAAGAATGTCAAAATAACTTAAAGTTCTACAACAATAAATTATTTTCTGTTGTTTTTTTAAGTAATTCAAAATACATTAGTTGGCTAACAAAGCAAGTTAGATACAGAATCACTTCTTCCCATCATAGCCTGTGTTACATGGATGTTCTAAATGTATACTCATGTCAAACACTCAACACTTGGATAAAGTCATGTGTAGTTAGACGTTCACCAAGCAAATATATTTAGCAATTCGAATTAACCATAAATCTATGCATAAACTTCCACATTATGCTTGAAATACTCTCTTATGACATCTTGTGAAAACAATTTTACCCTAGAAAATATTACCAATACATTAAAAATATGAATATTTTACCATGTCCCCATGTCCTTGGACATGGAAATTAAATGAATTGTACACTTGGACACATACTCACACCCAACACGAATACTTGAGTCGATGTAACATAGCTCTTGGCAAACAAACAAATATGGCATCTTTATCATTAAAATCTGAAACAAAGCCTTTCCATTTATTATTTATGACCCTGATCCTATTCCCGAGTTTTCATCTATAAACCCACCACTTTTCCCTTGAGTCCAGCCCTAGAATAAAATAAAACTAGGCAGTAATCTGTCAGCAACTCTATTGTTTTAACTTTTTAAATTTCGACATCCCTAGTGCAACTATACACTTTCAACTATATTTTGGCAATTTTGTAAACAAGTACTAAAGTGAAAGAAGTTTCACATACATCCTGGAATGCCTTGGACTGCACACTGCAAGCATCAGAACCCATACTGTTTGTAGCGGGTGCTGGGGCAGAAGCTGCTTCAGAGACGACAGTTTCGTGTTGAATGGTGCGAGGACCCACCACTGCATCGACAGCCCTATGTGCCACAGCACTGCCAGTACCAAATGCCATGCCTGAATACAAGAGGAGAGAACACAACAAAAAATCAGACTTATAACCAGACTTGTTATGTGAGTTAATAAACCTTTATTATGATAACAACAGATCACATATGTAATTTGACATCCACATACCTTGAGCTATTGTAGCACCAAGGCCTCCAAGCATGGATCCACCACTGCCACCTTGAACAGGAGCTGGAGGAGGAGCTTGTCTTGCTGCAGAAATGGAACCGTAAGAAAATCAGGAGTCATGTCAATGGAAACCATATGCTGGAGGAGTAAATGATATTAAACAATGTAAATTTTCAACACCTGGCTGAGGGGGATTACGCACTGGTGCAGGACGACGAGGTGCTGATCTTCCTGAAATAGAAATTCAAACAACAGTTGAAAGGTTAGCAATGCAAAATCGCAAACAAATACAACAAATAACACAACCATGTGAAGCACATTTAAGTAGAAAGAATGACAATCAAATACATACAACAAAGTATTTAACCTTGTGCAGCAGATCCAATGCTCAAGTTAGTCACAACACAAACAGATAAAGACGGTATACTAGTGTCCTCCTAACAGCAAAAGAGAGAGCACACAGTGGAAGCAAAATAAAAGCTAAAACTTGGAAGATCTATGTTATGTTTGGATCTTGGATTTCTCAAGTAAGGGAAATGAAATTACTTATACCTATTAATTTTGTTTTTGTTTTCCTAACCCAACCAAATAAAATAGCTTCATTCACTTATGTTCTTTTCCTATATTTTCTCCTTCATGGTCCCCTACTACCACTAATCCAAGATCCAAACAAAATGTACAGGAGCCTAAATAACTATAGAATAACAGGGTAAGTACTAGACATTCAACAATCCCCAATAAAAGCTTAAGGGTATGTTTGGTTTGAGTTTGGGAGATGAGTTTTAGAGATAAAAAGTACGAAAAGTTGTTTGGTTTAGTTTTTTTCAAAAGATGTTTTGGAAAATTATTTTGAGAGAGAGTTTTGGAAAAAGTGATTGATTTGATGTGTATGAGAGAGAGATTAGTTTGAAAAACTTGTAAACCAAAACAAGTTTTGGGAAATTTTTTTGAGAAAATTTGTTTGGTTTGATTACTTTTAAAAACTTATTTGTAGAGAATTTTTCCCAAAATTGTTTGGGAAACACAAACCAAACAAGGCCTAAATCTTCCAAGAAAAAATTGCAACATGACCAATGAAAAACCAGCTAGAAGCATTTTAATGCGCCCACACACAAAAGGACGGAAAAGTTAAATTAGAAGTTATAAACCAATACTACTCAGATCCATTAAAGCATTATATGCAAGTGTGGAGCCCATAGCCAAAAAAAGACTCTTGATTATCAAGAAACATGTCCTCATGAACCTTAAATGCACAGTGAAGTCGTGAATGCACGGGACTGCCAGCCCATAAAAAATATAGCAGACATGAGGAGTAATTAGACCAAGGAAGATCACAAACAACCACAGTGAGAGAGTTGGGGGACGGAGGAATTTGGCCAGTGACCACGAGAAGAAGGCCGACACTTCTTTATAGGGTGATTCCATAACAAAATGTAATGCTTTTCCCTTAGCTTGTAGAAAGGAATCTGTATTCCCACTTTTTGTTGGATTAATCATTATCATGGTCATTCACAATATCTTAAGTCATATAAAACAAAACAAACAAAATGTATAGCTAGAATGGCCATTCCATTTATCGGTACTCAACCCTAAACCTCTAGACTCTATCCATACTGTTCGTACAACCAACCCACATGCAAATGCCACCAAATACAGACCAATACCAATTTCCAAGGCCAAAATTCATCTCTCGTATCATGCTTCTGCTATTTTTAGGCAACACCCACAAAGGTAAGATAGGTATACACATCAACATCTATGCCATTGTATCATGTGCCAAACCAAGTAACTATAACAAAATTATATTAACATGGTTTCAATTTTCACATGTGCAATGAGAACAAACACATTCAAGCCCTGAAATGAAGATCCTTTACAACCTATAAATGTCAAAACCCTAACGTTGTATTTAGTTGAGAGATTTGAGAAGGGATTTGGAAAGAAAAAAAAAATAAAAAGTGTGTAAAACTAAGTAAAATATAGGTCTCGTTTCATCTACTTTTTCCCTTCCCGTTTGCAAATCTCTTCTCAAATCCCAACCAAACACAGAACATGAATATTTAGGAACAATTCCAAATCAAACCCAGAAAAAAATTAACCATCATTTATCTGATGAAATTAAAAAAAAAATACATAAAAAGAACATCTTAAATTTTGAATTTTTCCAAACTCCACCCACCCAAAAAAAAAAAAAAAAAAGGGAATAAGGAAAAAAAACAAAAACTTACCTAAACACAAGTCTTTCACCTAGTAAAGCTGATTCTTTCATTTCCATTTACATTATAAAAAGAAAAAAAGAGAGTTCATAATTTATATATCATTAAATTTTCTTTGGCTCGTTCTGAGGTATGCCCTAAAATCCAGTTGAGAAACATAATGAAATAGATCAATAAGTCTAATAAATCGAAGAAAATAAAAATGAGGTGGGTAGATCAGGCACTCACCACCTGAGCTTCGGCGAGCCATGTTTTTCAGATGGAAGAGACTGCGAAACCCTAATGCAAATTGTAAAGCGTGTCTTCTACCCAAAAATAAATAGATAAATAAATTTTTTTTTATAAAAATACGTGTCAAACGGGGTTCTTTTTGGGTAAATTACACTTTGCCCTTTTGTTTAGTCATATTTTTACTTTGACTCTTTAAATTTATTTATTTTTTTATTTTGAACCTTTATATTTTAAATTTTTCCATTTTACTCCTAAAGTTAATTTATGTTAAAAATTATAAGGGGATTTTTTTTAAGATCCCTAGTATTAAGATTTTATAATATAAATGGCATCTAATATTTTCATAATGTTTAAGGTCTCTCAACATCAATCTAGAGAAAATTCGATCAAGAGAAAATTACCAAATCCAAATAAAATTCAAGAGTAATCCATAGAAAATTGTCAAATTCAGAGAAAATTCGATTCAGAGAAAATTCAATGGTAATCTAGAGAAAAATGCCAAATCCAAATAAAAGTGGCCAAATCTAGAGAAATTATGAGAATTCAGAGAAATTCAACACTGTTAACACAAACAATATATGCATACACATATATATATACATATTCATCAACAATTGAGAGATAAAACTAACTAATTTTTCTTTTGAACTTGAAGACGTTATAGAACCTAAGGATGTTGCTTCCAGTGCTATCGTCGCCAAATCCAGTGGAGGAGGAGGAGCCAAGGTGGCGGCGACGCATACCAGCGATAGCCAGGGCTGAGTTGTGGGGAGCCATTTCAGCAATGGAACGGGGGCGCGGGAAGTGGATGAGGAGAATGGTTGGGATTGTGATGTGCCCTTTGTAATTGTTGAAACAGTGCGGAGATTTCGAGACTTGAGCGATGAAGAAAATGGAAGAAAGAGAGAGAGAGTCGGAGATTTTAGAGAGTTAAAGAGACGCAGAGACCGATAAGTTGATTTGAGATAGTCAAATTTCTCTATAATATATGGGTATAAGGTTGAGGGACCTTAGACATCACAAAAATAATATTGTGGACCTTTTCCATTACTAAAAATGGAAGAAGGACCTTAGACTAATTTTTTCAAAATTATATAGAAAATGACACATTATTATTTACATGTCATAGAAATATTTTATTATATATGACTTAAACTCTAATATAATAATATTTTTTTAATATTATGTGACAGTTATTGTAGCATTTTCTGTATAATTTTGAACAAAAATTAGCTCGAGGAATAAATTGAAAAAAAAAATTTGAAATATGAAGGGTCAATATGGGAAAAAAATAAATTTAAAGAGCCAAAAGAAAAAACGACCAAAATAACATAGGCAAAGTGTAATTTATCAATTTTTTTTATTTAAATTATATTGACAATCTTAAAATTTGTCTTTAATATAAGTTATTCTTTTTACGTTAGAAAAATAATAATACATACTTATTGAGGTTCGAAATTGTGTATGTTTTTTGCCTTTGTTAATTCCTTATCGACCATGCTACGTAGCTCGAATATCGCGGCTCGAATCGCGGCTCGACACCAAAACGACGTCATTTTGGTGTCATTTTTTTTTTTTTTTTTTTTTTTTTTTTTTTTTTTTTTTTTTTCTGGCCTGGTTTTGGTTGCAGAACGAAGGGAGAAGAAGAGAAGGGGGGAGGAGGAGGAGGAGGAGGAGGAGGAGGAGGAGGGAGGGGAGGGGGCCATAAATCAGCTGGAGGAGGAGGCGGGGCGAGGCGGTGGCGGTGGCGGTGGTGCGACGATCGGCGAGGAGAAAAGGTGCTGCGAGACGTCGGCGGCGAGGCGACTGTCTGAGGCGACGAGCACGGCGGCGAGCACGGCGGGGCTGGGCTGCTTCTCTCTTTCTCTCCCTCTTCTTCTCTCTTTCCGAAATCGAGCCATTTTTGAGCCCTTTCATTCGAGCACTTAAACATTTTCCATTCCCTATTAATGAGAAATTATTTCATACTTTTAGAGAAGTATTTCGTTCTATTTACAGATTGACATATAATACTTTATCTCTTAAACCTCCAATGCAAAAGTGGTGGATCTTATGATTTAAATCAATAACAATTTAATTTTGATCACCACTTAGGGTTGGATTGGCAGCCCTTGAAAAAGTCAAAAAGTTACTAAAAAGTTAAAAAGTTATCACTATTCAAAAAAAAAAAAAAAATTAAAAAATAATATACAAATATTAATTTAAATGGTAAATTAATATAAAAGTTCAATCCGACCAACCCATCAATGTATAGACACGTCAGCCACCTGCAATGAAAGGAAAAACAAAAAATAATAACATGTGTACATTCACTTATTTGCATGGTAAAGTTGGGCCTGTGGGGGTCCACTATGGGTCTCGTTTTGATAATTTGAACCGTGCAATATGTAGAACTCATCTAGTACTATATGTTTGTAAAAAATCACGCCTATTGAATATCGCTAACTATATGATCAAATCAGTTTTGTATAAAAATTGGATGATATTATAGTTAACAGTTGACAAAGAAAACTAATACGATTAGGTAGTTATCGATATTCAATTAACGTGGTTTTTTACAAGCATGTAACAGTCGATGAATTCTACACATTGAACGGTTCTGATTAGAAAAATGAGACCCGTGGTGGGCTCCCACGGGCCAACAACACCATCCAATCAAAGCCCGAGAAGTAGACAATATTTTATCATCTACTCACCCAGCCAGTCACCATTGCCATTCCGTACGGCTCCTACCCTATATTTTCCTACACACTTATTTATACAATTTTTTAATACACATTTTTCATAAAAAATAAAAAAGTTAACCCAAACATCTATATTTTTTCCCTCAACTTTTTAGTTAAAAAAAGACAAAAATACACTTATTTAGGACACCTCAAACAACCTTTTAAACTTACTCTAGGAGTATTGAATAATTTCTCCTTATTGGACTATCTCCAACACTTCATCAAATTTTTCATTAAATTTGATGAAAAGTTTGATTTGATATGATGCACTCAAATAGTAAATTAAAATTTTTTATTAAATTTTGTTACGAACTCGGTTGTTTGAAAGCACCTTCTCCTATGAGCGAAAATTGGTGTTCAGATAAAAAAGCCTAGTTGTCCGAGAGGATGTCTAACCTAACGACTACCTACAAAATTTGATAAAAATATAAAACTCCTTTGATTTGATGAAAAAATTAACTCTGGCAACTTGAAATTTTAGCAAAAAATTTTTAAAAATCATTATAAGTTGTCGCATCACTTTCTTTACTTTTCTGCATATCTTTTCGTAGAAAGTCAAAAATTACTAAAAATAGCCTATCGCCAAACCAAGCTTCATTTGATATCGATTTGATGATACGGTTGGACGATCGTTTAATCAAATTTTTTTTTATCAAATTTAAATTTGATGAAACATTTGATGAGGGATTAGAGATGGTCTTAAGTCAATGAACAAATTTTGATGCATGAGCCTTAAAAATTATCAAAATAATTAATAGCCCAAATACAATAACCAAGAACATTTTTAAATCTTTATTTATTTTTATATTAAATTTAAATTTGATAAAATAAAGTATTCAAAATTCATTCAATAAGGTTTAAAGGAAGAATCATTTGTTTCATCAAAATAAAAATTTATATAATCAGAATTTGATAAAAATAAAATTTTTAAAAATATGAAGCATCAGAAAAAAATTTCATCAAATTTAATGAAAAGTGAAATTTGAAATAGGAGAGATTTTTTTTTTTTTTTGTAAAAGAAATTTGTTGAAAAGGTCGGAGCACTTCATAGAAATCAATTTTTTTACTCAATTAAAAATAGAGAAATTTTTTTAATGAAAAATTAGAGATACTCTAACTTTAATAACTCAGCTCATATCTAAACAAAAATATCATATTCACAACCACCACATAGTTTTTTTTTTTTAGTTTGGAAATGTTTGTAAATATTCATGAGATTTTTTATGATATTTTCGTTATAAACCAATTTAATTTTTATTATATATTAGCTTGAGTTGATTAAAATCTCAAAATCAAATTGGTCCATAATAAAAAATATGTTAGCTCATAACAAAATGTGGTGATTGTAAAGATAGTTTCAATTTGCTATTATTTTGAATTGATTTATGCAAGATTTGACCAAAGTTAAAAATGATATATAAAGCTATTTTCTAAACTCAATGATATATAAGTGAGATGGTTGATTGATGATTAAAAAATATACGATAGAGTATTACTTAGATATTAGGGTAAATTATATTATTACCCAATAAATACTATTAATAAATTTATTAATCTCTCTTATTTTTATGAATAAATTTATAGTGATAAATTTATTAGTCAGGACCTATATGTAAATAAGTCTAATTAGATACTATAATTGATTGTCACATAATTAGATTGAAAGCGGGTCTATTTTTTGAACTTGAATAATAATTTTCATAAAGTTAGCGACATTTCAAAGAAAAAGAAGGTTGTAGTGTAATTACAAAAGTATAAAGGGGTGTCAGTGTAATTTACAAAAAAAGGGTTAGTTTAATCTAGGGATGGCAATTTGAAACCGGCCCGACGGGGATCCCCGACCCCGATCCCGATTTTAACGGTTTTTCCCCGAAAAATACCCCCGACGGGGAGGGGACGGTATTTCAAAATCGATCCCCGATCTGTTCCGGGCCGGGGACGGGGATCTGTTTTTCAGCCCCGGCCCGCCCCGGCCCCGGCCCCGTTCACCGCCCCGTTTTTTCCCCGAACCAAAATTATAATTATATTATATATATATATAAAACCCTCATCACTCATATCCACATCCACTTCTCGTCTCTCTCTTTCTCTCTCTAACCCTCAGCCGATCTCCCTCCTCTCTCACCCATCCATCTCAGCCGATCTCCCTCCTCTCTCACCCATCACCGCGATCTCCTTCCTCTCAGCCGATCTCCCTCCTCTCACCCATCACCGCGATCTCGCTACTCCCATCACCGCGATCTCCTTCCTCTCCCTCCGTGACTGCAACGTACACAGACTTGGATTTACCTCCGACCACAGACTTCGATCGACTCTCTGTGTTGATCTGCCACAGACTTCGATCTACCTCCACAGACCACAGACTTCGATCAGTTTCTACGGTGGTGGATGGATCTACCTCCGATCTGTTTCTACGGGGGTAGGGCTGCCTCCGATCTGCCTTCGATCTGTTGCTATGTTGATTTGTTGGTGATATATATATATTTTTTGTATTTGATCATGTATTTTTTGATCTGTAAGTTGTATTGTTGATTTGTTGATCTGTTGGTATTTGATCTGTTGCTATGATGTATTGTCGATCTACCTCGGTTTTTTTTTTTTGGACGGGGATTTTCCGGGGTCGGGGATCCCCGATCCCCGATCGGGGGCGGGGATGGGGCTGGGATAGGGGTCCCCATCGGGGACGGGGACGGGGACGGGGGGGTGTATTACTTTCGGGGATCGGGGACGGGGGGAGTGGTCCCCGGCCCCGCCCCGCCCCGTTGCCATTCCTAGTTTAATCCAAATAAAAAGGAAAACAAATCAATCAAAAATCAAAAAGATTGAATAACACACATTGTTCCCAAAAAAAAGAAAAAGAAAAAAAAAAAACAACACCACACACAACCGCCACCCCACCCTTACACCAATTCCAATCAGAAATCGAAAAAATATCAACCTTCTTCCTCACCCCTCTCGATCTCTCTCCCTGTCTCCTCTTACTTGGGCGGTACGAGAGAGCAAACCAATTTAAAACCCTCTCTCCCCTCCACCGCCACACACAACACAACACAACACAACATAACTCTAGGGTTTGTACCGATCTCGGCAACTCTAAATTCCACTACTAACTCTCTCTCTCTCTCTCTCTACACATCGGTCCTGAGATCTTCCATGGCCGACGAACCAGTAGACTCGGCTCATCCCTCTTGTCCTGCTCAGTCTTCAAATGCTGCTTCGCTTGGTGGCTCTTTGATCCCAATAGTCAACAAGCTTCAGGACATCTTTGCTCAGCTGGGAAGCCAATCCACGATCGAGCTCCCTCAGGTGGCCGTCGTTGGCAGCCAAAGCAGCGGCAAATCGAGCGTCCTCGAAGCTCTCGTCGGCCGCGATTTTCTTCCCAGGGGTCCCGAAATCTGTACTCGGCGGCCGCTCGTGCTTCAGTTGTTGCAGACCAAGCGGAAGCCTGATGGCACTGACGAGGAGTACGGCGAGTTCTTGCACTTGCCCGGGAAGAGGTTCTTCGATTTCAATGAAATTCGGTGGGAGATTCAGGTATTAGGGTTTGTGTATTTGTTTATTGTATTGTTTATTATGAAGATTGAGTTTTTACACGAGCAAGGCTAGTACTACTGTTTAGCTTAGTAGGGTTTGGTCTGGTCCTGGTTGTTTGAAGACTGAAATAATATGGAACATAGGTTTGAAGATTAGGGACCCAATTGTGAGGTTTTATTATTATTGTTTTCCCCTGTTTTCTTATGAACATTGGTGGATATTGATCGAAAAGGAAATTGGAACCCTTTTATTATATGCAATTGCAGTGTCAAAACCCAGAATTTTACTGATGAAGAATTTGTGCATTGCTTGATGAATGAGGGTAGTAGGTTCATTGTATTCCACACTGTGTGGTGTCTAGGACTCTAGAAAATCATTTTACGCGTTGTTTGGTTGGAGGATTTGTGAAGGGAAAGGGGAAAGGAGTGTGAAATTAGGTGAAATGTAAGTATATTTTATTCATATTTCATCTATATTTTTCTTTTTTCTTTCCAAATCCCTTATCAAATCCCTCAACCAAACACAACGTAAGTATTTTTTTGAAAAGTTAAGAATTCTTGTATCCAATGTAATGAGACTATTGTGCCAGCACAAGAATTTAGTGGTCTTTGATCTTTGAATGGTTAAAAGGAGCCTTAAGTTATGAAGTGAGCTGAAATATGTTTATCTGTATTCATCATAGTGGTGCTTGTATTTTTATGCTTTAAAGTTGGTCTTATTATAGTTTATCACCAAGGAATTAAGGGGTTTTGTTTTGCATTTTTAGTCAAGAATGCATTATTGCTAAAAATAAGGCCTCCGTTGCCCGCCCCATGTGATTGAAGCTGTCTCAAACCCCGCAATTTTCCTAACAATGGAAAGGGACGGACTCATGATTCTATAATCTGGGGTGAACGTATACACTAGCAAATTTTTTGAAAAGAAAATATTGACTATAACATCAATTTATACCAACATAAAAAGTAAAAAAATAGCATCAAACGTATATAAATAAATATACTTTCTTGGATCCACATTAAGTTACAAATGCATATTGTTTTCTTATATTACAGTTATCTATGGTGGATTTTTTTTTTTTTTTTAACTCTATGCACTAATTTTTATTGAGGAATTTAAGTGATTGTTGGCTTGTTGGACCTAATCACCTAAAGAACAATCAAATATTGTGAAACTTTAAATTTTATCTGTTGTCAAGAAATGTTATATGGAGTATCATATAATGTATCATGAGTATGTATATATATATAAAGAGATAAACGTAGAAGTGTATAATATTTGAATACCTCTAATTAAAAGACAAAACTATGCTTAACTATTCTATTTTATTTCTTCAAGTATACTCCCAGTGCGACTTGTGATATGCTCTAGTGAACCAAGTTACGAAATAGCAATATAGAGCATTATATTTTGCACAGATACAGTAACTGTAAACAAGGGGTCGAGCCCTGCCAATTACTTATTTGGTTTGTCGCTTATGTGAGATGGAATTGAGAATATGATTATTTTTTAATTTCCAACTCTGGGTTTGATTGGATTGAACTGACTAAATGTCTCGTGGTCTAGTTTGTACCAATTCAAACTTGTGGTCCAGTTTGTACATATTCTCTATTATATATATGGGACCTAATGTGACAATTTATTCAAATATAATTAAAAGCATCTGTGATTATGTATTAATTAGCAAGCTTGGGTTTACATTAATATAGAGGAGGCGACGACTTAAATTTTACAAAAAAAAAAAAAAAAAAACTAGAGGGGGTGAGCCTACATGGTCTAGAGATACTTTATAGCTAATACTAGTGTAGTAAGGGTTGTTTTTTAAAATCATAGGGGTGGCGATCGCCTTTACTTACCACCCCATAGGTCCATCCCTAGACCATGGCATTCTCACCGTTAACATTGGTACCATTGCAATTGTTACAAACCAATTTTTTCTGTCTCATTGCTTATTTTCACTTTTTGCAAAGAGAATCAGTATAAATATATTGGCACTGATAAACTTAGATTGACAGCTGGAAGTACATGAGTTGCTGAGCATAGAAAGGTGCTATTTACTCCCTGGGCTTTGATGGTATTTTAGTTAGTTATCCTTTACACTTTGGTTGTCTATAATCAATGGAGAGAAGTGAAAGTTGAGTAAATTCTGGAGCTTTTTCCTTCGGAGAAGACTGGATCTTTTACAGTCAATTTTAAGAAATAATGGAAGTCCTTTGTAACTAGAGCTGTAAACACAGAATGATAAAGTCAGAGCAAGGGGAGCAAATAAACATAAATTGTTTCTGTTTGTTATTTCTGACCAAGTGACTGTAATTGTTTCAAACTTTCAATTGTCACAGAAGTGATGACTATCTTTACGGAAGTATTAACAACTTCAACATTGTTTTCCCCATGCTGCGTTTTATGATTATTTGGAGGTTCTTACTGGTTTGTATGAGTTAAACCGATAGGAAGCTTTTTTTGAAAATGTTGGTAGCATCAGGAGAATGTTTTCTACCCTTAATTCTAAACTTATTATTTAATGTTATTGACAGTTCCTATGTGTAGTTACTCTTTTCACCTCTTAATTATCTGCATATACTTTAGGCTGAGACCGAGAGGGAAGCAGGAGAAAACAAAGGCGTTTCTGACAAACAGATTCGTTTGAAGATTTTTTCACCAAATGTTCTTGATATCACACTGGTGGATTTGCCTGGTATTACAAAGGTTCCTGTTGGTGATCAACCTTCTGACGTTGAAGCACGAATTAGAACAATGATAATGTCATATATTAAACTCCCAAGCTGTTTAATATTAGCTGTAACGCCAGCAAATTCTGATTTGGCAAATTCAGATGCTCTCCAGATAGCTGGAAATGCCGATCCTGATGGTAAGTTCTGCTGCTTATATATCTGTTGTTCCAGATCAATTTTTGTGAACAAGCAGAATACTAAAATGTATTATGATGGGATGTCCATTTAACCCTGTTGCTAATGCATGACTCTATGTTGGCAGGTTATCGAACGATTGGTGTAATCACAAAGGTGCAAATAAATTAATATGAATATTTCATCCATATATTAGTTTATTTCATTCATATAAATTACGTTTATAATGTTTGATGGATGTTTTAATTCTGATGTGAATTCATGTTATTCTTTTATTATTATTATTTTTGGTTTCTTTAGTTGGATATAATGGACAGAGGTACAGATGCCCGCAATTTTTTGCTAGGAAAAGTAATTCCTCTTCGACTTGGTTATGTAGGCGTAGTGAATCGTAGTCAGGAGGTAATCCCTTTAACTTCGAAACCATTGAAAATTTTCAATATTTTCTAATGATATATGTGTGTGTGTGCGTGATCATATTAGTTTTACAGTTCTTCCTCTAGCGATCTCCTGCAACTTGTTTGGATCTCTCTTTTGCTTTTACTTGCTCTTACAAATTTTACTTATATGTAAAGTATGTTCCTCTTGTGATACCATATTTAGGTGTGCCATGGTTTATATGTATATAAATCCTATTTCCTTTGATTTTGCACTCTTTTCGAAACTCTATTGAATGATATTTATGGTATTTATCTTTTTTTAATTGAACACAAATAATCTCAAAAGCAGCTGATGGGTCCATAACAAGATAAGATGCAAGATTTTCAGTTCCTCCTGATCTGTCCTGTCATCATGTTTTTCAGTTCCTTTTGGCAGTTTAGGAGGATATTCTTGTGGCATTTTCTTGGTTGTTTTATCTCATCAAAGCATATATTGTATTCTTATATTGTTTTTGTATGATAACAACTATATATTGTGAATCGTATAATGGAAGTCTACATTTTATTTTACCCATTTATCTTGGAGTTAATTATGGTAATATAATTTTTTAAGTTTTTACTTTACTTTAGGCAACAAGTTATTTTTATGCTAGCTAAATGGCCACTTACAGTTCTTTTGGGGTTGAGCAGTGTTAAATATTCCAAAATGCTGTGAACTATGCATTCACAAAGTGCTATGGACTAATGTTCTTTGATGATAGATGCTGAGTAGGATGATGTACAAAGGTCTATTTGCAGCAATATAGTTTTTTTTCTTCCTAACCCTGGCTGTGTGATGACTTGAAATTATAGATGGTAAACAAAAGGTCATGTTTAAAAGTTTCTTTACAACCTATTTGAGTAAACTAATGTTCTTTGTTGAAGCTGAGTGCTCCTTTCAGTTAGGAACTGAAGCTCACATAATGTCCCAATACTAATCCAAGAAGCTTTAGGTTCTGAAACTGATGATGCATAACTCCACAAAAAAATATTAATGGAGCAGCGCAGCCCTAGGTTAACAAAATGCATGAATGGAAGTATCAGTTGAGACCTTAAAAACATTACAATCTAAGAAGCATAGACACTTCTTAGAAGGTGCTTGTGTCTTGTCCATGTTTGACACTGATACTCATCGCCGACACTTCCCGGCTTGTTTCGGACACACATCTAAATTTATCATATTATCATTTAGATATTTTTTTTAAGACTAAGACATGCTTTGGACACTTGGGAACACACATATGTCCATCACTTAGACACTCATGAAACACATTATAAGTTGGAAGTTTGAATAAAATAAAAGTATATGCTGATATTATGTTACAAGAGCATTCACTTTTCCTTTGAATCTGTTAGGTGTGTGAGTGGGACAAAATTGAGTCAGTGCCCTCCTTTTAGGCCTAAACTTTCTGAACTATTGAACTTCAGGACTAAATTAATATGGGTGATTCAGAAATTGATTTAAAATGATACCTAGCATGAATAATGAAAGCAAATTTTGAAGGTGTGAGATTCTTAAAGTGCCTACCATGTGATGGGTTCTCTTACTCTTTGCTCTGAGGTTGAAATAGCAATTATTGTCGGAGAAACTGTGGTGGATTTAGGGTATGGTGGGAACAAGTTGTTTGTTTTGCCCTTGGCTTCTTATCACATGTCCTCTGCTAAACTACTTTCTTCTATGTTTTTGGGGTTTTTTATCTTCTTTTCTTTGTTATTCCTTTCATTTCTGATGCTGACGTCTGAAGTAGAAGAGGCAAATGAATAAACATAAGACTGATTCATAAAACTTATTGCCCCAAATGGAAAAATGAAACAACATTTTATGCAACCTATACGGACAGTGCATAAAAACATGTTTTTATCTAGACGCTAAATGTAGTGTGATTGTGGTCTACATAATTCCAGTACTTGTTTGTAAATATTGGAATTCTATAGAACCATTGGTTGAATAAGATATCTTATTGATTTGAAGGTGTGATTTGAAGGTGTGTTGATTTTGTAATGTAGTTCGTTTCTGATCTGATCATTTGGTATCGTCATTAAACAGGACATTATGCTCAACCGGAGTATTAAGGATGCACTTGTGGCAGAGGAGAAGTTTTTTCGCAGTCGTCCTGTATGACATGCTGTTTTTTAATTATTGTTTATAGTTGTCCTAGTTCATCATCAAACTTTTTATTATCTGTAGCTTTTGCTGTTGCTTAGGTGTATAGTGATCTTGCGGATCGCTGTGGTGTCCCCCAGTTGGCAAAGAAGTTGAACCAGGTACAGCTACCTGAGTTGCAATGTTTCTCATGCAACATTCTTTACTGTTTAAAAATGGATGATTAATTTGAAGTACCGTGTTGCAACAATCTTCAACTGTTTAGCAATTTGAGAAGGCCATAGGTTTCATGGAAAACTTGTGCCTGTCTTACGCAGATTCTGGTACAACACATCAAGACAGTACTTCCAGGGTTGAAGTCACGAATAAGTACTGCACTGGTTTCTGTTGCAAAGGAGCATGCTAGCTATGGAGAAATTACTGAATCAAAGGCATGTTAATTCTTGTTTACCTAAGTTTTCACTAGATTATGCTTGAGTTCATTGCTGCACTCGTTGGCAGATTATTTACAGCCATGTGTTTGCTATTTTCTTTATGCATCTAGGCGATCCTATATTAATTGTAAAAAATTTGCTAGATGATGCTTGTAATCACTGCTAAGTTCATTTGGCTGTCACTTTTGCCCTAAGCATATAGGGGAATGAAGAACTTCCTGGATAGAGTGTTGCATATACATAGGCAAAACAGTGGAGTGATAAAAGTTTGCATTTTTTACTTCTGTAGTGATCCAGCGGCAATATACTGATCTGGATGCGAGGCAGTTTTGAATGTAAACCAGTTTCATTATGATCTAGGTGTCCTTTTGCTTTGAAGTTTATAACATATTTTTTTACGGTGGTGGTAACTTCTTTCCAGTTATACTTCAATGTGTCTGAATATGTTTATCGGTGCCTAAGCTTTTGGTCATTGGCTGTTCAGAAGGACAGTTTTCTACTGCTTTTGTACTTACTGTCATCACTTCTCTTTCCTAATAGGCTGGTCAGGGAGCTCTTCTTCTGAACATTCTATCTAAGTACTCTGAAGGTAAAGTTAATGTGGCTCCACCTACCCCGCACTTTTTTGGGGCCACAAGTTTTTTTTAAATTTTTTATGTACCTTTATATTTTTATGTTGTCAGTGCTGGAACCTTATTTATGGCTTTGTCAATTCCTTGTTGGGAACAGCATTTTCTTCAATGACAGAGGGGAAAAGTGAAGAAATGTCAACATCTGAGCTGTCTGGTGGTGCAAGGATCCATTATATTTTCCAGTCAATATTTGTGAAAAGTTTGGAGGTGTGTATTGTTGATATTAATTTTCATTTGGCATGTTTTCTGACATTTTATATTGCAGGCTTTGTTCTTGGAAAGTATTTTCAATGACTACTTTCTCTTCATCAAATAAAAATTCAAAAAACTTCATCCTTAGGCTTGCTACTTTGTCCACTGCTTTCCTAGCATTGCTGTAATTAGAGTCCTCGTAATGAATGTTATATGGTAAATTGGTAATGTTTCATTTGTTAGCTGGGAGACGGGGGCAAAGGTAAGGAAATATTTCATAACCATTCTAAACTTGAATGGTTATGAGATTCGCTTTTTGTTATCTCTTTTTAGCTGTCTTTGCAGCAATTAAATGGAACATAAAATATAAAGGTAAATGACTCCCTCATCTTTAGGGTTTTACCTGCATAAATCTTATCTTTTCAAAGTAGTAATTTGAAATGTTCTGTTAGAAGTCGTCTTCCATTTTTATCCTACAGAAGTTGTAGATGAGCCAGCTGGCTTCCTATGTGCGATTGTGATCAATGCTATAATGGTAACTGGGACACAGTGCTGGATTGAAGTTTGTATTAACCCATCAAATTTGAGAAGACTTGATCTCTGTTGCAGGAGGTGGATCCATGTGAGGACTTAACTGATGATGACATCCGAACTGCCATTCAGAATGCAACTGGTCCTAAATCTGCGTTGTTTGTACCGGAGGTTGGTTGTTTATTTTTGTTATTATTTTGAAAACTTGAATGCTTACTTCACGGTTGGTTGATCTTTAATTTGATCTTGTTAGTTTAATCTTCTAATTTGTAGGTTCCATTTGAAGTTCTTATCCGAAGGCAAATAGCTCGTCTGTTAGACCCAAGCCTTCAATGTGCTAGGTTTATCTATGATGAGTTAATGAAGGTAAAGAAATTCTTGATGTATACCTTTCTGGATTATCTAGTGTTGCGATTTGCACCTAGGCACTGATTCTATTGATTCTATTATAGATGAGTCATCGCTGTATGGTCAATGAACTACAGCGGTTTCCTGTTCTAAGAAAGCGCATGGATGAGGTTTTAGGAAACTTTTTGCGAGAAGGACTTGAACCTTCAGAGACAATGATTGGACACATTATTGAAATGGAGGTATGCTGGCTTCCCATTGTCGTTCTTGCAAACTTGACTAATACTTGCATCTTCACATTATAAGACACAATTACTCACTTTCTATAGATGTCGATGGGGCTGTTCATACAATTCCCTAATTATGACATCTTTTATGTTATTGTATCTATACTTCTTTCTGTATTTATTCTTTTTAGTTGCTGACTATCTGTTTCATGATTCTTTCCTTCATGTTTATTGCCTCAATTGTTGTACAAATGTGTGCATGCGTGCTTATGGACACATTTGGTGTGTTTTTTATGGCCATGTCCCTTTGTGACTGGTCATGCTCTAACAGACAAATTTCAAAATGTAAAAATAAAAATTAAAATACAAATTTACGACAAGGGAGATGGATTTTAGAACCGATCACAAATGGATTGGCTTCGGAGCCTGAATATTGTCAGGTTGTGTGGCTTTAATATCCCCAAAAATATCTTGTATGTAATGTTTGGCCTTTTCTGGCAATTGTTTTTTCCATGTATGCTATGGGTTGTTTATGCATTGAGTGATGATGGTTTATGATAGGCTACGTGAGTTTACTCCTTTAGATTCATGTTTCCATGAATGTAGTTGGAAATTGAATTTGCATATTTTGTGCATGCAAACTTTGTTTGCTGGGTCAAAGGTATTGTTTTAGAGGCATTGTTTTAACTGTGTTTGCTGGTCAAAGTTGTGGCCATGGAACTAAAAAATTAAAATCTTGTTCTGTGCATATGCTTTTAAAAATTAACTTCTCAATGTTTTTGAATTTATGTGCGCATTCATGTTTTTGTAAAATGTAATTTAGTTCTGTATTCCAGATGGACTACATAAACACTTCCCACCCACGTTTTATTGGTGGGAGTACAGCTGTGGAGAAGGCATTGGAACATACCAAGTCCAGTAGGATTACTTCATCCATTCCTAGGTCAAGGGTACGTATATAAGCTGCTGTTGCTTACTGTAAGTGTTCCATATGCTGCACCTTCACCCACTGTTTGAATTTCTTATTCTTCTTTTTCCGCCCTCTGCTTCCTTCTCCGTACTATAAATTTAAATTTGGTACATTTGTCCATTAGGATGCAGTAGATTTGGAAAAGACATCAACATCGGAAAGAAATCTTAAATCTCGTGCTATTCTGGCCAGACCAGTAAATGGAATTGTCCCTGAGCAGGTAACTGAGTTGTTAGTCCCTTGCATTAGCTGGCACATTGTTTTGTTGAACAACTTGTTACCTCTTGTTACTTTGCTGTCACTGTTAGTCTAAGAGAATTAAAATCTTTTGTGTGATTAGATTTGTTCAGATTGTCTAATTATTCTTGTTATTATGATTGTTTTTTTGGGGGTCTTAGGGAGTTCGGCCCGTTGCAGATGTTGAGAGAACCACATCATCTGGTAAAAGTGTTATATGGAAAATAAATTTAAATATTACCGTGCTAAATTGATTACTGATGAGTTTGATTTAAGTTTCGCTGCTTATAATTTATTAGTTTGGAAGAAAGCAGTAGATTGTTTTGAATTATGTAGCTTTCTTTTTCTCTTACGCTGTGTTTGGTTGGGGGATTTGGAAAGGAAAATGGAAAGGAAATGTGAAATGTGAATAAAATATAACTACATTTCACCTAGTTTCACACACCTTTTCCCTTTCTTTTTCCAAATCCCTTCCCAAATCCCCCAACCAAACACAACAGCAAGGAATTCCGAACCATTATTTTATAAGAAGTGACTGAAAGTGCGATTTCTATGAAATAGCCTAATTCGTATGTTTATGATTAACCAGGGGCTATACCTGTTTCAAATTGGGGGATTTCATCAATTTTTGGTGGTTCTGAAAATCGCACGTCTGTCAAGGAGAACTCAACAAACAAGTCATTCAGGGAACCTGTTCAGAGTATGGAGCATGCCGTCTCTATGATCCATTTGAGAGAGGTATGTGCACAAGGTCTTATCTCCAGGCGCTTCAACTGATTTGATTATTGAGCCTTGATCTTTTATGGTTATATAGTTCTGACAAATGTCTGTCTGTATTTTTTGAAGCCCCCATCCATCTTGAGGCCCTCAGAGATCCGTTCTGAGCAGGAGGCTATTGAAATAGAAGTCACAAAATTGCTGTTGAGATCATACTATGACATTGTTCGAAAGAATGTTGAGGATTCTATTCCTAAAGCAATTATGCACTTCCTGGTAATTTTAATGACGGTCGTGCCACTATATTTTTCTTTTCCGGCTTTTCCTTATTTTTGTTCTGTAATTATCCCAATTTAGTTTGAACAACTATTATACAAATTTTGCGGGTATGAATAATGGTGAAATTGGACTTTGTACCCTTGACTGCGAATGACTCTAATCTATGGTTTACAGTGAGTGTGGAGTTGTAGTTGACCTTAGAATTAAATTGGATGGCTGGCTGAGGCTGTGCATGATGTGGATTTATTCAGAATTGATTAAATTGTTAACAGTTAAAAAATTGAAAATCTAGTTAAGCTTTGATAGGAAAAATGTGAACACCCCTTTTCTGTGATAATTATGTATTGCTATCATCATTTTGGTCATCTTGTGAATTGATCTTATAATTTTGGTGCTTTGCTGGTCGGGACTGTTCAATGTTTCTGTAGGCATTGACACTTTTTGATCCCTCTGACCCTGTTCGATTAAATGGGGATTCTAACATAGTTGGGGGATTTTGCCTTGTCTTTCATGTAACATACTGTTGGTTGTTCAGGTACAAAACCTCATCAA
This sequence comes from Camellia granthamiana, assembly GCA_036172215.1. Classification (NCBI taxonomy): domain Eukaryota; kingdom Viridiplantae; phylum Streptophyta; class Magnoliopsida; order Ericales; family Theaceae; genus Camellia; species Camellia granthamiana. The sequence goes on along the minus strand of CM069908.1, from coordinate 126,578,890 downwards.
CTTTAGCATTTATAGTTGGTCTGCGGTAGTATATATATTTTTGTATTCTTTTATTATGAAGATTTTTTATTTGTAATTATGTCAATAACAATAAATTTTTGAACTCCAAGGCAAGTGGCTGAGCGGTAAAGCCTGGAGGATAAAATCCACAGGTCTCAAGTTCGAGTCACACCTTAGGGCCACTGGAGGTTTGCCTGGTCGTTAACTTCAGGGCCCTGAGATTAGTCGAGGGGCGTGAAAGCTAGCCCGGACACTCGGATATCAAAAATAAATAAATAAATAAATAAATAACAATAAATTTTTGTCTTGCTTTTTTTCTTTTCAATGGTTGGAATATGAACATTGTATTCTAAGCATTCCATGCATTCTCAAACTCTGAATTTTTTTTGATTCATTTCCAGGTAAACCACACAAAAAGAGAGCTGCACAATGTCTTCATTAAAAAGCTTTACAGGTAACAGTGTGAAGGCAGTGAGTTCTCAAAATATATCATTCACACAAATGACTATGTTCTTTTAAAAGCAGACTTTAGATTATTGTTATTCTTTTACTAATGATAATTTGAGCTACTCAGCTTAACTGTACTGTATTTGTTACATAGTGTTGTTTGTGTTGATTATGGTGTTTGTGTGTTCATCAGAGACAACCTGTTTGAGGAGATGTTGCAGGAACCTGATGAGGTGTCAATGAAGAGAAAGCGTACACGAGAGATGCTCCGTGTTCTTCAGCAGGCTTTCCGGGTGGGTTTTCTTTTATTCCTTGCTTTTTTTTTATGAAGACAGTACATAAAGATTCATCCATATTCTTTCTCTTAAGAATATGGTATCGAATCATGACGACGAACTGGTCCCTTACTCATGACATGTGGATTTCAGCTCGCCTGATTATGAAGTTTTACGAACTATTGGTATAGGATGTACAAAACATAGTGGCAATTTCTTATTGTTAGCTATCTAAATTGACTCCATTTAACTATTTAAAAAAGTACAAAGCACAGTGGTGAATATGTGTATGTATATTTGTCTGCATATTTATTGGATTCACTTCCTGACTCTTAATGTGATACACTGCTTAAGAAATCTTGTGGTTGTTTTGGCCAACTTGTCTTCTTTTATAGACGTTGGATGAATTACCACTAGAAGCCGAGACAGTTGAGAGGGGTTACAGCGTGAGTACTGATCCAACCGGCTTGCCAAAAATCCACGGGCTTCCATCCATGTATTCAACAAGCAGCGGTTCAACCGAATCATACACAGCTTCACCTCAAAACCCGAAGTCCCGCAAGTCATCTCACTCTGGGGTGCTACACTCTTCTTTATATGCTAATGCAGATTTCAATGGAGGCGGACATAATTCCATTTTCGGCCATTATGAATAGGAACCAAGTTTATCAAGGCATTGTGTTCGTTTCAGTGTTCCTGTTCGTAATCCTTGCAAGATACCTGGAAACTCAGTTTGGATCTGCCTCGAGTAGGAATTTTTTTTCCCCTAAGAGGGGGGGGTGCCAGTCAGATGTTAACGATTACCTTGACTGGCATATATTTTACTTATATTCGTTTTTAAATATAGTCGGTTATAAATATGCATTATTTTAGAAAGCTCTGAAGGGAATAAGAGGAGCAGGTGATGCTCTCCTATATATGATAAAATCACACAATTTTAGTGCTTAATAGTAGTAGTTGCTCGGAGCGTTAAACTCTTGAGATTCACAGATTAGGGAGTGATTTTTGATTTTTTGTATTCTGACTCTATGATTAGCTGGTCAATGATAGTGTATAGTAGTATGCACTTGTCTTTGGAAGCTCTGTAATTGAACGAGGTGATAATAGTGTTTCATGATTCTTTCTACCATTGTTCTGATGTAGACAAATTTACATCTCTCTCTCTCTCTCTCTCTAAAATGCATGCTTCTAAATGGCACTTGTGTAATGGATCTAGTGAAGAACAAATTCGACAGTTTCTACTCGCTTTGTTTGGTTCTAAGATTTGGCGAGTGGAAGGAAAAATCGAAGGGGACAAAGGTGAACATGGGATTCTTTTGGCTATCTCCCCCAGGACTCATGACAGCTGACTTTTTTGTTTGTTGTGTTTGTTTTATGTTTTAAATATATCTAGCTCTTTTTGTTTTTCCCAAAAAAATAAAATAAAATTTGAATATGGGTATGGGCCATAACCAGCAGGTGACAAAGTTATGGAGGGCTATCTTCACTTGCTGGTTCCTCGGCTACAAGTGTGGAGCAGGAAGGATGAACAGCTATACTTGCATGATCATTCTCCACGCTTGTACTCGGAGGTACGGTAGTTCTCCTCTCTGTTACTCCCAACTCTCACTCTCCTTCACCTCATAGTAGCCCAATTGCATCCCCCATTGTGTGACCACTTGTCATCATCGCAATTGAATTAGGCAACCTCAAGCGATGGAAAGAGCTGTCTCCATCTTTTATTGATTTGGTGATTTTGTGATGAATTTGGGGTTTTGACGGAGACAGAAGTTGGTAGTGAGGTAAAATGGTGGTAAAGTGAAGAAAACATACAATGAGTATTTTTAGATAGTTTAAATTGTAAATATAATTTTTGTAATTTTACAAACTACAAATATTTTTTTATCATAATTTTTTATTTAACATAATTTATTAAAATGTCTAATATTATTAAAAATAATTTATTAACTTGATGATTTATTAATAATATGGGTTATTTGTTATGCAATTAAAAATTTGGAAGGGTATGATATAATTTTCAAAATTACAGAGGATGGTTTATATTTAAGCAAACTTTAAATGTATATTTGTAATTTACCCTTTTAAATATATATACACACATATATAAACCGTACAAAATAGATAAGTCTTCTTTATGTTATGCAATTACATTTATTTTAGGATAAATTATACTTTGCCTTTTTTATATTTAGTCATTTTTTCACTTTGGCCCTTTATATTTCAATTTTTTTAAAAATTTATTCTTATAACTAACTTATCTTCAAAATAAGACATAAAATACCACGTTAACTATCACATGATATAAAAAATATATTATTATATTAAGAATTTGAATTTGTGACAGAAGTGTATAAGTTATATATAATAAAACATTTTTATATTATGTGGCTGCCATTTTTTGGCTAATTTTAATTTGGTGAGTAAATTAGATAAAAAAAAAAAAATGAAATATGAAGGGCCAAAGTATAAAAAAAAAAAAATCAAGGGTCAAATAAAAAATTGACCAAATATGAGCAGGGCAAAGTGTAATTTATCCTTGCTGAAATTGAAATAATAGCAATTAAACTAAAATTTGGGTTAAATTATTAAGGGTAAAAACTGTAATTTATCCTTATTTAAGAGTCAAAAGTATAATTTATTCTATTTTGAAAACTATATGCTTTGGCGGGAACACAACCTAACTAACAGATTTTACAGAGCACGCGTGCTTTGATCTTCGCCTCACTTCTGATCTTCTCTCTCTCTCTCTCTCTCTGTGCTTCCAAAACTCACCTCTATTTTCCCTGATTCTCACTTTCTCGGGAAAATTCTATCTCTGTCTCTCACAATGCACGGAAACCGAATCGTCGCTCACCTGGCCTCTGTTCCTCGCCCTAGCTGGAACCGCTTCATCGTCATCTTCATAACCTCCTTCTTCACCATCTTCTTCGCTACCCTCTACTATCGATCACTCTTTCCTACTACTCTCAAGGTATCTCCTCGCCTCATTTTCTCTCACTTTCCTGCTCTCGATTTCCCTGATTTCACACTTTTTCCCCCCCAAATCTTGAAGGTCACCCCCAATTTCGAAGTCTTCACTGATGTCTACCACTCTCCGCAAGTCTTCCGCCACAATTACGAGGAAATGGAGAGGAATTTCAAGGTTTATGTGTACTCCGACGGAGATCCGAATACGTATTACCAAACGCCGAGGAAGCTCAAGGGAAAGTACGCTAGCGAAGGGTATTTCTTCCAGAATATTCGAGAGAGTCGGTTTCGAACTGACGATCCCAAGCAAGCTCATTTGTTCTTTATACCGATTTCTTGTCAGAAAATGCGTGGATTGGTATACGCTATTATGTTTCTTGTTTGATTTATGTTTTTCTTGGAGTTCATTCATGAATAATTATGCTTTGTGTGATGTGTTTTGGGATTAGGTTTTTTGGTTTATAGTTTACATAGTAAATGTATTAATTAGGTTTCAAGATGATTGAAGGGTATTCAGAATTATGTCCTAACATACTTCTTGGATCGTGGAGTAGTTTTTATTATGTTCAGCATGATTATTATTGAATTTACAAATTTATTGGGTTGGGTTGTAGTCTGAATGAATCTTGCTGTGTTTCTTGGTCTGGTTGAATGTAACATCTTTAATTTGTCATAGAATTTTTTACTCTCTGTTTGCTCTCTCTCTCTCTCTCTATGTGAAAGTAAGAGTTGGTGTTAACGTCTCATTTTTTTAGATTTTTCCAAAATACTCCTATAGTAGTTACATGAGCAGTTGTGCCCATGATTCAGATTTTTTTTTTTTTTCCTTTTCAAATTTCTCAACTTCTGATTTTTCCAAATTTATTTCAATTTTCAGATTTTGAATTCAATCATAAAGTTTACAATCTTATTTTTCTGAAATAAAATGATGATATGCACATGCATCGCGTAAGGTTTTCCTTTTACTTCTTGTATATATATCCATTTTGCCCTTCCTCTTCCCTACCATGTTATAATTTCTCATATAATGTCCTTTCTAATATTTTTTTTTTTCCTGTATGAAATATGAACGAATATGTTGAGGTACTGAAGTGATTACCTTAAAATATTTATGTGCAGCATTGTGACTGTACCTTTTTGTTATGTTTTTTTTTCTTAATTAAAGTTTCACGTCGAGGAATTGTTTCAACTTTGGAACTTTCGTCTTAAATTGAGGAATTTGCTGGTAAATCTTTTTTAAATTCGAACATCTTAGTTTGAAAGGCTAATATCTTACTCATTTGGTCAGCTCCTTTTCCCATGTTTATAGTAATGCAATATTAGCTGCATTTTCTTCAACATCGGGAGACATCATATTCTGGCAAAATGGCTTAATTAGATATATTTTAGTTTGTGCAACTCCTACCAAAGCTGGTGTACCTTCAATAACACATCATTGTTTAATCTCTATTCTTGTTAATAATCCTCATTTCCCATTAAATTACATCCCCATTATTATTGTTCAACAATTTTAACTATGATTTTGAAGTTTAAAATATATATATATATTATACTCTCCCACTCGTTGTATTCAAGGCTTATTTTTCACTACAGGTTACCCCAGTTGTACACTAATTCATCATCAATTTTTCTAATAATAACTATTGTCTTCCTAGTATAGATCCTAATGCCTGTCTTTGTATGTTTCTTACAAAAGTTGAAGTTTCTTGGTTCCAAGTGACTGTTCCTCTGACATTTGTGAATTGGTATCTTACTCTCTTTAGAACATTGTGATTCTTTTCTTAATGTAAGCATTTTGCTATTATTTTCCATAGCCTAATCGTTGGATGCACTAACCTGAAGAGAACCAGGGTGCTGATTTTTCTTTTCGTACTCTCATCCGTTTGTAGTATATCTTTTTGTATGCAGGGAGCTTCATATGAAAATATGACTACTATAGTTCAGAATTATGTACAGAGCTTAATATTGAAGTACCCTTACTGGAATAGAACGTTGGGCGCTGATCACTTTTTTGTGACTTGCCATGATGTTGGTGTGAGGGCGACTGAAGGGGTTCCACTTCTGGTGAAGAATTCAATTCGAGTTGTGTGTTCACCGAGCTATGAAATTGGATTTATCCCACACAAGGATGTTCCCCTCCCTCAAGTGCAGCAGCCCTTTGCTCTTCCTGCTGGAGGAAACGACACAGAGAACCGGTAATTCTATTTGGTATAGTCTAGATATTCTGTGTATTCCTTTCCAGTACTAACAATTATGTTTTTGTGGTACTTTTTCGTATAGATGTATATTAACAGTGAAATCAATGTGTGGCACTTATCCCCATTACTTTCCAATATATGAATGTTTATTCATTACCCGCCCTCCATAAGCTTCATGTTTCCTGCTTCAAATCATTTATGTGCATGTAGTTTTCATGTATATCTGTTGATCTCTCTCCTCCAAATTTAGCATTTCCATTGATCAAGTTTTGTTGTTTAGAACTTCATCCATCATCTAATTCTGACTTACGCAAAAATAAATAAATAAATAAAAAATTCTCCCTGTTCCTATTTAACTGTCTATATACTTTCAATCATTCTTACTATAGTCTGTTGCATCTGATGGCAGAACATAATGATTTTATTTTATTTTTCCTCTGTGTGATAGCTTCTTTGGGCACTTAATTTCCATCTGAAGGTCTTAGTTATAACAGAGAAAATGCCATCTGCTATAATGTATATTGAGCTCAGCAGGGTAGCCCACAACAGATATTCTTATCTATAATAATGAAATCTCCATAGTAGCCACTGTTTCTTTCTTGTCTTTCTTTTTACCTTTTAGTATTTTATTGAACATTACTGACGAAGGGTCGTAATAAATATTATTGCTCATACATTAGAAATCTTGCTGAAGAAGTCCCTTTGAGCAGGCTTTTTTTCATTATTATAGATAAGAATATCTATTTTTTTAACAAGGCCCAATAAGACTTTGTTCTGCTTGATTTGACCTGGCTTTGGTCCTTCATGGCCTTTCTGTTCAAATGTCTAGCTTGCTGGTTCACTATCTGTTAGCCATTGTGTTTATGCTTCCACTGAATTGCAAATTAAACTTCATGTTAGTGGAAGGAACAATACTTTTCATAAATTTCCTACTAACATCAGCTAGCACAATGTACAGGAAAATGCTCGGTTTCTGGGCAGGTCATCGCAATTCTGAAATAAGAGCTGTTCTAGCAAGTGAATGGGAGAATGACACAGAACTTGATATCCAGAACAACAGAATAACTAGAGGCACTGGACATTTGGTATACCTACAGAAATTCTATACCACAAAGTTCTGCATATGCCCAGGTGGTTCACAAGTCAATAGTGATCACATAGCAGACTCTATTCATTACAGATGTGTACCTGGTAAAAGAAATATATACTCATCTAAACTTTTTATACAGAGTGCTTGTATAAGAACAGCCTGTTTTGAATTCTGTTTTTTAAGCAGTTTTTTTCCTGCCTGTTCTGCAGTAATATTGTCAAATTACTATGATCTTCCATTCAATGATATCCTTAATTGGCGGAAATTTTCTGTGATACTCAATGAGCATGATGTATACGGTCTGAAGTATATTCTGAAGAAAATACCAGAGTCAGAATTCATCAGATTACATTACAACTTGGTCAAGGTAAAAATAATTTCTTCTTTTCTATGTTTTTCATTTTCATTTTTACCCCCTTTTTTTATTATATAAATTTCAACAACAAAAGATACTGCAAATGAGATCTTCTAAGCTTTTGGAATATGATCGTTCCAACTGTTATTTTTTCTTCTCAAACTTTCGGTTTGTCCTTGGTAATTCTTGCTAGAGTATATCTCACTATTCAGTCTCCTATGAAAGATATTTTTATGGCAATATGTTTATTTGCATACAAAAATAGCATAAATTGTATGTCATGTCATGCATTATAAATGAAATTTGATTTCTAATTTATTGGAGTGACAAAAGTAGAAATGCATACAGGCATAACAGTTTTGTGTGCACTCACTGTTAATAGATTAATAATAACCATGAACTAACCTCACATCGCATTTCACTTTGTCTAAATAAGTATAATCAACACCTACACTATCACTTCTCAAGAACATCATAAGCTTTAGTGTTAAATCTGTTTCCAAATCGGGAGTCTGATTTTCTTTTACTTTCCCCCCTCTGTGACTGTCAATTTATTAGGTGCAGAAGCATTTCGAATGGAACACACCTCCAATCAAATACGATGCATTTCATATGGTCATGTACGATCTCTGGTTGCGCCACCATGTCATCAAGTACTGAATTATCATGACAAATATTGCAATCTCTTACTGTACTGTACATTAACAGCATTTCTGCACCAGAGATCCTCCATAGCCGTTAACACAGCATGTTCTGACAGTAGTTTTACTTGTAAGTACTTCTATTCTATGCTTCAAGCAAACATGAATTGCACCTTTCATGCTGAGTGGAGAAAGCTTTAAGAGAGCTTGGCAAACTCACAAAAAGGAAAATATTGCTTCATTTGGCAGCCTCCAATTTTGTTTTTGGTCAAATTTTAGCTATTCTTCTGATCAGGTGTCTGTCTGTGTATATCAGAATAGATGTAAAATGTGAATGTTACTCTTTAGGTTTGCAACCTTGTTTTAAGAAAAAAGATTTCTTCAAAGAAGGCCTTTACTCATTTTATCAAGTGGGTATACTATTACTGTCCAACTATATTTCAGTTTGGGTTTTCTCAGTAAAATGTCAAATGTATTCACTTCGCAAATTTTGTTTTCTAGGCCTTTTATCATTCTGCAGTAGTCCGTTGAATGTCTGCCATAGTGATGCGCTTTTCTCATTCCTTTGATACATGCATAAATATATATTGATTTGTTTGTTAATATATTTATTAGGAACAGTACTGTACATGAACACATTTCATATTTTTATTACTCCCTCTTCCCAAAATATTAGTCCCTTATTCCATTTTTCATTGTCCCAAAATATTAGTCCCTCTTCAAAAATCAAGTACAAAAATAATATAAATTTCCTATTTTATCCTTCTTTTAAATTAATAAACAATATAAAAAGTACAATTATGACATTGATATTCCCAAAAAATGTACTATCAAAAGGATAATTTTGGAAAATTAACTTTTTTCAAATGCAATAATTGTACTACCAAAAAAAGTTAAATTCCCCAAAAGGAACCATTATTTTTGGACGGAGGAAGTAGGATAAATTATGCTGACCTCACTTAAAATTGAAAAAAAAAAAAAAATTAACTTCATAATTTTGACATAATCACATTAAATTCCCTTAAAATTTTAAATTACCTAACACAATTCTCTTTCTGTCAATAATTTTTTATTTATATATAAAAATATATATTATAATTTGTGTTTTCACACTATCTACATTAGTTTCGATTCATTTAACATTATTAAAAAAAAAGTTGTAATCATATCAAAATTGTAAGATTTATTATATTTTCTTCAAATTTCAAAAGAAATCAAATATGATTTATCCTTTTTCTAGACACTACTATACACAGTATAAAATCCACATGCATTTATTAAAATGGATCTCACCACCTTTGTCTAATAGTAAAAAAAAAATTGTGAAAATTTTGTGCATGTAAATAGGCATTATTCACTGCGAATGACTTCCGCTTCATACCACATCTTCCATGTTTATTAAGTGGGATAAATTTTAGGCTCACAACAATAATCCGAATCATTCATTTTGTAAATATTGCAGTAAAAACCATCTACGTAAAAGAATTAATCTAATTTTTTGCATAACTCATCTTTACATACAAGATGAATGGTTCGTATCATCATCGTGAGACCGAAAAAGAACTCACAAAAACAAGTATGGAGGGTTATGGAGGATAGTTGTATGGAGGGGAACCATTCCCTCCACTTGTATGCAATTAAATCACAGAGCACGGTTAATGACTACTCTTCCAAATTTAAAACAACTGTGTCAAACCAGGAAGGAATCAACTTGCAAAGTTTTGGCCTTATTAGTGTGGTGCTTGTCAACAAAGTAGATGTAACAACCCTCGTACTGATTACCGATAAACTACTGAATTAGCTACTGATTACTGCCAAACTGAACTGAGAATGACTGATAATTGAATTAACTGAAGTACTGAATGGACTGATTGAAATCGAAACTGAAATGGAATAAGTTTATCTATTGAATTGCATATTGCATCTGTTTGATTGATTGACTATCTGTTTGAATTCATGTGTTTAAACTGCTAGTTGAAGGCCTTATCGGCGGCCGAATTAGAAACCGTTTAGAGTTTTGGGATCAGTAGAATATTTGTGATTTTATGGTATATTTATCTGAAATTTGATTAGGAATGATTAAATTAAATTAAATATTGATTAATTGAAGAGTTGGGCTTAATTACAACTTTGCCATTGAGTGGAGCATTTGTTTATCCATGTTTGAGCCTTACATACACTTAGGCAAACATTTGATCAGCCCCTTATTCTTGAGACCACCGAATTTTAGAGAGGGAGTGAGAGAGATTGAGTTCATTTTGGTGATTTTGCTTGGAACTTGGAGGATTAGCTTGAATTACTTGGGATTGAAGTATAAATTGCAAACTTGAGCTTGTATTCTCCTAATTGAAGACTTAGGTAAGTGAATCCATCTTCTTCTTGTTGTCTTGAGTTCAATCTTGCATGTATCATGGTTATAGAGGAGTTAAGTTATGAATTTGCTCATATATGTTGAATTGGAACTCCATTGTTGCATGCATGCTTGAATTGGTGCATTTTGGAGTGAATTCATGGAAGAGATGTACATGCATGTCCATGTTTATATTATAGTCCATGTTTTCATTTTGTTTTCCAACCTTTGAGCTCATTAGAGCAAGAGTTGAGCTTTGATTTTGGTTTAAAGATCATGCATTGCATGTTTACACATTGTTCTTGAAATTGGGTTTGAATTTGGACTTAATTGACTCACCTTTGGGGCTTGAATTCATAAATTGGCTTTTGAAACTTGTTATACATTGTTTTAGGATGTATTTTCCAGAATTTGGGCCCTAGAGGTCGAGTATTGAGTTGGGAATGCTTGGTTTGAGCTTGGAAGGCAAATCTGGAAATTCCAGATTTGGCTTCTTCGCTCGAGCGAAGGATTCCTCGCTCGAGCGACCAAGGTTTCCTCTGAGCCACGCTCGAGCGAAGGATTGGTGGCTCGAGCGTAAAAAACGAGCATCCAGTACTTTTACTGTTTCTGCAGACCGCTCGAGCGAAGGATTTCTCGCTCGAGCGAAGCCTTTGATTTTGGAAGCTCGCTCGAGCGAAGGAAGGCTCGCTCGAGCGAGGCTCCTATTTTCAGCAACTTTTGAAAAGTGCCTTCCAAGTGTATTTTTGTATCCTCATCCCATCCTAGGCATTCTTAGGCCTAGTTTAAGGCATCTCAATGAGGATTTAGACATAGAACCACACCGAGGAAATTTAGGGATTTAATTATTATCCTTCCCGACTGTGAAACTTAGTGTGTGTTCTACTTGTTAACTGTTTAGGGTTGGCTCTCGGGGACGCGCTCTAGCTGCTATTAGCCCAATCTCTGTGAGTAACAGATTGTGTAAAGATATGTTCAAAATGGTTATCTTTTGAATACTGAACAGAACTGTTTACTGAACTGATATTGTTATTGAATGAATGTATGTCCTGTATTGTGAACTGTACTGTGGCATCCTTAGCACTTATTGCTTACTGTTATTGTTACGGAGCTCTGTCGGTTTCCTTGTGGAACCATACTGTTTATTGATTGATGGCCATCACTACTGTTGGGTCTGTTGAGGCCCGGTCTTTTTGGACCTACTGTTTATAGGCTAATGGATGTACCACATATGATTGATTGACTGACATACTGAAGGACTGAAATACTGTTTAATGAACTGTTTTCATTACTGTAAGGACATTCATTCATAACCTCTTTACGCATTATGTTATTCACTGGACTTTAGCTCACTGTTTATATATATATGTAGGTTCTCAGCAGTCAGACCGGAGCTAGGAGCGTGGGTTAGTCCCCAGTTTTGTCAAGCCAGCCTATGTGCCTCACTGCGAGGTTCCGAGACGCCATGCTATGGCTTGGGGTGTTTTGTGTTCCCCACCTGTCTCTTGACTGTTTTGTATTATTGTATAAACTGTTTACTGTTTGACCGTACTGTTATCGAGGGATTAAGTCCCCGCACTGAATGTTGTAATGATTGTATAGCCTGTACTGTTTGATTTGTATGAATGCATGAAAAATGTTTTTGGCATACAGATTGTCACAGCTCAATGGACACTAGTTACTTACTGTATTGGCTTCCGCCAGGCCCTGTACTCTGTTTAACTGTATTACTGTTCAGCAGGCCTTCGGTAATCTCGGATTACTGGCCAGTTACGGTGCTAAACCCATAGGGCCGGGTTTGGGTCGTGACAGTAGATATGTAATAATGTTATGTAGTCTATAAATTGGCTTTCTAGCCAACATAATAATGTATGTATATTCTCTCTATCCTTGGTTGTTTACTTCGTATCTGATTTCTAATTTCTCTTAACACTATAACTCCATCATAATTCCATAATAATAAAAAGCTCATTTCCTTGTTGTTTTGTAATTGGTATCAGAGCTTGGTAAAGAGTTTTTGAAAGCAAGATCAAGCTATGTAAATATTTCTATCTATGTATACATTTTGATATATATATATATATAAGTGTGTATGGTGTTCTTAATGATATAAAAAAAAAAATTTCAAAAAATATTATTCGTCAAGTTTAGTCTTTAATTGTGTATCCTTTATATTTTATATCTTCATAATTATTTGTTTCATTTATAATTGTTGTAAAACCTATATACTTAGTGTATGTCAAAACCCATATACTTATTAAAATCTTTTGATTATTGGCCATAATTAAGTTTTTAAGATCATAAATAGATGTTTTAGGTACCGGATAAATACACTAGGAGGGTCTTAGGTACCAACAACAATCTATAATAGCAATTAACCCTGAAGATATAATATGCTTTGAAAATACAAAAACTAATGTTAATAATAAATATGACTATAGTTTGCATATTACTAAAGAGTCTGCAAATATAAATAGTGTATGTTCTAGTTTAAATAATATTATAGATATTATGTGTTCTTGGTTTTCTAAATTAGATAAAAATCAAAAAATAAATCATAATTATTTAGAAACTAAAGTTGAGTCTATAGAATCTAAAATAGACAATTTGGGTTCTATAATAAATATTGACTTAAACAAAGAAGCAAAAAACTAAATAAACAATTTGGTGACAAAATTAGAAACTATATCCTTCATAAACAATGATGGAATGAATAGTTCTGGAGATAATTCCATTCCTAAGCTATTTTATGGTACAAAAGATATTATGGTACTTCAAACCAATACCTATAATAGAACTACATATGAAAATATTGTTGAAATATTGGATTATTGGAGAAAATTATATAAAGACTCAGATTTAGGTATTAATGAAAGAAATAGACTACTAGACCAGATAAGAGAAACTTATTTAGAACATAAAGCCTTTTTACAGTATTTTAATTATGATATTAATATATCAACTAATGATGATGACAGCCAATCATTCTCATCTGAAGTAACATTAGATCAAGATATTTTACCAAAAATAAATAAAGGAAAAGAAAGGCAAAAGAGCCAATTGATCCCGAATTATTTGGCACATGGGGAAATGGAGAAAATTTTGACTTTATTCAAACAAATGATGTAACAACCCGAAAATTTAAGTTATCATTTAAATTTTATACTAGTATTATGGTTGTATGTGATAATATATTATTAAAAATAAAAATAAATAACGAAATAATAATAATAATAAAAAGAAGGTAAATATATAAAATAACATATCCAATTTCATAGCTATATGTGCTAAATGTAATCTACTTTGACATGGGGTTATCAAATATGTGATTAATATATTAGTTGGGGCCAAAGTAATGCAACTATAAAATTAAGAGAATAGTTGGGCCAAATAGTAATATAGTGAAAGGTGTACAAATGAGTTGGACCATGGACGATAGGCCACCTGTTACGTCTACAGAATAGATGATGTGAATCATCAACTAGAGTGTTTGATTATGGGGGTGAGTCATCACTATAGCTCGGGTATAAAAGGAAGCCACGAAGTGAAAGAAAAAAAAAACACACAGGAGAGGCGGTAAGGAAGGGGCGTCGAAAAGCCAGCGTATATAGGAGAAAAATAGTAGGTATTAATCTTAAAATGAGTTATTTTATACCTTGAGTCACCATAATATATTTTACGTATGTTTTTAGTTATCATAATTCATTTTATACAAGTTATATTTTATAACTTATATTTATATTTTAATTACGTTGATTATTTTCTAAACTCTATTTGCTTAAAATGAAACTCATGTATATGTTTGTTTAACTTTTAATGATTATTTGACAATGATTTTGTAAACAATTATATTTTGTAAGTACCACCACGGGAGTCCCATGCCTTGGGAGACTTAAATAACCATTGGCCTCTATTTGATCACTTTGTGGCCCTCTATTGTCATGGATCTATTGACCTCTATTCTGTGCGGAGCAAAGTGTTGTGCAGAGATAAGTGCTATACTATTGTGGAAGCCACCTCTATAATCCGTATGAGACACCTATTGAATCCGTACCTTTATTCTAACTGTCACTCTTGTGACCTCTGTTCTGTTCTATTCGGTACCGTGGTTATGATTATTTATTTATATAATCTCAGTTTTGCTACTTAAATGATTATTTGTTCAAACTAAATTATCTTAAATATTTTAGTTACATAACTATTCATGGTTATTCTGCGTCCCTTATACTCTTGGCATAATATTTTTCACTCTGCCATGTGCTTATAGCTGTTTTCTGATTTTCAGGAAACAATGCAATTTAGAAATAGCTTTTGGAAAGTCTTAGATGCGGGGCTGCGGAATAGACATACACAACATTTTATGATATGTACTTATATGTAAATATCGGCCTTTTTGGTCAATAAATTTTGTAATAAAAATAGAAGCTTCGATGATGATTTTGGGACCCTCACTTAAATATTATTTCCACTCGTGTTTATTAATTTGTTCAAGAATTGGTAGGAGGTAACTTCAATTATTGGCCATCACGATACTTAACCCTTAGGTACGGGGAGCGGGTCGTGACAAATGAAGTTAAAAATGATACTACCACTGAAAGTACCTCCAATCTTACACCTGAGCTAGTAATATCTAGAAAAGATAATAATCATAAGTATCTAGTAGCTCAAAATGATACATATTTAGACTTGTCTCATGTTCCATTTAGGGATCAGTCACAAGCAATTGATGATTGGGCACAATCATTGCCCATCATTATTACCAATTATAAAAATAGTTGGTCAAAGGAAAAATTCCTCGATTATATTGCAACAACTTTCCAGGAAGATGTGTTACAATGGTTAAGATAGTGGGAAAAATCTGAAATTGAAAAAAGTCAAAAAATGACTTTGTTGGCAAATTTTCTCACACTTGACACAAGCTTAGCTGAGTTTGAAAAAATCATAAAAGAAAACTTATGTGGTTTTGCAGGAGATACTAATTTGCAAACAGATGCAAATTATATTATGACTAAATTAGAACTATGTAATATTTGTCTTTTTGAAGACTATGTTCAAACTTTTAAAAAATATTATTATCTTATTGATTCACCAACAAATCAACCCTAATTAGATCAATTTTTCTATAAACTCTCCAATCCATGGGATAAGTTATATATTAAAACATATCTTGATTTTCTCAAAAAAATGGGGAAGGAAGAATATGATAATCTTGGTTTTCGCATTATTTATATTTTAGATTGAAAGGAGTTTTTTATTATTATTATGGAATTATGATGGAGTTATGGTGTTAAAAGAAGTTAGAAGTTAGAGACGAAGTAGGCAACCAAGGATGTAAAGAATTTACATACTTTATTATGTTGGCTAGAAAGCCAATTTATAGATTACATGTTGTATATACAAACAAAACTCAAAAGTCATCCTAACATTATTACATATCTATTTTGTTGACAAGCACCACACTAATACGACCAAAACTTTGCAAGTTTCTACAAAGTCTACAAGCCTATAAATAGGCTTTTACAAAGTTTCTACAAAATTACAAAGACAATGAAAACTTACAATTATTTGCTATGTTCTATAGTTTCTACAATTATACACACTGTCTACCCTTCCCGGTTTTCAAAGGGATAGACTAAAACAGATAAGATTTGGCTAATCTTTTCTGTCTTGTAGTGTCGGCTGAAAGGATTTATCTGACTACTTTCCGCCTAATAATGCAGGTTGCTCCACGTGTCCTGGATAAGATTGGAGTCGATCCGGAGACAACTGCATGTAATAGTGGGGTCCACTATGCTTACATCATGTTGCTGAGATTGTGATATTCTTCATCAGTCTTTGATGGAGGGAAATCAGGATCCTAACTGTATTGCTCATTCGAAAAATGTTCTACATCATCCGCGGTCATGGCTAGTTCCAATGGAAGATCCAAATTATTTCTCTTTTTGAGATTTAATAACATGTCAAGAGTCTCATTAATTCGTGTAGGAGACCTTTGATATGTTATGGGAAAATGGATACAAATAATATTCTACCATCTGTGACCATGAATGGCAATTTTGCTAAGCCATGGATATTGGACACTGCATGTGAAACAGATATTAGACTATCTATCCAATATTCTGTCAAAGAAAGTTTTTGGATATTTTTCAATTGCTCTCTCCGGCGATCTTCATCTAAATAATCATCTTCAAATTCAAAATCTTCAATTTCTTTAAGATACCAAATCTGGTATAGTTGAAAAAATGTTCTTGTTCCCGCCAACCAACGGTGCTGGAGATCCAGAAAGTAAAATATTTACTCCATCAGAAGCCTTTTACTACCCATGAGAGCATTGCTTTGATGATCATTGGATATTCTATCCATTGGATTGGATCTAAAATTTGGAAAATAACTTGATTAGTTATTCCTCAATCTATATCTTCAAAATGCCACATGTCATGATTTGCCATGATGATTATTTTGAGAATTTCATTTTTAAAATTTAATTTATCATAAGATTGTTTTAAGATTTGTCTAATCTTATCACGATGATTCTCAACTTAATTTTTAATTAACAAAAGAAATTTCTTTTGGGAGCAAAGTTCTTACTTTTTCAAAAAGACAAATTCTTTTTATTTGTTCAAAAACTGGATCAGAAAACTCATCTGATATGAGGTCTGATAGCTGAAGAAAATTGTTTATTTTTTCAAAACTAAAATCTTCATTCTAATTTATTTGTTTAAGGATATTGAAACAAAGATTTTGCAAATCTTTTGATTTAGCTGTTTGCTCAGCTAATTTGTTGGCCAGAACTCCCATGTGTTTTTGAAATTTCACTTTGTTGTCTACAATGTGAGTTTCCAAAACTCCATTGAGTTCTGTATAAATTTCTCTGGATATATCAGGATTGAAAAAATCTTTTATTTCAGATTCATCTAGTTTAGATGTTTGAATATTAATTGGAATTGGGTTAGTTCTCATTTGATAAAAATTCTTTTGATAAACAGGCATAGCTGGTGCACTATAAAAAACTTTTTTAGCTTTAGTCATACTATCATATGATTTATGACTGGCTTCTAGAAATCTGCAAACTTGCTTATTGCATTCATTTCAGTTTGTGTAAATTCTAAGTTGTTTTTCTGCGAATACAACATAAATTCTTTCTTGTCTCGGGATTGCTTTTTTAGCAATTGTCACCCAATCTCCTTGAGCGGGTTGTTTACCCTTGTCCATTGTTTCTCTTGATCTAGAAGTCTTCTGCAAAAATTAAAATTACTTGTTTAGTAATTTAATTTTTTGAAACAATTTCTACCAAGAAAATCTGGAAGAAAATTGTTGGTACCTTTAAGATGTTCTACCTCAAAAGTATATTCAGAAATTTTATTATGCCAGGCTAATCTTCTTCCTTGCTCAATAGATTTTTTATTGATCAAGAAATCTCTTACTACCTTATTATCAGTGCGCACAATAAAATTTTCTGGGGCTAAGTAAATATGAAAAAATTTTATTGCCAATTTTATTACAAATAATTTTATGGGTATTGGATTTTTTCTTGGTCTAATCTCATTTTCTGATAAAGGTCTCTCTTTATCATGCCATAAATTACTTGGTATTGCTTTAAGAACACATCCCCAGCATGCTTCTGAGGCATCTGTTTCTAAAATTAATTTATTACCTGTTTTAGGAAGATAAATATCTAGTAAAATTTTAAACATTTTCTTTAATTTGTTTAATTAAAGTAACATTTTCACTGTCCATTCAAAAATAATATTTTCCTTAATTTGGTTAACCAAAGAATTTCTATTTTTGAAAGAATTTTTAGAGCATCTACACCAAACTCTTCAATTTTTTAGTCAAATTAAAGCTATTTCATTATTTTAGCTGCTCACATTTTAGCATCTACTGCATCAAACTCTTTATTCTAACTTATTCTTATTAAATATTATTTTCTTGTTGTGTTTGTTAGTCTTTCTTTTTTTATTAAATTGATAAGTTACTAGCCAAACAATTCTTAAAAAAAAAAAAAAAAAAAAAAAGCCAGTGACCAGTTGATTGGTCAGACATCCGATAACACCCAAGTAGCGATGAACAGTGCCTCACTTGTTGTAACGAGTTACTATAGCTATCATAAATTTTGACGAGCTGTAAGCGAGCTTGATGGAGTTGATTTTTTGAAATTTTTAGCTAAAAAATGAAATTGAAGAGCTTGATACAGATGCTCTGATAAAATTCCGTCCATAATTTAAAATGTCTAATAAACTCTGTAATTGTGTTATATTTTCAAGAGTATCAGAAAAATCTCGTACTTTGGACAAAATATGTTCCTATAACTTTAAACATTTCTAGTCTAAAATTATTCCCAAAAATTCAATTGATTCTTTTTCTAGTTCAATCTTTTTTGGAGACAAAATAATTCTATGGTTTTGGAATTTTTCACAAAGTAATTTTAAATATTTCTTATACTTCCTGATTTTAGAGAAGATAAGTATATCATCAATATAAACTACATAACAATCTTTAAGATCTTTAAAAATTGTATCAATCCACCGTTGAAATATCTGTAGTGCTATATTTAACCCAAAGGGCATAACATTCCAATGGTAATGTCCTCTAGGGGTACTGAAAGCTGTCAAATTTTTTAACTCTTCAGTCAATTGAATTTGCCAAAATCCACTCTTATAATCAAATTTGCTAAAGATTTTTTATCCTTTGGTTAAGTTAATCAAAATATCTTTTCTTGGAATAAAATATACATCAAATTCTAAATTTTCATTTAACTGTTTATAGTTTACTACCATTCGGGCTTTTCCTCTTTTAATTTTAGTATGGTTTCTTACCATAAAAGCTGGACTAGAGTAAGGACTTCTAGTTTATTCGATTAACTTTTTGTCTAAAAGTTCCTAGAGTTGAATATCAAATTCATATATATCTTGTCTAGTATAGATCATTGGTCTTACTCTAATGATAACATTAGGGTCTTTTAATTTTAAACTACAATAACGTGGACTACGTTGCCATAATTTTAATGGATGTTCACTAAAATTTTTTTCTAAAATTTTATAAATCCAGTGTGATTCATCAATGGTTTTGATAATGAGGGTTAAATCACCACGCGGAACGGGCGTAAATTTTTTATCACAAATGTATTTATGTTGTTTTAATAAGGGAATATGAATTAAGACATTATTTATACTTAATGAAATGGCTTTTTTCTGTATTTGCATTGGAAGGTATTTATGTATAAAATTACTTCCAAGAAGAAAATCTCCATGCATATAAGGAAAACATAGAATTTTTAGTATAATGAATTTGCTATCATTTAATCAAATAACTTTATTTTTAGCCTTGAATTGTATGGAAGTATAGTTGCCATCAATTCCAGTAATCAAAATTGAATGTTTCATTAATGTCCATTTTTCTTTTGGTATGTCAGTCCATTTTTCTTTTGGTATGGCATTCCATTTACATGAGCTGATTGTGGCTCCTATGTCTACGAGAACACTGAGGCTATAGGGTTTATAAACTGTAAAATTAAATGTTCCCAATACATATGTGTATCTTCTTTTTCACTGGCTAGGAGAAAAAATAATATCATTATTTTTTGTTTGAAAATGATACATATGCAGACTTAATATGTTCAAATTGTCTTCTTGTTCTTGGGAAAATAAGAATCTGAACATTGTTTAAAATAATAGATTCTTGATTAGAATTATTACTCAATTCTCCAATGCTTAATTTTGAAAATGATTTGTTAAGAAAATCTTTTTCAAATACAGAAGTTGATATTTTAATTTTTGGAACTGTATTTTCAATATATAAATTTTTTCCTAATGCTTACATTTGTAATTGTGCAGGATTTTTTTGTTTTAGTAGAAGATTCTCCTTGTCCCACTAGAACATGGATTAACCATTGTCGAGAGACTCTAAATCACTCTAATTCATTAGACGATGTTGTATTACCATGTTAAATGACCTTAATTCAAAGATTTCAATGATTTTATTATCTTTTGATCTTGTTTTTGTTTCAGAAAATTTGGTCAATTCGTGAATTGTTTTCCAACGAATAGCCAAATTATGGGAATTTGATTTCATTCCTAATCCTTATGTTTTAATTCTTATTCTAACTGTGTCTTCAAGATTAGAATCATTTATGGAAATAAATAAATTTGGTATAACATTAAACCAAACTACTCCATTTGCCAAATTAGATCGGAGTCCTCCAATGATTGCTTTCATTAGGTCAGAAAATCTTTTGTCAAAAATTACTGTCAAAATAGGAGGATCTATCCCTTGGCGAAATAAAACTGTTATGGTTACTTGAATTAATCCAATATGAAATATTGAATTTCAAGATATTTCTTTTTTCATCTTGCAACCTTTTTCTTATAAAAAAGAAATATTAATATTTTCTTCTTCTGACCATTTTTGCTAATTTTGCTCTAGTGTTACCACTGTATTGTTCAAACACTCTTACTGAAAAGAAGTTGAATTTCGAAAGTATAAAAATTTCTGAAACAACCTGAATTTTTTTGAATTTTGCTAATTCTTCGTCGGTAAAAGTTTTTTCTTCTCGATTACATTTCCAAGTCGAATTGCCCATAATTCTTCTTCAAATATACTATCTGTTTCTTGAGATATTTCTTGACTATCTATATTAGTCATCATAAAGATTAGTTCATCTAAACTTTCTTCATCACTAAAAATTTCGTATAAGATTTCTTCTTCATCAGAAATTTCTTTGCCATATATTATTTTAAAATCTTATTATTCAAAAACTTTGATCATTTTCTTTACACTTTTTCTCCTTTTTGGACATTCGAATGCATAGTGACCTTCCTCGTTACAAATGTAACATTTACAAATTTTCTTTTTTAAAACTCCTATTGGTTCATTTTTTCAAATATACTTTTTTTTTTTTGAAATTTTTTTTGCTCTTTTTCTGAGGTTTCCATTTATATTTTCTGCATTTTTTGAAAAATCTTTTTCCTTTAAGAAATGTATTACAACCAATTTTTCAATTTTCTTTTAAAATTTTATCACAACATTTTTGACCGCATTGTGAGTTGGAAATTTGATTTATTTTTTTTTTCACCTTTACTTCTAGACATCGATCTACTATCAGTCTTAGAATATCAGTCTTAGAATATAATTAATGTGAAAATCAAAAGCGGCCACAACAGAAGTGTAGCCCAAATAAACAAATTCTGCTAGTATGCTCAGTTAAACACATCAACATTCATTCTGGGATCTTCAGAATATATCAGGTCTATGGAACAATGAACACGCAGTCCATTCCAAGAAAACCTATGAATGCTGAAGAAGAAAAGGATCATATAAAAAAGGTAGCTTTGAAACAGGCTTCCATTTCAGCCAATGACATTCACAAAATCAGCTAGGACAAAAAGGTGATAAAGAAAAGGCAAAGTGTTTTTTTCCCCACCCCCCAAATAAAAGATAATGCAGAAAATTGATCACATGTCATATATTTGCAAGGGTATTTACTAGGACAACATCAAGCTAGATACACAGGCATTATTAACAAAACTATGTCCCAGAATGTCAGCAGAGAAACAGCTATAGCATTCCCTCTCCTCCCCCAACCACGAAAGAACTCTGAACTTAAATTAGAGGTCAAAATCAGGTCCCAGGCCAACCAGTCCCCATGTGGGAATCAACGTCAACCTGTACATTATTGATATCCAAATGCTAAATGTGACCAATTGGTTTGGGTTAAAATTATTCAAAAAACAAATACCTGCTCATCGAAGTTTGTTGGAATCTCAAATTCTGTCCCTGATGCGCTCGCAAGCTCATCTAGAGTTTCCTGCAAGTGTTAACACGCGGATAAAAAAAATGTTGTAATTTTAAAATTCACACATTCATGTCACTGAGGTCTCAAGGATAAAATATATTAAGTTCCTATCAGCTTTCAGGGGGAAAAAAAAAAGCATCTCAACCCTGAATGAACTGTAAAGCCAACTCAGGAAAATATATAGAATAATGTTAAATTAATGTCAAACAAAATCAAACCAAAAACAAAAAAGAAGGTGAAAGCTTGAGAAATTGGCAATGAAAAAATGTTATATTCTGGGAATAAATGGGAGAAGAAATAAATTTGGGAGTAGAAAATAAGACGAACTCCCAGTTTTAGGTTCTGGTTTGACATCTCATTTCTCCCATTCTGGTTTTCCTGGGGGTGTTGATTACACTCTGGGATCTGGCAAGTCTCACTACACAACTTGCTCTACAGCTATTCGGTCTTCACAGAGTTCACACCACAATCCATCTTCAAGCCCAAAAATTTCAATGTGCAGATCTTTGTTTTCATAGATTATATTCTATATTGGGCTTTTTGGTTGACCCCTGATTCTTTATACAAAGCTCTTGAATGAAATTTATGCATTCGCTGGGATTCTTCTCTCATTGTCCTTTTTTCTTTATTCCATTCCCTGTAGTTGTTACTATTTCCCGTGTCTTACTTCAAATAACCCTCCCCGAGGTTTGCTCTTTGGATAAACTGGCCATTTACTTCTAACCATAATGGCTATAACTAGCAACAAAGTAACCTCCAACTAGTTCAGAAAAGACGGAGAGCTCTTCAAGGCCTCCAGACTTGACACAAACTCTGCTTTATGAGAAAATTCTACAAACGTACTTTTAAAAATATAAAAATTTATTTATTTATATTTTTTTTCCTGTTCTGCGCTAGAAACTAAATAATTGATGAGAGATGTTTCTCAATGAAGGTCCAGAGGAAAATTTCTCCCATTAACTTTCACACTGAGTCTCAACAATATCATAGGATAGGCAGCATATTAAATGCATATTTTACTCCAAAACAAAGGAAGATGACACTGGAAACTTAATAGGTCAATGATGCACGCAAAACGTTTGAAGGAAAAAAATGGCAGTAGAAAAGAAACAATTCCCTAGACAATAAGGATCAAGAAACTTGATGAAAGAATACCTGATCATCAAGGTTGGCTGATGAATTTTCCACTTGGACTGCTGAATTGTCAGTAACAGCTTCTGTGGCTTCCAGCGAATCCTGAACATTGAATGAATAGACTTATCATTTAAACTGTAATAAGATGTGAGCATAATCTCTTAACTGTAATAAGCAAAAAAACAAACAATCTGAAACTCAGCAACATATATCCCCCAGGCTCAGTCATTGTATATTTCGATATCAAAATATCAAGCACTAATCTAATATTATCTCAAAATATTTTCTCATTTTCATATACTAAAAAATAATATAATGTCTAGTAAAATACAAACAGCGTTAAAGAATTCTATCCCACATTTTATGGCTCACTAACTCTTTAAAATTTATTTGCAAAACATTATTAAATTGCCCATTCAGCACCATAAACACACTCCAATTTCACCAGCACTGTGGATTGCGATTCCAAAAAAATACTTCTCTTCTTAACAAAATCATACACAAGTACAACAATAAGCCATCACTTAAATATCCTCTCACTAAAAATTAATTACATTTGTGAGTGATATAGACTCCTTCCCCATTCATGTTGCCGCTGCCTCATTGGTTTGACGCATCACAACATAATAACAATTTTGCTAATACTTGGTCAAATGTCAGAAGATACTCCACAACCTAATCACAGTATCCTTCTCTAATCACAATTTTCTTCTTTGGCATTCTATAATACTAATAGATATTAACTTTGTTAACATAAATATATACAAATGGAAGGAGAGATTTGGAGATAATGTCTCCAATGATGTAGACAGCGGTAAATCTTTTATTCCAGTTTCCAAGAGAGAGCATACCTGCTCATTCTGCATCATGGAAGGATTCCCTAACTCCATTGCCAAAGGTTTCATCTCTTCTGGGCTCCCCTGTTTAAATCAACAAGAGAAAATAACAGTCATGCCATACTCTAGCATAACATGAACATCAGCTAATACTCAGACCAATTCGCTTCAGAAACAATATAATATTTTCCGATTGAAAGAAAAACTAAATGACATGAAAAGCAGCTTTGAAGTTTTCTTCAGCAGGTTCTTGTAGTCAGTGAAGACGCAATACAAAACACACTAACAGAGATGTAACAATTATTCATTAAAAGATTCACAATTATCATGTAAACTGATACATCTTTGCATCATGATTAATCTCCAGCCATCCTACCTGCTCATTCTGATTATGATACAGATTTTCCGCTTCCACAAGCTCAACACCAAGAGGAGTTCCCTGATTAAGGCATGGAGATAAACGAAAGTTATACAGTTACTCCAACTATGTTTGATCTGTTTTGCAAAATGATTGAATCTGCCAGATCCCAACAAGCACAAGCTTTTCAGTTGAGAAAACATCATAATTAAAGCAATATGCAAGAATGAAAACAAAAAATTCCCGCACAAAAAGAAATGGCAAAGAACAAATATAGGCAATCATCCTGAATGGCTATGAATCAATTTTTAATAATGTATAAAATCCTGTAGCATTTTGCTCCATCCAGTATCAACAAAAAGTCATACCGACTCATTTTCGTTGAAAGAAGAAATCCTTCCTGCCTTCGTAAGATCTCTCAAGGTCCCCTTGAAATACAATTAAGGATGAAACGGGATTAACACAAATCCAACATAACATCATGGCAACTTTTAAAAAAATTACAAATTTGATGAGACACTAATACAGAGTAAATGAATAAGAGCAAAGTTCTACTGCTATAGAAAGTATTTGCATGATATCTAATCTACATAAATATATTATTCTATCCAGGAAATCAAGTGATTCCTTCTTTGTTCTAACTTCGAAAACCGCCATTCTAAATCAATAAATAAAGTTCATTTTTTAAACAAAACATCAGAGGAAGATTGAAAGTGTTTTGGAGACATCAGATTTAGTCAACAAAGCATGTAGCAAGATATGAACATGATACAAGTTCAAGCCATATAATGAACTGGATAAAGTAATAGCCACAGTAAAACCAAATAAGCCAATATTCACAATTTATACTCTCCTAAATTTGTTATTTTGTGTGTCTGTTGGCAGTTCTCAATATCTTTTTCTCAAAACCATTTGGCCTCCTCATAGTTTCTTAATTTTAACTTAACACAGTTGGCCTTCTCCAATCCACAAAGAAAAAGGTCTACCCAATATTTTATGATTTGAAAGGAAAAAAAGAACTTATGCACTGATGATGTAAAGAAATGTCCCGGAATGTAATAACAATTATACCTAGCATAAATAACTGCAAGCAAACATGAACATATTTAGCTACCTTGTTCGCCCACCTAAGCCCACAAGCATTGCAAAGAGTTCTCGGACCCGCGGGGCCCCGACGCATTGCTGGAGTAGACTTTTCACTAATCCCACAATGTTGACATTTACGTACACTAATACAAAATACCCACACAGAGAGAGAGAGAGAGAGAGAGAGAGAGAGAGAGAGATTAGAAACAGAGCTACTCTAGCACCAAGCCATTATAGTGGAAAAAAGACCACCATGTTGTAATTACTGGAACATAAATCAATTAATAATCGGTTGGTCATAATGGACAAAAATTTTCAAACACAAATATGACACAACATTATACAAATTATACAATATAATTTCAAAGAGATTGCGTGCATTTAACTAATCAATAAAATTCAATCCAATATAACGTCATTAGTACAGATTAGATGTAATGAAGTGAGATTTGTCAAGACAATAAAAGAACATTAGCCTTTATATATCCTACTTCAAAACTAATACAATTTTCATATTTGTAAGCCAGCTCAGCTTATTTAAAATTTGTATCTATCTAATGATATGTGATAATTACAGTAAATTACAAAATGTTAAAAACAATAATGCTAAATAAAGTATAAAATTCGACAAAATGATGTTAAATATTAACTGCAATTAGCAAAGAAGAGTAAACTTCACTCACGCAGATACTGGGGGAGGGGTGCCATCACTTGGATGCCAGTCACCATCAGCCAATTTCTTTATTGATGCGAATTGGCCATTCTTACGATGCATCCTAGAAGATTAGTGAAATTGACAAAACCAATATAAGATTACTAGAGATGATATAACAGCAAAAATTTCCAGGCTACAACAATTGAGAAATTAAGAGACACTCGTGACAACTACAAATCGTTTGTTTCAAATAAAACAACATATGTGGGCTGCTATACAAAAGACATCTAGAATTTCGTTGAACTTAGTAGCATCTAAGAAGAGCTCTGTTTGCCCTTTGATAGTGATATTATGGGGAATAGCATCCAAAAACATCTTTACTTTAAACATCAATATTAGATTGAAGGTGTTTTCTACTGTTAGCATAATTGAGAAACTGAAGAGAAGTTGATTCAACCGTAGAGAGTGGATTGATCATATTTATATTTAGCCAACATAACCAATAAATTACAGAAATATCCTCACCAGGATACACACCACTTATTTACACAAGCCATTGATCAATCGCTAAACAAAGTCTTGATAATTTTTTAATTAAAAACTTGCAGTAACAGTCCATCCTGCAAACACCATCATATTATGATCAGAAAGTTTTGTAACGTTCTTCAGACACCTTATGATTGCTGATTTAGTCAGACAGATATCCATTGCAAATCACATCATCAGTATTATATGGAATCTTTAATTTCTCCAACTGTACCCATGTTCACCAAATGTAACAAGGGTAAAGGTATGAGAACATACCAAATGAGATACTTTGGTCCTCAAAATTTTCATGATGTTTGAATAAGAAGAAGCTCACATTTGATAGTAAAGAAACTTTTTTAGTCTCTCACATGGATGAGAGATAGAAATCCCTTTTCCCCCTAAATCCGTTAAAGTTTAAGTAAATTCCTAAAAAATATCTTACGCTATATAATTAAATTATATATAATATATTTAAATGTTGATGTATCCACGTACCCATACCCAACTTTGGATACATATCGGTATTTTCTTAAAGATTAAGGGTGAGGGAATTTGGACTCTTGGACACACCCACAACTGAACCTGAGTCCGAGTAAGAAAGCACATCATTTACTAATCAATTTCCTCTAATGTGGAAAGTAGGCGGAAATTATTAACAATGTTGAAGATTCAACTCACCTCAAAGCAAGCTCTTTTCGACATGAGTACCGAATTTTCTTCTCAAAACTTCTCTCTTTCCGTTTTGCACGAAACCTAACCAAGGATGCAGTTCTTCGAGAAATATTTGAGCGACTTGAGGCACCACCTAAACTCTGCAGCCAAGCGGATAGAAACATCAAATATTGACTAAAAGGTTATTAAGAGAAAATGAAAATTGCAACAGGACTACCTTGTTATTCTGTTGCAACAAAAATTCTGAGCTAGGCACACTATTAGGTATTTCTCGCCCTCCCAAGAGCAACAGCACCGCTTGCACCTGTCTTATGTAAAATGTGAACAGATACCCAAGCAGCATATTTTGTTCAACAATTTAATAAATGTCACTATTAAACCATACTAAGTTTGCAACGCCCTATGTATCATGGGGGGAACTAGGTTGTGACATGCTGAAAAATTCAGCCATGGAAGCAGTTAAGTCATAAATGAACACATTGCAACCACTTGCAGGGGAAAACAGTTATCCTCACACCCAAACATCTAGTCAAACCCAGCCAACTGAAATGAAATCACTGCAGCAACAGCACATCCTCTCCATTAATTCAAAAAATAAATCATGTATTTCCAAAAGCATTTTCATTATGATTAATATGCTTAGACGGATTGTGGTAAGATAGGACATACAAATTTGAAATGAATATATTCATTAAATGGTAGTAGTACCAATTTGAACATAAGTTGAGAAACAACATGCTAGGATAGTTTTACATCATAAATAGCAACATTTGGGGAAGAAAAAGACCTCAATTGACATGGGATGCAATAGTAAAAAAATGAAATGGATTTATTTAGTTTAATTGAGCATATAACCTTGACAGAGCAAATGACAACAAAGGATTCATGCAGTCAACCCAACTTGACTGGTACATAAGACTTAGTTTGGTATGGTTTGCAAGCAAAATGTAACCGACACATCAACAATGGCAATCTCTACAAAGCAGTCCTCCTTCATAAGATATCATCCCTATCCATAACAGCAATAAAAGGTTGAAATGCTCCCTCACATAAAAATATTTCCGGCACCTTTAGACAGTAGACTGGAGATCAGATAATGCAATGATGGTAGAGAACCCATTCATAGTCCTCCACATACTTGAAAAACCAAGCACACACAACTTCCACTAAAAGCCTTGTTCGATAACAAGGCTTAAAACTAAATGCATTTAGTGGTTCACAAATAAGAGTGTTGGTAATGTAAAATTACCTACCACTTAAATATGGAAATTGACTCAAAATGAAATTACAAATCTTAATTTTAGGTTAGAGAGACTAGTCATTAAATACTGAATACACACAACGAAATATAATTTTCATATTCATTCTCAATTAACACTTTTATTTATCTTATAATTTTCAAATTCAAAAGTTTCATTACTTAAATATTTCAGCAATAGAAATCAAGTACTAAAAGTTTTAAATATTATAATGGGCCTATTATATTAGCATCCCAACCAAACAGCATGGGAAAAATTTATATTGCTTCCACATCAAGTTTTAAAAGAGTCCTCCAATATTAGTGTAGCATTAATCCCAAAACCCATGGAATTCAAAATTTCAAACTGATATGCCTTAATGCACAACAATAATAAGTTGACGGTCACATAATCAACCACATAAAAATAGGTGAAGCAATTGTTTCTTTCATGACCGGCTCCACCATCTGAATATGCATGGCTAGGATTAGGATTATTTTACATGATTGGTTCCGTGTCTGTAGCCTTATTGAATGCACAAAGTCATGGAGAAACACACTGCTTTGCTTTCCCCTTCATCGACATGATCCACATTAAACTAGAAGATAGTAAGACCCTATTCCGCATATACCAAATGATCAATGCAGTTGGGGAAAGAAACCTATTAAAACCACTATACTGAAAATCTTCTCTAGTCAGCTCATGCTATAAGAAGATGTTGTATAATGAGGATTACTCACTATAAAAACCATCCAATTATCAAACAAAATAGGGGAATTTAACACACAAACAACTGCTAGGAATATTTCCCAATATTGTTATACACACAGCCTAGACTCATCCAAAACAACAAAATTACTAATGAAGCATATGAGAATTCAATTCACATTAAACAAAACAAATTCGAATACCCACGAATACAGCAATCGTCGATCAATTATATAGAACTGAGTAGGTGAAATCAAAATCCAAAATCTCCTCACAACCAGAAACTGCACAAGAAAACAAAAAAAAAACTAACCTTTTCGGGAGTGACCGCAGGGAATACATAAACCTCGCCTTCGAATGAAATGGAAAGCTCGCTCGTCGGAGAAGGACGAGCAACAGGGTTGTTATTCACAGGGAGGATTACAGAGTTCACTTGCACTTCCACGGCACAACCACCACTGACATCATCGGCTTCGAACCCTCCTCCTCCTCCGTCTTCATCGACCCGTATCGATGATACCTGCATGTGATCTTCAAGTTCTTCATGGGGCCTTGCTTGAAGTGGAATCGGATTCACTGCTTCCATTCTTACAACATCACACACTCTCTCTCTCTCTGTGTATATAATTCTGGTTCTATTTATCTATATATATAGTGTATGTATATATCGATCTCGCCCTCTCTCAGTGAACAAAGAGAGAACAGGAATACAAAGTAAAACCCTAACCCTAACCCTAACTCCAATTACTTGACCAATTCATAAACAAAAAATGAAGTAAACTTTGAGGAGGGTGAAAGTGAAATAAAACCCTAAACGAGCATTGAATTCACATATAAATATACATAAATGTGTTGTGCATGCAAGTGAGTGTGTGTATATATATATGTGTGTGTGTAATGAAATGAAACGTCTGAAAATGGAATTGGGGCATTAAAGGAAGACTGTGTTTCGTTGAGGAGAGAGGCTCGAATTGAGCTTGCGAAAGAAAACACAGAGACGAAAGGTTTTTATTTATTTATTTATTTTTTGTATGTGTTGGATTTGAAGATAAACAGAGAGGAAATCGAGGCCCTTGGATGGGGGATGGTGGAGATTGGATTATGGTGGGGTGGGAGGAGTCACGTGAAGTAGTGTGGATAAATTATTTGATGGTTCCAGGGTCACGTGGTTAAGGATATACACGAATTGAATTGATTCGATTTTAGAGGAAATTAATAATCGAATCGTAACAATTGGTTTTAAAAAAATTAAAATTGTAACTTAATTGTTAAATTGTGAAATTAGACCGGAATTGAATCATAAAAATTGACTTTGTTCATTTTGATTTCGATTTTACAGTTCTATAAATTTTATATAACAACAAACATGATATATATTTTATATTTGTAAACAAATTAATAAATTTTACAATGAATGTTAGTGTTCAAATCTTGTAAATGGCTTTTTATATTGGGATAATAATAATAAATAAATATGTCACATCATGATTCCATTTGGAACCATAACCAAAACAATCGTGCTAAGGACCCCCAGTGGGGGTCGCGCCCCCAGTGACGTGGCGCGCCCCCACTGGCTGATAACTCAAAAAAAAAAAAAAAAAAAAAAAACAGTTTTCCTGGCCCAATCACAGGCCGACAGCTCACTGGGGGTGACCCCCAGCTGGGGGTCTAATGCATTCCTGATAACCAAAAGCTTAGAACCGAAAACCCAACCAATTTAAATGTTTTCATCATTTTCAAAATCGAAACTAATAAAAACTAGGGTAAATCAATGCTTTAGATCGGATCGGATCGGTTTACCAGTTCCACCGATTTTTTTTACACCCCTACACGTGATGCCCTAGGAGTGTTGTGATTGATAGAAAAGGTAAGACCCATGATTTTGTGTTGAGTTATTAGAGAACAGAAAGGGACATGATGTACTGTAATTGGTAAAAAGCACCCACATGTGACACCCTACAAATACCAAATAATTTTTCGATAGTGTGTCTGTTTTTTTTTTTTCTTTCTTTCTTTCTTTTTTTTATATAAACTTTATATATAAAATTTATACCCAAAAAAATCACAAAAATGATGTTATAAGTAAGAAGTATTTTCATTAGTATTTATTTTGAAATGAAAAGTTCGTATTTATTGTAACACATTTAATCTTAAATTTTCAAATTTGTGTCAATTGAAAACAACCTATCACAAATTTATTTATTTTTTTTAACAAAAATTGATCACATACATGACACATAACCATGTCTTAATGGCAAAATTGTCAATTTATTCACATTTCTTTCTTTCAGCTAGTTACATATGACCATGTCTCAAGGGTAAAATTATCAATTCATACACATTTTTCTTTCAATCAATTAGATTTACTTATTTTGATGCTCCAATACACTCAACTACACCAAATCAATACATCTCCATCTAAACCAGAGTGTAGAGCTTCCCAAAATTTTGTCCTGATCAAAGCCATACACAATCTCTCTCCTCCATCTCCAACCCAATCTCCTCCTTCTCTACCACCACTACCTCATCACCGTTCCCTCTCCCTTTCCACAGCGCCCCAGTCGCTCCCTTCCTCCTGCGCAGATTGCCTAGACACTACTCTCCATTTCCCCAACATCTCCTCGTCGCCCCCCTCACCTTCATCATCCTCTCTCTCCCTACCCCTTTCCCAGCTTTCGCCTCTGCTCATTTCCCTAGACTCCATCATTGCCTCCATTTGTTATTTCATTTTTGTTTCGTTTGGAATTCTTCATTAATACATATACAACATAGAATTTTTTTTATAAAATTCTCCATTGCTGTTTTGCTTCTTGTCCTCCATTCCTGTTACATTTTTAACTTTTGTTTAACACATAGATTGAAGAAATTTGAGAACAAGATGTTCATTCAAAATTTACAAACTTTGCCCACTAGCGGTTTGATAAAAGGTTTACAAATTTCTTTTGTTTGTTCATGTTCTGCAGAGGTCTGCAACATAGCAGTTGTGTTGTTTGATGGTGGGTGGGGTAGAGGGGTGGTGAGAAGTGTTGTTTGGTGGTTGTGGGTGGCAGAAGAGTGTTGTGAAATGGTGGTAGAGTGGCGAAAAGGTGCTGTGAAATGGCAGTGGGTGGCAGGAGGGTCTTGTTTTGTGGTGGTGCATGGCAAAAGGGTGTTGTGGTGGCGTACGGTGCTGTTTTTGTTATGGTGGAATGGCAAGTAAATAAGATCTATGGTGGTTTTATGTTGAAGAGGAAGAAGATGGGGAAAGCAAAAAGAAAAGTGAAAAATCCATTTTGCCCTCGAAACATAGTCATCTGTCATTCACATGATCAATTTCTGTCAAAAAACTGAGTGCCATTGGTTGTCCTTAATTAACACAAATTTATAAATTTAAAATCAAATGTATTACAATTAAAAATCAAAGGCCAAATTGACTAACACAATTAAAAACCAAAGACCAAATTGACACAAGACGTAAACTTCAAGAACTACCAGTATAATTTGTCAATTTTTTTATCTCATTATTCACAAAAAATAAAAAATATAAATAAAAAAAAAATAATAATAATAATAATAATATCATGATATTAAATATCATATTAATAAGGCTACACTCACCATATTTTTACATGATATATAATGTGTAACATACACAATAGTTATAAATTAATGGTATCCATACAAATCTCATTCATATTTGAATTCATATTCATATTTAACCATTCATAGTTAAGCGTGCTAAACAAAAAATGGTATAAAAATATGATAAACATAAAATTAAATTTTTTTTAAACAAATTTTTTTTTTGGTTGATAAATCTATTTTTTTTTTAACAATTTTAATGGTGTCAATTTATGAAAACCTCTCAAATGTTTTATATAATAGTACATAATTCTTAAAAAAAAATGCATAGTTCAGTGGGTTCAATTGAACCCTTTACTTCATGCATAGCTCCACCCATGTGTACAAGTTCCCAAAATAATATTACATGTCCCAATCAAGCTCCATACCTATCATGGATAAAAGACCAATACAAAGTTACCAAAAAAAGCTTATGTATCAATCGAAGGACTCGATTATATGTACAAGGCTGTCTAAAAAATCTGAGTTATTACATAGAAATTTCCCACTTATTTGACAGCTGGCGTTGCATTACTGCAAGGAAAGTAACTTGTTACTTACCGTTCACCATTAACAGCAGGGTTATCACCATTAGTAGAATTCAAGATGTCAGCTGCAGAGGTTATGGCATCCGAGTCATTAGCTTCACCCTCACTCTGTAACATATCCACGAGGAAAGGAAAAATGCAAAGAAATCAAATCACCCTGCATAAATTTCACCAAGGACTAACAACCATTGGAAAAAGTGCATACCTGTTCAGTAGCCTTTACAGTAGGATCCTGGATTCCTCCTGCTGGAACCTTCGAAAGGTCTCTTAAAACTCCCTGCAAAAGTCGAGTTTTATGAATGAGATGATTGAAAATAAGTAATGATGTACCAGCTTCAAATGAATTTCAAAATTGCCATGTAGTAGTAGGTTTTAGAGAAGGGTTCCTATGGGCTGTTGTGAAGATGGAGATAATATCAAAATAATTAGAATCCCAATGCTCCTCACATATTCCTAATCATTTTTCACAGATATATTGAGGTCATTAGCATTTTCCTTTAGAAAATGGTTTGCAACTGCAAGGATATGTGAGATACCTCCAAGATAGGAATGGAAAGCATCATGGACCCAATATTTAATGCAATCTAAAGCATTAATGCTCTATTTGGTCATTCCTTAGACTCTCTTATGGAATGATCATTCCCTTATAATGGTGAATGATAATTCTATTTGCAATGCATTTTTTATTATTTTTTTTGGCAAACCAAACATAGGAATGAATGAATATTTTAATGGAATGATCATTCCATTCCACTCCATTCTAGTGAACCAAACACTACCTAATTGCTTCATTCATCTCAATATGTATGTCTAGGCTAGCATCCACAAGAATAAAATAAATTCAATGGGGAAGTAAGGAATTCATAAGTGTGATCTTAACGGGCTGGTGGGAGTGGGTAACATGGCCAGGGGAAGTTGCATCAAGTTCGGACGTACCATACATAGTTCAGTAACCCTGTGTCATCCATATTTGGGTAATTGTTTCCTTTTTGTAATTGAAAATAGCCACATCTATGCATTTAGATGTGCTGTATTCTCAGTTTAAGAAGAGGCACTACACAAGCAAACTGAAACAAGTACAATTGGTCAAAAGGCATGCCAGACCTTTCTTGAAATTTCTGAGCACTAAAGGGTTTGAGAGTTTCTAATGGATTAAGACTGCACATATCAACAGAAAAACATATGCCAAAAGTAGATGTTTTAAACTTCTTGTTCTTGCATGAAATGAAAATTTCCATAAGCTAGGAGATCATGCAGGGTGGAATGGATTTGGGTCTCACCAGAAAACAAACTGGTTTTTTTTTCCTTCCAATTTTTCCAATTCATACTCTGGTAGAAAAATCAGAAGCTTCTATTGAAACAGGAATGTGGAAATATACCTTTCTCAACAATATACAACAAATTAAAATCGGATGAAAACTCATTGAACATCCTAACCAGTGACATGTTAGCGTATTAAGTAGCTCCCCGTTATGCTAGTACACCTTGTTTTAATTATTGTATATGAAACTGCACAGTATAGTGATCTTAAGTTTCTTTACAGCTTTGTTTTCTACTTTTCCCTTCCCTCTAATCACTATTCTCTCATCAGCAATGAATGACATAGCCACTACTACTAGTATTTGCACAAAATAAATTTACTATAATATGGTTTTATTCATAGATCCAAATTTTGTTTCTCGAAAATAAGTTAAAATAATTCAAAGTTTGGCCCAAAAAATTACAAAAGTTTTGTGACTCTAGCTCTTTCCATTTGGTGATCCAAGTGTTCCCAAGAGTCCAGAAAACAATAGGGCAAGACTATAAAAGAAGAATACAAAATGCACAACTCACTCTAACAAAACCTTCATCCATAAAGCTAAATAAACTATGCAGCAATAACTTACTGCAACCTAAAGCATGGACCCAATATTAAATATAAAAGGAGAAAATTATGTCCAAATTCCTAGATACAATCATCAAAACAAATTACACCTAAAAGATGAGTACAAGCTAAATGCATTCAACAATAACCTCCGATCAACTCAAACCAATACTTCAAAAAGTACATATATAACAGGGTAAACCCTCAAGTTTTAGCATTTTCTCAATTTGGCCCTTAAAAGTTTTTTTTCCCCACTCTTTTTTTTTTTATTTTTGTATTTTTCCCACTTTACGCCAACAGCTAACAGATAACATCTGTCCAATTTTGGACAAAAATGTCACATTGGCACATCATGGCATAATAACACATTATTCTACAAATCCGGGTAAATTACCACTTTACTCCCTTAAGTTTCAGTGTTTTACTACTTTGGCCCTTTGAGTTTTTTTCACTTTGGTCCCTAATGTTTCCTAATTTGCTTCAACAGCCAACATCTATCCAAAATTGGATGAATGGCAGACACGTTGCCCCCAATTTAAAGCCCACACTCGATAGCCCCCTTCTCTCACCCATATCTACTGAAATGGCAACCGCATTTGAGAAGGAGAGTTGTCGTTCAATGATGTTGGATGATATCAATTTGAATTGGCTATGGTGGTTTTGAGATGATGGTCGTGGAAGTACGGAGGTGGAGTTGAGCGGTGGATAGTGTTATTGTTCAGTTGGTGGTAACGGTAGATTGGTATTGAGGAAGAAGTGAGGGTTGTAGTGGTAGTATTGTGCCAGTGGAGCGGGCCAAAGGTGGGTGCAGTGGATGGGGTGATGGAGCAAATTAGGAAAAATTAGAAACATTAGGAACCAAAGTGGGAAAAAAACTTTGAAGGGACAAAGTGAAAATACTAAAACTTCAGTGGGCAAAGTGTAATTTACCCAAATTGGTATAATGCGTTATTATGCCACATGGCTGCGTTATTAATCCAAAATTAGATGAACATTAGATATTGGAGTAAACTGAGAAATTTTAAAACGTTAGGAACCAAAGAGAGTAGAAAAAACTATAAGCACCAAAGTGGGAAACACTAAAACTTAAAAGAGGCAAATTTAATTTACCCAATATAAGATAACAAAGGGTAAAAATGATAATCACAAAAACAATGTCACACCCACAAGTATATGGAGCTTTAAATGTGCAGAGGATTAAAAATGTACAGGAAAATCATTCTTCAGCGTACCAAGTACCAACCTTGTTGGCCCACTTGAGCCCACATGCATTGCACAATGTCCTCGGGCCAGTTGGGCCACGCCGCATCATTGGAGTAGACTTTGAGCTAATACCACAATGTGTACAACTGTGCAGAGAATTAAACAATGATAAGTCTTAAAAAAATTGAGCATAATCTTATTTTCAACTCGGACCATATTGTTAAAAGAAGTTTTAAAGTATATGCAAAACAAATTAAAAATAATGTAGAGCAAGTATCTGTTGATAACAGGTTCATAACCATCATGCCAAAAGGGTCAAAGAAGTGGTTGGTGAGGGAAAATGGAGAGACAATAGAGGAGAAAGTACAAAGTCACTAATTCGAGTTAAAAAGAGAAAAGAAAAAGAACCTTTTTTTCTCATGAGTGATGAGGATACTGATAGACAATGCCATAAGCATATTCTAAATACATACACTGGTAATTAATAAAGTAGGGGCATGTGTCCACTATAGTGTCCCTCTTTGGGAGACACCTTAAGCTATGAAGCACGGATACTTTAAAAATGGTGACATATCCATATCGTATCCATATCGAATAACAATACTCCTTCGATACTCGCGAATACGTATCGGATACTTATTAAAAGTATCGGATACTTAATTTTGAAGTATCAAATACTCCAAGTCACGTATTACTTCTTTTACGAAATTAGAATTGTAGCATTTCTTGCATAACATTATAATATAATATAATTATAAGGATAGCTACAAGAATATTTTTCTAATACTTTGTTTAGTTATTTGATAAGAAGAACATAGTGAATTTATAATACATAATTCTTAAAGGTTAGTACTTTACATTATAAATTATACTGTGGTTTCTCAACATTCTTTATCTTATGTGTAACTCATTACTAATAATTTAAAAGAAAAAAAAATTACAAACGTATTCTAACCGTATCCTATTTTTTTAAGTTTTGTCATATTGCCGTATTCGTATCGTATCGTATCCGTTGTTAGTAGCCGTATCCATATCCATGCTTCCTAGACCTCAAGCCTCTCTCTCTCTCTCTCTCACACACACACACACACACACAAGCACACATCATATAAAACCAAGCTAGTGGTTGACACCCAAAAATCTATTTGAGCGGTAGCACCAATGTGGACCTTTTTATGCACAACATGATGAGATCATAATGGCACCCTTTCTTTCTTTCTTTCTTTTCTTTTTGACGAGTAAAGACTTGCAGAGATTGGACTATATACAGACGTCACAAAGACTTG
Source organism: Camellia granthamiana (assembly GCA_036172215.1). Taxonomy (NCBI): domain Eukaryota; kingdom Viridiplantae; phylum Streptophyta; class Magnoliopsida; order Ericales; family Theaceae; genus Camellia; species Camellia granthamiana. Next base: position 126,541,060 of record CM069908.1, on the reverse strand, counting down.
CCACACAACACCCTCATGGCAAGTTCTCCATACTAGTGATCATGCCTTCGTGAGCTACATTCTCAAAGGCAGAAGATGGAAAGAAGGGGAACCCCAGATGTTTTCAAGAGGGAAAAACAATATAAAAAGTAAATCAATTTGAGTCTCACGAAGTTTCTGGTTCCTCTTGAGCTGAGCCCTGTGATGTAGTCCAAACTGAAGAAGAATGCACTTCATCTGAAACTGCCTTGGATGACGTAAACTGACCCTTTCGGCGCTGCATCCTGACAGAGTGACAGAGAACATCAGATGGGCAGAATGAGAATCATTTTCTCAAATAAAAAGGTTGAGATATAAATGAGAAATATATGAAATGAAAGAACTTCAACCCAAGTCTGTATGGTTTGAGCAAACCTACTTTGCATGCTTCGAAGGGACAAACCAAAACATTTAAACATACTGATATTAGCATTTGCTTTTAGTAGTTTATAACTTTACATAATTTTATGTTCCTTTGCCGCAAAAAGTCTCAAGACAAACCATTATAGGAACAAAGATTTCGTTTAACTTTCTTTCCAGGCAGGTCAAAGTTTCTATTGCCCCAGTCAACAATAAATGTTCAATGAAAACACATTTTAATTTCATTTTATATGTACAACTATTCATATTACAGCTTATATTTACTTTTGTTATACTTAAATTTGATAATGCTATGATAATTCATGCTCTTTACACGTTAAATGACACACAATTTTCGGGGGGCGGGGGTGTAGCCCAGTGGGCTTACTGTTGGAGTTTGGGTCTGGGATGTGTGGGTTAGGTGCACGTCTCAGGTTCGAATCTCCGCAGGCGCATTCCTCGCAGCAGTTTGAAAAGGGTACATGGCTTCCCCCAGGCTACTTACCCTCGAGATTAGTCAAAGTGCGTCACTCCTAAGGGGTGCTGGCCCGGACACTCGGTTATCAAAAAAAAAAAAATGACACAATTTTCATGCCACACTTGCATGTCATTTTTTTCCCTTTCCATTAAGTACAATCTGATTGAAAAAAGAATCTACGGGGGATGTAGGATTTTCTCTTTTAAAAATAAATAATAAAAAAAACATGTCTATATTATCCAGAATCATTTCATTAGCTCAATTCCTTCACTATCAAAGCAAAATTAAAAATAAATTTGTAAATTCGCACACTTTAGAGAGAAAGACAAACATGGATGGAAGCATAATGAATCTACCAACAACATTGACCTCCTCCCTTTTGTCCACTCAAAGGAGAGTCCCAATCAACAAAAAAGACAATGAAGAACAAGAAAATAAGAAAGGCTATTAAGATTCTACGAAATACCTGAGTGCAACTTCTTTTCGAACATTGTAACGGATTTTCTTGTCAAAACATCGTTCTTTCCTCTTCTCCCTGAACCGATTCAAAGAAGCAGCCCTTTGTGGTTGACTTGATCTTACAGGAAAATCACCTAAACCCTAAAAAAAAATTTGCATATGGAAAAATGAAAACAAGCTAAAAAAAACACCATTACAACAGAAACATGATTATGTAGTACCCTCTGATTCAGTGGGGCCACCCCGACGGTTGGAATACCAGTGGGTACTTCATATCCACCCAACAATAACAAAACTGCCTGCACCTGTAAAAATCAATCAAAACAAAACCTTGGGTCACTCACATTCTCCTTTCCAATGAATAAACACAAGATTCTACAATAAGTATTTCAATCCACAAAACAGAACAAATAATAAGGATCCCCGAAATCAATCCAAAACAGACGACAAATTTTGAAGTAAACCAAAAATGGATGACTCTTCTACTTCATAACAACAAAATTTAAATCACATTTTGACTCAACCTATTTAAAGCCAAAGCACATTTTCGAAAGCTGACAAATTTTTCCAAAACACATTATAAGTTTTAGGCAGAGCAGCGTTAAATGTAAATACTTCCAAACACTGCACCATTTCCAAGTTTGCAAAATATGTATATCTATTCTCTTATATAAAGCATACACCCCATTTGGGATGAACATTGTGTCACTTCTTTTCTTTTTTTCAAAAATATCATCCACTTCCAATAACTGCCGAATTCACAACTGTTAAACAGTTTTTCTCATTCATCAAAAATTGTTTAAAACTGCTAATTGTTTTCCTCATTCCAAAGCTGTTAAACAATTTTTCTCACTTATTAGACTGTCCAAGAATTTAAATATATAATTGCAAACTCACCTACCGCTAGTATCTATCTATCTATCTATCTATACTATTATAAAGCAAAGGCCAACTTTGTGTTTATGTCTCATTTTTTTGGTTTCCCAGAGTACCCTATAGCAATTAGGCCGGTAGTTATGCCCTAAATTCAGGTTTTTATTTATTTATATATATATATATATTATCAAATCTCTCAACTTCTGATTTCAGACTTTGAATTCAATCATATAGTTTACAACCTTATTTTTTTTTACATAAAATGATCATATCCCCACGCATTGGGTGTGTCACCACTTCTCTTATATATATAAAAAATAGTAAAACCAGAAAACTTTCCAAGCGCATACATACTTCAGAAAACTGACCTAATCTTTCAGGTGATAAAGCAATAAATACAGGTCAGTGCATAGGTAAATTAGTTTTAAAAAAAAAACAAAAACAAAAACAAAAATCCAGGGCGCTAAAAACCGCACCTTGTCAGGCGAAACAGCGTCGAACACATAAACCTCGCCCTGAAACGAGAGGGTTAGCTGATCGGCGCCACCCCCTGCGGCGGCCGGAGCAATTTCAGAACCAGGAACGTACAAAGCATGGGGATGAACACCATCGACGCCGCCGTTCATCGCATCGCCGGCGCCGGAGACGCTGCCAGCACCGACGGCAGCGTCGTGGAGAGAGTGAGCTTCGATTCGGATCTGAGGGTTGTCTATGGACTCACCACCCACAACTTCATCATCTTCTTCGTCTTCTTCGATCTGGTTCATCTGCTGTTGTTGTTGTTGCAGAATCGTGGGCTCAGTTCCGTACATGGAGGATTGGTGATTCGTCTCTGGCATCTGAAGTATTTACAACTCAGATAGAGACGAATCTATATCATACAATAAATTTATATATATAGAGAAATAAAATTAAATAATTTAGAATTCAAAATCAACGCAAAACGATTTGAAACATCAAGCAATGAACCCTAAAAACAAAAGAAGAAACACAAAAGGTGTGACCTCAAAATTGAGTCTGGAAAAAAGCCCTAGAAATTATTGTTTTGTCTGTTGGAGAATTGAAAGTACTAAAAATGGGTGGGGGAGTGGAAGTCTGCGATTGGTGGTTCGATGTGGTTCAAGAGAGAGGAGGGGGCGAAGAATGATGGGGAAATGGACACGGTTGATGGAAATAATTATGAGGGCTGCCACTGGTTATCACTGGTTATTTGGATGATAAACGAACCACACAGTTTGAGTTGGACTCTGTTCGGTTTGTTAAAAATTCATATAAATTTGATTCGTTAAATAAATAAATTAAATTTAAATACATTTTAAAATGGGAGATTTATTAAAAAATTATTTTTCAAGTATTTATATTCTAATTAATCTATAAGATATTTTTGTATTTCAATAAATCATATTATTTGAACATTTAATTTACTAAATCTTAATTCTCATATTTAAAGTATTTTATATACATTTTTATCCTTACAAATATTTTTTGAACAGTCAGTAATTTAGTGATGTGAACATTCACGCTATAAATATGAGTATTATTAAGGGTATTTTGGTAACTATGTCACTCATAGAACTTAATGGAATATAAGAAAATAATGTGGACTAAATAGAATATAAGTAGGTGAAAAATAATTTATGAAAAAGTGTCCCTTTTAAAATTTCCGTTTGGCAAGAACTTTTTTGGCTTTTTTGGCTATTTTAGCCACAAAAGACAAAATAGGCTTTTTTAGCCACAAAAAACAAAACATCACATCCAATCCATAATCATTACACTCATCTCTCACAAAAAAAAGTCAAAAAAGCCAAAAAACCAAAAAGCCAAAAAGCCTTCCCAAACCAAACTTTTAAGCCCAAGCTAAAAAAGCCAAAAAAGCCAAAAAGCCAACCCACTTCCCAAACGGAGGCTAAGATTTTTAAATCAAACTTAGTCAGTCAATTACTCGTTTAACTCGGTTTAATAAACTTAAAATTATATAAAATATCAAACTATTCAAGTTCGGTTCAATAAAAACTCATTTGAGATCGGGTAAAAAATTTAACGAACCAAACTTAATCAAATTTTAAAATTCATTCAAATTATCAAATCAAGCTTGATCATCCATGTTGGTTATTGAGAACCCTTTACAACCGAAGAAAAATTTATTTTATTTTATTTTATTTTTTAAAACCGAAGAAAAATTTTATTACAAAATTAATAAAAGATCAGATCAATTTAATAGAATAATATCACAATATCTTGAAAAGAGAAGAAACGATCAAACACCCCCCTCTCCCCGCCAAAAAATTGAGGGAAACAAAAACCCTCTTGGGAAGGAAAACAAAACTTCATATAAGAATGATTATTATATCAATAAATTAAAAATTAAGAAAACTAAATAGAAAAAAAAAAATTTCAAGTCACCACCAAACTCATCCAAAATTCCATTACTACAGCTTTTAAATTGAAATTTGAAGATCCCACCTCGCTACAGGTTATAGTTTGAAGTAACTTCTTTTGAAATTTTTAAAAAATACAATAAGTTTTATAAATTTGATATAATTATGTTTGATTCTCTTAAAATTTTAATTTATGAGTCTCGATAACAAGTGTCCCTAGAATACAAGAAAAAAATAAAATATTTGTAGAACATAGTACATTTTGCACTAAATATACTTTTATTGAAATCAATACACTACAATTTTATATATTTTCAAGAGATTTTTTACAAACTTCCCAATAGTGAACAATGTCCATATGGCACTTGCTACCATTTATCTTAATTTATATACACTTTATCTCATTTTTATTAGAAATTTGTTAGTCGTATAAATAAAAAAATTGTGTTGTCATTTATTTTAAATTAAAATGTATATTTTACCTTTGTGGATCTTTGTGTCTTTATAGAATCTGTATTAGTTTTAATCTCTTTAACATTAACTAAAAAGAAAGTTTATGTAATTATATCAAATTATAGAACTTAGTTGTATTTTTTTTTTCAAACTTCATGAAGGTAAGTGTAATTTGCCCTAGTTAAAAAAGTTAAAAAGTTTTATCCTTCTATGTTCAGCTCGACGAGGAGGACCAGAATTTTTTTTTTAAAAAAAAAATTTCAATAAAAAAAGCCGAAAATATTGATTTTTTGGCTTATTTTGACTTTTTTAAAAATTTTTTTTTTTGTTGGAAATTTTCAATTTTGTTCTACTTTCATTTATATAAGAGAGTAAAAAAATAAAGAACTTTGACATAATTTTTAAAAAATTACTAAAAACAAAAAAAAAAAAATCGAAGAAAGAAGTGACTAGACTAGCCAATAAGCTAACGTTCCAAACACCCATGAACGTAGAAGAAGTAGGTAGAAATCAAACGACTCGGCAAGCACCTAGACGATGGCTTTTATGGGAATTTTAGAAAGAACAAAACTCTCAAATTCACATTAGAGTATTTAACATCTTAAATTTAGGCCTAGTTTGGGAAGACTAAATAAGTGCACTTTTTGACTTTTTATGAAACATGGGTTGGGTTTAAGTTGGGTTTGAAGTGATGTGTTAGAGAGGTGATGTGACTTAAATAAGATGATGTGACTTAAATAGGATAGTGACTTTTTAACTTTTTGTCTTTTTTTAATCATACCAAACTTGGCCTTAGGATAGTAACCTTTTTGTAACTGATTAAAAAAATAAAGACATGTAAAATTATGTACTTTTGTGAGGGTGTACTTTGGGGTGGTTTGGGATGATTTAAATAAGTACATTTTTTGACTTTTTATGAAATATGGGTTGGGTATGGATTAGGCTTGAAGTGATGTGGTAGAGAGGTGATGTGACTTTAACAGTTGTGCTACGTAGCTCGAAAGAGAGGGTGCCCGAATCTCCCGAATTCAAAACGACGTCGTTTCGTCGTTTTGAATTTTTTTTTTTAAATTTTTTTTTTATTCAATCAGAAAAGAAGAAGAAAGAAAGAAGAAGAAGAAAGAAGAAGAGAAGAAGAAGAAAGAGTAGCCGAGAGAGACAGAGAGATCATCAACCATCGATCAACCACCCATCATCATCATCATCAACCATCCAACACATCATCATCATCATCACATCATCACAGATCCTCCGATCGGGCTGCGATGATCGGATCGGAGGCGAAGGTAGAGGCGGGACTGCGACGAGCTACGACGATCGGGCGGAGGCGACCATCTCTTGTTCCCCTCTCTTCTCTCTCTCTCTCTTTCTCTTTCTCTTCTATTTGTTTCAGATCGGGAAAGGTTAAAAAAAAAAAAAAAAAAACGGGCTGTTCGGGGGGACAAAATTTGGGGGGAAAATCATTTTCCTATAACTTAAATAAGATGATGTGATTTAAATAAGATAGTGACTTTTTGACTTTTTTAAGTTATGACAAACAAGGCCTATGAAATTCTTTTTGTTAAGACCAACTCAAGTGTTCACATATTATAATAGAATTGATATATATTTATAAAGTTTTTAAATTCAGAAGCTAATTGACAACTTTATGTACAATATAATTTGACTTTTTAGAGATGGTAGTGAAAAAGTTTACTACAGAACCGTACACGAGATTTTTATTTTATACATCTCTTCACTTAATTCTTTCGAAGTCATTGAATTCTTTTCTCGTTTGAGAATCTCTTCATTTTCCACTCCATTCCGAAGAGTAACTAGGACCAATTTAGTCACATTTTCATGTTGCAATTGAACACTTTCCATTTTTATTGTTGGTTCTTTTCAAGAAGAATATTATTCTCTTTACTAAACATATAAAAATCTAATTGCAATCCTGTAATAAGAACAACAAATCTTTCCCGATCAACCCCTTCGATTCTCTCATCTCATTTAGCAGTCAACTAGCATGTGGTGGCACAAAATATATAACATTGCTTCATGATTTCAAAAACACTGAACCACATACTTACAAAAAGCATTTTTTGTTATTAAAAACTGTGTAACTTTTATAGAGCTGCACCTACAATCATATCCAGGTAGAACTAATTCTAAGCAATTATTGTTTGAAAAATTATGATAAATTGCTTAATGTTTGAATAGGTTGTGAGCATATTGTAAATTGTTAATATATTAATGTATATAGAATACAATGCAGCTCATGTATGATATATTAATGTATATAGAATACAGCTAAAATAGGATTTAGTCTGCTTTCGGTCCCTTTTCATAATTATGTTTTGTGACATGATGATGTTTGTAACACAGAAGCTCCTATATAATGGAGACTCTCTATATGGTTTCAGATACATTGAAATACAAAGATTACTCTCTCAATATCGCTCCCTCAACTTATTTTACATAAATGATGACATTTTTAGAAACCGTGATTCTAAATGGAACCGAATCACGCTTTACTAGATAGGTTTGATTTGGTTGTTTCAAATTTAATAGAGCCGTAGGTAGTAATTTGATCCTTAATTTCCTCCTAAACCGAGCCCAACCAAACCATACTCACCCTGTATTGCAAAAAAGCAAATTCATGAGTGGTTAGTTATGTGAATAGATCTACCCATTGCAGTACTGCATCCACTATGTTAGGTTGCTGGTATGAGTGGTCATTTGAATACTCATAATTTCTTCATGATCCAATATTTTACACATTACTTACTGCTGATACTAATCAAAACTGTGGATTTTGTAGGTCTCCCTGTTTGATTCTCCAATAGGATTAGGTAGGATAACTTATATCCTGTAGAAGATATTTTAATCATTTTACAACAAAAATCCTATTCGAGGATATAAATTGTCCCCACATATACAAGATAAAAGGCTTTGGAGATAGAGTAATGTTAGGAATCATGAAAAAACATATCATGAAATACTTCATAAATTTTTTGCATCATTTGGTTAGTGTGAAATGTTTTATTTTATGTGTAATCTAACAGTGAAAAATCTTTATCCGGATTACAAAATAACAAAATATGAAACAATGGAATAATTTTACCTCGATATAAAATAGTCCTATTCCTAATTCATCTATTTATCTGTGAATCAAATGTGTTTTCCTGTAGGGTTGAAAAGAAAAAGGAAAGGCTGCAAAACAAGCTAGGTTTATGAACAGTCCAGTCCGATTAGTTGAAGACTTGAAGTGGACAGTTTCATCATGAAACATGTTTAGTATACTAATGAGAAATGCTAATGATTACTCAATTAGCAATTTTTAGTCTTAATCTACATGTAAAAAAGTATAAAAATGTGCAAAAAAATGTAAAAATTTGTGAAAAATGTGTTAAAATTTTAACCATGACGTTTTTTTGCTCCTTAATGACGGCCCTATGTATATATACTGCAATTAGCATGAAACACATGCAAAATAACATCTAAAGTTGTTATGCCTACAGTGGACTTTGGACAAAGCTATAATATTTGAATATAAAACAGTACAAGGATTGTGAAACCACAAATAAAATGTGTTGGGTATTGTGCATTTCTATGGCTAAGATAGACACAATTTTCATGCAAAGAATGTGCTAATAAACTACTAAACAGAACTCAATGCTTCATTAAAAGGACTCGAAAGAAAAGAACGAACTCACAGTACATCCATGGCTTCCAAACAATGTCATGTGATGATGTTTTCATGGCTAGCATTTGGTCAAAGCATCTCTAAAAGTGTATTAAATTTTTTTATTAAATTTGAGTAAAAGTTTCATTTGATATGAAGTGTTTCAGTGGAAGTTTTTGAAATTTCATCAGAATACTGGTCGACCGAACGGACGACCGGATTGATGTCCAGCTAGTCGACCAGTCAATGTAAACTTTTCACAAATTTTTGCCTTGAGGTGGTCATTCGTAGGGCTGAGCAAGGAATCCGTAAAATCCGTAATCCGATCCAGTCCAGTCCAATCCGATAGGTTTAGATTGGTTTTTTGAATCCGTGGTTCGGTTCTGGATTGAAGAATTAAAAATCCGTAGTCTACGGATTGGTTCCGGATTGAACCCACGGTTCCGGATTGGAACCGATCTAGACCGTATACAAATAGTCTATTTTTTATTATAAATCCTCCCCATAGTATCTTCTCTTATTCTATATAAAATCTAAACTCAAACCTAAACTCGTATAATATCTTCTTTTATTACTTTTGTTTGTTAGTTTTTAGTTTTAATTTATAATGGTCTAAATTCTTCTGGTAAAACCAGTTTTCTTGTGGTCGTTTAAATTCTAGAACAGTATATCGCTATTATAAAAAAATATGTTGCTATTGTGGAACTAATATAGCGCTATGTTTATATTTTTATGAAATTAAAGTGTTATATATACATTTATTATTTAATTATGTGAATCCGTGATCCTAAACCGATCCAATATGTGTTTAAATGGATTGGTTCGGATTGGTTCCATGATTTAAACGGATTGGATTGGTTCTAATTTTTCAGAAACCGTAGATAACGAATTGATTCTGGTTTTACCCCAATCCGGACCATGCTCACCCCTAGTCATTCGGGGAGTCGACTGGGCAAACGATTGGGAAGATGATCGGAGGGTCGACCAGTCTGTGTAATTTTTTCATAAATTTTTACCTTGAGATAATCATCCGAGAGACATCTGAAGAGACATCCAAGGGTGAAAATCAAACTGCTATGAACAGTGATTTAATGAAAAACACATTGATCCTCAGTTTGATGAAAGAAAAGTGAAGTCCTGAATTTGATACCTATTTGATGAAACTGTTGAAGTAAGAAAATGAGTCATTTTTCACCAAATTCAAATTTGATGACAAATTTGAATAACCATTGGAGATGATCTCACATGATACCGCTCGTTGAGCTGTCCAAAAATTTAGCGAAAAAGGGTATCCAAATATCATTCACTTTGTTTGGTTTCAATTTGCAAAATTCGCTTTTCAAAAAATTCTATTTTTTTTGTTTTTTGTATTTTTTTATTTTCACTATTTTTTTAAAAATATTTTAAGCAATTTTTTTAATTTTTAGACACACCTAACATAAATACACTTAAAAAGTATAATATTTGTAAATTTTTTTTAAAAAAAAAATCACTACATATCAAAAATATAAATAATAAAAAAAAAACAAAAATTCAATATATTTTTTGTATTTTTGTATATTTATTACTTTTTTAAAATATTTTTTCACAAATATTTTACTATTTAGATATATTTAAGTAAGGTATTTCTAAAAAGGTAAAAAAATTACTTAAAATTTTAATAATATCTACTAAAAATTAAAAAAAAAACGAAAAATAAAAATTTAATTTCCAAAAAAACTAAATTTAAAAAACTAAAACCAAATACACAGATTCGTTTCCAAGCCAAGAAACATTCAGAGGCTACCGCTGATTCCTACAAATTTAGCAGACAAGATAGAGATGGTAGAGATCACATTGCCATCAGTTGACAGTTTGCCAGAGGATTGCCAAGTTCAAGTTGAGCAAATACATTATCTAAAGAAGGCCAACGATGGGTTACAAGCACCATTTGAAGAAATCCAGTATAAGTTTTTACCCGATTTCATACTACTCGACTTGCTAAGTTCGGCATAGGCTCGGCCTTCTTTAGCGCATACACAGCTGCCACATTAGCATACTGACGAGCTCAAGTCCCACACCAGACGAACAAGAGCAGAACAGTTCACGAATCCGCCAGATTGGTTTACTTTCCCTTCTCTTGTCGCTCACAAGCCTCATTACTCACCAAGAATATTCCAAAATTTCAACTTTCCCGTTGAGTCCGGGATGTCGAGTGGCCAAGGACAGGCCAAGACTGTCGAAGGATGTGACTTCGTTGCTGTCCGAACCTGCGAAGTGTTCAAAGGGGAATATGTAGACCTCCTTGAAGAACTCTATGAAAAACCGATTTTACCCATTGGTTTACTCTCACCAACTTTTGAACAGAACAGAACTAGCAATGGCGTTCAATCACAATGGTCTGCTACTTGCGAATGGTTGGATTAACAGAAACCGAAATCTGTTGTTTTCGTGGGATTGGAAGCGAGTATAAGATGCCTATTGAGCAAATCCATGAGTTGGCATACGGGCTCGAGCTGTCAAACCTTCCTTCTTATGGATTCTTAGGAAACCAGGAGTGGATAGATTGAGCTGTCTGCCTCCTGGTTTTTCAACTCAAACCTCTGATGGGAGAGTGGTTAGGGTTGGATGGGCACCACAGCAAGAGATACTTAGCTCACCGTGCCATTTGGGGATGCCTCTTCCATTCTGGGTGGGGTTCAATCATCGAGTCTCTCGGTTTTGGACATCCACCAATCATCATGCCTATGATAGGAGACCAATGTCTGAATGCTAAGCTGTTGATGGAAAAGGGTGTTGGATATGAGGTCCCGAGGAACGAAGATGGTTCTTTCAATTGAGATGCAGTTGCCGAGTCAATTAGACTAGTGATGGTAGAGCAAGAGGGAGAACCACTACAAGCGAAGGCTGCTCAAATGCAAACTGTTTTTTTTCATACCAGGATCTGCATGACAAGTATGTAAACAAGTTCATCGACTATTTAGGCAATTTTGTAAAGAAAGAACATCGAATATTATCAGTGGAACAGAAACAAGAGATATTGCCTAAACTGACGGTATGGTGATGAAATATTGTGAATTGACAGTCTTACACAATAAAAACATGAATAAGAAACATGCAGATGTTTAGTTTTGATTGCTAGAGACGGATGTAAAACCTTTTATTCAGTATTTACGGAGCAAGAATGCATAGCAAAGAAAACCAATAATATGAAACAACATGCACACTGAAAAAATGGATGTAATTATTAGACTAACAAGAAAATATTTCGGAGAAGAACTACTTTTCCATTGTAAAAACCCACTTAATTATTCATCCGTGGTACTTTCCTAGAGAGCTCCCAGAGTTCAATTTGCCAACGCTGGATAAAGTTAGTAAGTCGTAACTCATTGTAGGTATCCATAAAATATGCATTTAAAAAAGAAGAGAATGAAGAAAGGTCATTTGTGGTACACCATAAAACAATTTTTAGCTGTGATCTAACAATTTATACAAGCAAACATAATACACAGAGAACATATTGTTCACAATTTAAACATAAAGAAGGAAGACTAACACACACACACACTCACAAAACAAAAAAGGAATAAAATAATATACATTGCCTTCTCGCATTTCATGCCCAAAATTCTCATACTCCATTTGGTTCCCACAGAAGTTGAGAAAAAGAAGAGAACAATCACATAACCATTTGGGGCATGATTCACCACATGTGAATTTGCAATACTCAACCTTTGAGACTAAGTTTGGATCATGGATTTAGATAGGGATTTGGAAAAGGAAAGTAAAAGGTGAGGGAAACGTGAATGAAATATAAGATTGAAGAGAAAATTCTGTTCCCCTAGCCTTTTCCTTTCCATTCTTAAATCCCTACTCAAATCCACGATCCAAACACAGTCTGAAATTAAACTTCATACCCAGGATTTACTTTCTGTTGAACGTCTCCGTAACTCTCTAACTCTTCCATATCCTCTGAACTCCCCAAAAACAAAGGAAGTCTTTGATGGAGCTTGACTGGCTGAAGTGATAAGATTCTACTTTTACCATCAGAACCTCTACCCCCAGCATGCTCTACGAGAAAACTAAGAGGGTTTGCCTCGTAGACCAAACGAAGATGGTTCCTTGGATTCATTGCCACTCCACCATACATGAGAGTCCGATGGAAATCAGCAACAAGAGAGCATATGTAACGGGCTGAATACTTCTTAGGGTATCTACCTTTGCCTTGTCTCACGTTGTCAATATATCTCCTTAAACCTTCGGGCCAGTCAAAATAACGTGCATCATTTACAGAGTAGATTTGTCCTGACATAACAATGAAGCCATCATGAGTCAGATCTAAATGATTTTACATTGATTTTTTCAGATTTCATTTTTTTCTTTAACAACCATCATTTGAAAATACTAATTGTGGTATAATGCCGGAAATTCTATTGTAGTTCCTTCCTTAACATGAAATATACAATATGTTTTCTCATACATGGAGGTGCATGAAAATAGTATCATCCTAGTCAAAAAGGGAATAGAGACGACCCCTAGGAGACCCTCAGAGGTTGTGTTTGGATCATGAATTCAGGTAGAGATTTGGAAAGAGAAAGAGAAAGAGAAAGGAAAAGGAAACAAGGAGGGAATTGTGAATAGGTGAGTGAAATGAAGAAAACAAATAGCTTATTATATTTCATTCACATTTCCCTCCCCTTTCCCTCATGATCCAAACACAACCTTAGTGGGCTTAGGTAGCATTTCCTCAATAAAGCAACTCAAGTTTGAGTCTCCTTAACTTACTGTATATAAAAAAGGAAATTGATGACAGGGAAGTGAAACCCAAAAATTGAATCCAGCAGTAGCATCCATCACATAATAATCAATCCAGTCAAAACATTGTAATATTTTAAATTTAAGCTGGATTGTCAATAGTTCATCAAAAAGTTAGCACATAGGAAAAGGAGAAAGCAATATATTTTCTTTTTTCTTTTCATAACATCAGTCATATTATTAAATATACAACGATTTTTAAACATGCCACTATATTTAAGTATTAAAATTTAAATATATTACCTCGAGGAGGAATTTTAATGCTTGGATGTGTGAGAATAAAGTCTCCTGTTGAGTGGTCCAGTGTGAATGCATGTGTTCCCGAACCAAAGCTGGTGCAGAGTATTGTGGCTGATGAATAGAGAACATAGCCAGCAGCTACAAGCCTATTGCCACTCTGGAGTGAATTCAGCGATGCCTTCTCCTCCACAGGCAGATGATCTAGTTCTACAAGGCGGTTATAAATTCCAAAAATTGTTCCAGTGGGAATAGAAGCATCTATATTCCGGGAACCATCTAGAGGATCTGTGACCACCACAAATGGGCCACCATCAGATAACCAGATTGGTGCATCATCTTCTTCAGAAGCCATAACTGCGACTTTACCAGAATTTCGCAAAGACGACAGAATGATCTCATTCTGCACACAAAACTAGGGCCAATCAGAATAAGTTTTATTGCAATCGAGTCATTAGTTGAGAGGGGAGAGTACCCAGATGCATTGGAGACAACCATAGAGAGGTTGTCGAGTGGAGGTGTGATATTTGTTGTAAAATAAGAAATTCATTCAAATAAAATACAAGAGAAATCCTTTTCAGAGTTAACTATCATCATAAATCAAAAAAACAAAAATCATAAAGGGCCCATTCATCACCAACTATCTGACCACATATTGAGGATTCATCACTCACAATCATTAGATATGATTGAATACCCTGAGAAAAGGGTCCAGGGTATGCGTAATGGCAATGCTAGATGCTCACAGAGTTGACAATGGGTGGGATAACACATCATCAATGTCAGGATGGACTCCAAACCTGTAAATGACTTCATTAATAATTGGAAGGTCTACCTAAAAGTGGAAAGCACACTTAGGTTCTCGCAGTTTGTATCCAGTTCAAGAGATATTACTGCAAGTTTTACTTCGAAGCTTGTCCAAGTTAAATCCATATTCATACCCTAACACATTACAAAAGTTCAATCAAAATCTTGACAACATAACAGCAAGTATATAATAAACAGATTGAACAAAGAATATCTACTTAAAATTCCAAAACACAACCCCCACAATACCAAAATGATCTGAACCATTTATGTTAGAGATAGAAAATAAAAGGTCCCAAACATTTTCCTTACTTTCACCGCATACAAGAACTTTCACTAGGGCTATAATGTGAATAATCCTACAAGTAGAGTGTTATACATACAACAAGTCAATCACAAAGTGTGTAATAGGAAACAGACCGAGACGATGTCGAGTGGCTTAGGAGCATCTCTGTCTGACCCACTGACACTGCTGGCGCCACCGGATTGTTTTCCGAGACTCGAATTGAAAGGAGAAGCCACGAGAGCTGCAATTCTCTTTGCAGCATACTGTAAATGAGCAAACAACACCACCAAGTCATCACTCACATCTACCCCTCCCTTACCCACATACTCCATCAGAGTACAAAACCCACTTTCACCACCACTACCCATTTGGGAACTAACCCTAAACCCTCCAATAGAAGAAGCCATTCTTGGTCTACAGAGATCTTTACTTCGTCCCACAAAAAACCGTTTCTTTGGCGGGAAAATATTCGAGTTTATCCGGGAATTTGGGGGAAAATTGAAGTTAATTGAACTTGAGAGTGTAATGGTTGATCGCATCATAGGTTTCGCAGAGTTTAGATGATGAGATGAGTGGGGTTGACTGGATGTCTGGTGGTGGCCGCCAATGGTGTCATCTGAGACGGACGAGGGTTTATTTTCCCGGGAAAAAATCAAAGAAAGGAAAGGAAAATTGTGGATTTGAAAAGAAAATGGTGTTGGATTGGCTGTCTCGTTGAAGTGAGGATGACTGAAGCTTTCAACGGATAGCACTGATCTTTTCGGATTTCATACGCTGAACCCAAAAATAAATAAATATAAAAACTTTTTATAATGATTTTTTATTTTTTAAATTTTTTTACTAAAATAGTGAGATCTCAAAAGAGGCCTAAATCACACGGTTTTGATATGATTTTCTTAATACAATTTTAGTTTGGATTTAAAATCTGTAATTTCTTGGATTTAAATATGTAATAACTATTGAAATTGAAAAAAAAAAATCACTATTAAATATAAATAAATAAATAACTCATAAATGAGTTTGACTCAAACTAGACTATATAAATCATAGTGTTTGGCTTATTTTTTAATAAATTACCATTTACAATTTGTAATCACATCATCACTCCCCATTGGAGAAATTTACAATGTGCACATTGTAAAAAAGTTAAGATTTTTTTATATAATAAATGTTATAGTTATTTGTGATGTGTGTTATGATATTTTGTAATAAAGTTATGAATAGAAAATTTATGATGTGCACTCTAAAGTTAGGAATGATAATGTTATAACATTTTGTGATTTTTATTATGACATGTTATGACATTTTTCAGTGAAAATAAATTATGACTTTTATAATGAAAAAGTTATGACATTTTAAGTTTAAGTTATAAAATTTTATAAAAAAATTATAAAAGACATACCATATGCACCTCTTTGAAGGTGCACATTGTAACATCTCACCTCACTATAACACATATATAAGTTAGATAATCTCGGAACTCTTAAATATTAGATAGTCCCTCTAATTTGGTATATTGACAATGACTGATTTATTTATATTTGTTTGACAAAGAGAAATAATTCATTTGTAAGAAAATAAACATATGTACAAAGTCCAAATTACACAATGATTGCTTGAATAATATTTTATTAACAATTTAATTGCTTATAATATTTTTATGAGGAACTTGTTGTGACGATAGATTGCTATAATTCATGGTTTAAAATCGATTTGAAACCCATTAAATTAGTTCCGTCTGATTTGCTTATATGATTTTTTTTAATTCAAAAAAAAAAATGAAAGATTTTTATTGTTGTTTGGTTAGATTTCAAATTTTATAGAATTTTAAATAGCAATTCGTCCCTTAACTTCCTTTTAAATTAATTATTTTAAAAATTAATTATTTTTGTTGACATTTTAACTTTTACATGTAAAAAAAAAAAAAGTAAATAAAAGAATTATATTTTTTATAATTTTTTTTTAAAAACTTTTTAACTATTTTAATATATTGCCAAAACAGAAACCATATTCATCTTAGAGTTATGGTTTTGTGGACCGACCCGCTTGAAGAGGAATGGGCCACTAAAGTCCAAAGTGTAGTGGGCTAGGCCACTTTAGGTGAATGGATCATAGGCTCCACTCACAAACTCAAGATTATAAGACTCAGGACATTCAGTCCTATTTGAAAATTGACTGTTTTAATTGATTTATTAATTTTTTATAAAAAAAATAATATGACAATTTATAATAATTTTTTAACTATAAACCTAAATCTCCGAACAGAACATACAAACTACATAGGTGTGAGTTGCATGTGTAAGTATTGTATAAAATCAACAATGCTTCCGACCCCAAGTGGCACCCCCAGTGACGTGTTAGACTCTCATTGGCTGAAAATAAAAAAAAATAAAAAAAAAAGAAAAACAGTTTTTTTGGGCCAATCACAGCCGACCCCAGCACCCCCACCGGGGTCCGAAGCTTTATTCGTATAAAATTTCTCATTGTAAGTTCAAATCTGGCATGGATAACAATATTGGTACTACCTGTTGCTTGTTCACTTGTCCTACCATTTAAACGATTCTCTATTCTCATCATAACCTTAAGCTCGGAGGCTCCCCTTCTCATACCCTAATTTTTGAGTATTTTATTTTTCATATTTTTGTATCTTTGGTAAATTTTTAATATTGTAATTATATGTTTTTTACATTTTAGATGCACTAACTTGATGCATTTAAGAGGTAAAATATTTATGAAATAATATTTAAAAAATTCACTACATAAAAAAAATCAAAAAATTAGAAAAATTTAGTACAATTTTGTATTTCTTGATTTTTTTTAAAAATTATTCCATAAATATTTTATTTTTTAGATATATCTTAGGTGCACGTAAAAAATCAACTAAAATATGAAAAAATAATTTTGATAAAGACAACAAAAAATCAAAAAGTTACCATTTTCTTGTTTTATTATGTTTTTTGTTTTTTTTTTTTTTTATTGTAGGTTTTATATTTGAATTTCTTGAAACATGCTTAGTTCTTGGTGTTCTTTAGACTTTCAATTCTTGTAGTTCTCAATGGAGAAGGAATTCTCAAATTTATGAAGGGTGTTTTTTGGTGCCATACTGGTTGATTGATTTATGGGTCTATTCCTATAATATTAACTTTTATTTATGTCTTCCTTTTTCCTATGTATAACTTTGTCTCTCCCCCTTTTTTTTTTGTGTCTATCTATAACGTTATGGTTTATGCCTAAAAACACAAAATTGGATTTGAAGGATTATAATTTGTTGTCCTCACACACACAAGGATGGATTTAGGGGTGCGGAGGGGCAACCACAACTCCAAAAATTTGAAAAATATCATATATTATATTTAAAAATTTTAAATAATTAAAAATTATAAGAATTTGCAGTCCTAAACATACTTCCGCACTCCATAATGATAATCCTGGATTCGTCAGTGCTCACACATATCCATTTATAAACTAGAGAAATTAATTACAAATAGCTTTTATACTAAAAAAATAAATAAATTACATTGACAATGATATTTTTAAATTATGATTTAATTATTTTAGTTTGAAATGAAATGATTTTAAAATATCATTTTATTCTATATTAAAATTTGTTTATATCGCATTACCAATAAAGAGAGTTGAGACTATGTTTGAATCTTACATTTGAATAGATATTTTTAGAAAAAAGACGTAAAGAAAAAGTGACAGAAATTTAATTTCTATTTTAGTCACTTCTTTTTTTTCTTCACACAAATTTATTTAAATGTAAAATTTAAACACAAAAGCTATAAAAATCTAGTGTTCAGTCGTCGTTGTCCATTTGCATTTGTGCCCTTTCAGCCTTGTCCTGCAAGACAAGAAGTGCATTATGATAGGGGTAGTTTTGACAATCATGAATTTATTTTTAAAAAAATTTACAAGATAGCAGTTAGTATGTCAATAATTAAATTACAACACATGTCAATGTCTCTCTATAAATTCGAACATGAAATCACATTCACCTTGACACTTAAATGTCTTCTCCATAAACAAGTAGGGATATAAAGAAGGAAGATGAAGTAAGATGTGAGAGTTTCTATTTCCGCGTACAATATTATCTCAATGAATAATGCTATATGTACTAATTAATATACTAACAGATGATGTGGTATAATTAAATTAAATAGTTTTGTTCAAAAATTAATTTTCAAACAAAAAAAATATATACACTAAGAAAAAATAGTGTAAAAAATAGGAGCTGGCCGGCAAGATATGCCTTGTGAAAGATAGATTTGGACCAAAACTACTTCAAAAAAGTATGATCCGTGAAGAGATCCCATTTAAGACAAACAAACAAAAGCACAAGAAGTTAAAATTGGTTAGCAAAAAAGAATTCAATTATCTCACAACTCCCCACAATTGTGGTTGTGATTTGAGTACTGCTTGACTCATATGCCTCATCTTTGCCACTTGTAGACAACAAGATCAAGCCACCAGATGATTTGATTTGAAAAAATTATAGTTTAATTGGACAGTGTAAAAATAATTTTATTTTTATAATAGTGTAAGTATTTTTTGTGAATGATATAAGTTTTTTTTTTAATGTATCAATTTTGCACAATTATTTGTTTTTCACTTACAACACAATTATTTTAAAACTACCACACTTTTCTACAAATTTATCATTTAATTTTAGGATAGAAATATTCTACCATCAAGCCACCCAAATAACCCTATTTAAAACAAGGACAAAAAGAGGCTCACTCTTGTGGGGCCAAATAAATATCTATGCAATCACCATTATCTTTTAAGGAATTTACTAGAAGTTAAAACTAAGTTGTTTTGATTCTATTTTTTTGTGATTTTTTTTTTATTTTTAGTATTTTTTTTTTTAAAAAAAATAAAAAAAATTTAGGTTTATGAATTCTACTTAATTAGATGGATTGATAAAGTAAGCAATAAAACTTTGAAAAAAAAATGAAAAAATGAAAAAAAAAGGCATAAATAATTGCCTTTTTTGGATTTTTTAAAAATATTTTATACCTTTTAAATTCGCCTAAGGCAAAACGGACCAAAAAAAAGTAAAACTTTTGACACGATTTAAAAAAAAAGATCACTAAAGACAAAAAAAAAAAAAAGAAAAAGAAGACATTTTTAAATGTATGCCAAACACTCATTTCAATCTAAAAATTTAGCCAGACTTTAAAAAAAAATCTCTAAAACAAATTAGTCAAATGACTAACTAAAATAATTTTGTAAATAGTGATTAGTTGCCAGTATTCACTATCTATTCACTTTTTAATTCTTAAATCATTTACCCTTTCCTCTCATTTTCTCAGTTATAAAAATATTAAATAAATATTTTAAAAGAAAATAGCTAACATAAATAGTATTGTTAGAGTGTACATTAGAAAAATAATTAGCTAAATGAAGTGATATTTTGACTAGGATTGTTGGAGATGCTCTAATGGTGATGGTAGTGACAAAAGGTTCTTTGTCATTCAATTTTATTTACACACTATTAAATGTGTAAATAAAAATTTAATTTTTAATTTGCACCAAAAAATATATATATATATATTGTTATCCTAAATAGACAATTCAAGAGGGGTGAATTGAGTTATTAAATAAATTATCAAATTAAAAATATTAACCCAAATAATAAATAAATAAATTTATGCAATAATATAAAATAGAGAAATGAAATAAAATGAGTTAATGGAAGAAAAAGTAAACTCAATAATTTCTAGTGGTTTGGCACGCCAGGTTTACGTACACTACCCAAGTATCCTCCTCAAGAATTTCTCTACTATATATTCTTCAAATAGTAATAACACTACTAGATTCACGGGTACTAGTGAACCTTCACAACAAGTGACCAATTCTGATCACTCCGATTAGAATCCAGTGTCTAGTCACACCTAACCCAAGTAATTTTATCCCAAAAAATTATTCGCAAAAACTCTCTCTTTTTACAAAAACGATATGAATAAGGGATAGAAAATCCTTCTACAATTTTGCTCAAACTCTCAACAAATTTTCTGATAGAAAATATAATTTAATGAAGCATAATACCATATTTGACAATATCACAAAATTTTCTCTTTTTCACTTCTTATTTTTCTCTAACCAAAACACTTCTATATATATCAAAAAATATATGGGTGAAGTATTAATAAATTCCAAAATATGATCTTATGAACTGTTTAGTCATTCATTTTTTTTCTTATGAATCCAAAGGTCCCATTAAAATAGAAATTACATAAAAAGGTAGTCATTTACATGTTTGGGTTTAGTTTTTTAGGGATAAAAATGGGTTTCTCAAAATGTAAAATTACACATTTGGGCAACTTGCAGTATAGAAATTTTGGATTTTCCCTCATTCTAAAACAAATCTCACATTATGAATAAAAACCTAACACTCTGATGTAGCACTTCAATATAACACACTAAAAAACTTATTGGTGTACTTTTCCCAAACACAACAACGTAACACTAAAAAAAAACTCTTTGGTGTACTTTTTCCAAACGTAACGCTTCAACGTAATCAAAAAAAAAAAAATTCCTTAGTGTACTATTCCCAAATGTAACACTCCAATCAGTGTAATCCCAAACGTAACACTCCAATGTAACATATCCCAATGTAACACACAAAAACACTAAAAAAATTGCTTAGTGCACTTTTTCCAAACGTAACACTTACCGTTTGAAATTATACAATTATCCAAAATTTACTAAGGAATATTTGTACTCCTCTTGGAATGATTTGAAGAATGTTACATTCTTTCTTTTTTAATGTTACATTGGAGTATTACGTTTAGGAAAAGTACCCTACGAAGTTTTTTTTTTGTATTACATTAGAGCGTTACATTTGGGAAAAGTACACCAAAGAATTTTCTTTTTTTGTGTTACATTAAAGTGTTACACTAAAGATTTTTTTTTTTAATGTTATATTGAAATGTTACGTTTGAAAAAAATATATTAAGGAGTTTCTTTGTATGTTACATTATAATGTTACATTAAAGAGTTTTTGTGTGTTACATTAGAGTGTTACATTAAGGAGTTTTTTTAGAGTACTATATTAGAGCGTTACATTTGGGAAAATTACACTAAGGATTTTTTTTTCTTTTTTTGTGTTATATTAGAGTGTTACACTAAGGAGTTTTTGTGTGTGTTACATTAGAGTATTACACTAAGGAGTTTTTTTGGAGTGTTATATTAAAGTATTATGTTTGAAAAAAATACACTAAGGAGTTTTTTTGTATGTTACATTAGAGTGTTACAATAATGAATTTTTTTATGTGTTACATTAGAGTGTTACACTAAGAAATTTTTTAGAGTGTTACGCTTGGAAAAAATATAATGAGTTTTTTTATGTGTTACATTAGGGTATTGCACTAAGATTATTATTATTTTTTTTTTTGAGTGTTACATTGGAGTATTATAGTTTGAAATAATACATTTGGCCAAAATTTATCAAGTAGCTTTTGTACTCATTTTGAAATGTTTGAAAAATCACAAACCTTTTGGAATATTTGAAAAATCCCACATCCTTTTAAAATTTTTGAAGAATCATGTATTTTAAGTCATTTTTGTATTCCTTCTAAAATATTTTCCAAATAAAAAAAAAATTATATATAAATTTATCCCAAATTTGATTCTCATATATTATGTACCTTACCTTTTTAGGGGAAAAAAAAAAGGAACATAATAGAAATAAAGGTATAACCGAATCTACTTGTCAAAAATCAATGGGACTAATTGGTCTATAAGAAAATTCGTAGGACTAAACGGATCAATATTCCTCAAGATAGGATTTATAGGTAAATTTTTTATAATATATTCGTTCTCTTCTTGACTCCTCACGTTGCACAGCTTGGATCACATGCCAATTTTCCTTTTAAAATTTTGCAGGTGAAGGATGGAAAAAGATAGCCAAAGGTTGCTTTCGATAAATAGTAAAAACAAAATTTTCAAAACATCTACTGTAGAATCAAATGATGCATAGTGACTATATAGTAACTTTTATATTAAAATATTTGATTGCACAGTAACTTCTCTATTAAAATATTTGTATGCATAGTATAATCTTTAAATAACATTTATAACAAATACATCATACAACATATATTTGAATAGAGAATATTTTGTATCAAATAATTTAAAATATGTATATTAAAAAATTACAATTTATCCCATAATATTTTAGACATCATCAAAATCAAACTATATGATTAATCTCCATTTTTGGTGATGGCAATACAAACATGAATTTGACACAAAATGTCACAAAAATAAATGCAACATAAATTTTTTAAACAATCATAACACAAACATTTATTTGCATTATATTTTCTCTCAATTTATTAACAAATTCTTTGTCAAATAAATTTATAAAAAATCATATTTCTTCTCCCCTTTTGACATCATCAAAATAAAAGGTTAATATAGGTAAGGAGAATCAATTTTTGAAGTAAATGCAACAAAAAATATTTATCAATAATTAGGCATGCATTTATTTTCACCCTCTTTAAAACATCTTTACCAAAATCATATGAAATTGTTATGACTTCTCTCCCTTTCACATAATAAAAACATTTGTACAAATTAGGGTATAGAAATTTAGAGTAATTTCAGAATATATTTTTAGAAAAACTCCCCCTGAGATTTTGCGTATAATCAAAATATAATTTTTCATAAAACTCCCTCTAAGATAATGCTTCATCTTTGAAAAAATATTTCTCTCTTGGAGCATTTTCAAATATATAAATTGTATTATAAGATTTAAAAAATAAGTTTATATAATATCTTTATTTCAAAATGTACCACATATAAAGTGACATGAAAAATATTACATTTAATTAATATATTACATCGTCAAAATCAAATGTGATTCAATAAATATAATCAAAGTAATGACAAAAATCACATTATTTCAAACATAAATATTAAAAATTAAGCACAAAATATGACATAGCAGTTGATTATTTTTAAGCAATATTTATTTTGAGGCATACAGGGCTAGCCCTGGGGCATAGGCCACAAGGCCATGGCCTAAGCTCCCTCAAAATAGACTTAAAAAAGGGGCCCCCTCCTATTATAATTTAATGTAATATATTATGTATATTTTAAGTCTAAAAAAATTTAAAAAGACCCAAACTAACTTAAAATAAATTAACCTATTAAAAAATTGAAAGGCCATTCAAAAAAATTAGCATTGTTATCCATTGAAAATAAACCCAAAAAAGGGGTCTTTCTTATTATAGTTTAGTCTAATATAGTAAGTATATTTTAAGGGAAAATTTGGCTATAAACCCCCTTTACCTCTCTTTCATTGTTAAAAGGACTAAGAAAAAAATTATACTTTCTAAATCCCCTCATAATTATAAAGTCTTGCATAAAGGACAAAATTTATTATTTAAATATTTTATTAGACTATTATACCCTCAACTAAATTTTCCCACCTTCTCCACTCACTCACTCCCCACCTTCCCTGTCTCTCTCCTCCCTCTTTCCCTTCTGACTTTGTTCTCTGCCGACGTGCTCTTCCTTCCAGATCTGAAGCTCTGTTTCTCAACAATTTTGGTAACTTCTTCTTCTCCGACGATGATAGCAATGTCATCGTCATCACTCTCCTAGCCAAGTCCGGTCAGTTATCAGGCGAAACTCCAGCGATCAACAATGCCGAAACCGATCTCTACGATGAACTCATCAAGAACATCGGGAACAAAATCAACTACGGGCCGAAAAATTGTCCTCCGGTGCCAGAATCGAAGGAGATCGTCTACGAGGAGAAACAAATCGTCTCTAAATTGAGGCATGTTTGGTGGAGTTGTTTGGTTATACATATTTTTTAAAACACAGATTTGAGTTTTGAATATATGTATATATATTTGTATGTATGAGTGTTGTTGAACACATGTATTCTTTTCATTGAGATTTGTGATTGTTGATCGAGTTTTAGAAGTTTTTCTTCTCAATTAGATATGGTGATTTGTTGATTAATTTATTTTTTTTTTTTTGGATTTATTTTTGTTGTTTTTTTATCTAATTTCATTTGACAGAACCAAAGAAAAATTACTCTGGTTCTATTGCTCTGTTTTTTGTTTCAGATAATGAGAGTAAAATTTTACTCTTGTTCTATTGCTCTGTTTTTTGTTTGAGAGAATTAGAGTAAAATTTTACTCTAGTGTTAGAATGACAGTAAAATTTTACTGTCAAGAGGTAGTCATTGCCAAACACTTCAGCCGCCACAAACACTGCCTTCGCTTTTTTACTTTTTTGCAGAGTAACATTTTACTTTTAGCTTCAGAGTCTCACAGTTTACTCATTTTTCAGAGTAAAATTTTACTTTTATACAGAATAAAATTTTACTTTTGTGTAGAGTCTAACATTTTACTAGTTTTTCAGAGTAAAATTTTACTTTTAGCTTCAGAGTCTCACAGTTTGCTCGTTTTTCAGAGTAAAATTTTACTTTTATACAGAGTAAAATTTTACTTTTGTGTAGAGTCTAACATTTTACTAGTTTTTCAGAGTAAAATTTTACTTTTATACAGAGTAAAATTTTACTCTGAAATACACAGTGAAGATGGCTTAATAGGAGAGCTGATAGATATGAGGGTAATATAGTAAAAGAAACAAGTTTTAAAATATTAGGGGGTTTTGAAAGTATTTATATAATTCTTGTCCTTTTGAAAGACAAATTAGATAGTGAGGGGGCTATCACCAAATCCCCCTATTTTAAGTCCAAAAAAAAATTAAGTAAGGCCCAAATTAACTTTAAATAAATTAATCCATTAAAAAATTGAAAGACCCATTTAAAATAATTAGTATTGTTTTGTTATTCATTGAAAATGATTTTGCAAAAAAAATTAGATTATGCAAGTATGATTGATTTATTTGCTTCTAAAAATACAAGAAGAGTGAGGATCAAACGATACTTATTAGTTATTGTAATGCAATGCTAAGTATTTTTTGTGATTTTGACACAAATCTTTTGTTCTTTACTTTTAATTTTTTTTTTTCATTCAATGAAAAAAAAATATGAAGGGCCCCATAAATTTATTAGTTGATTATCGGTTTTGGGCCCCGAAAATCCCAGGGCCGGGCCTGGAGGCGTGAACTATGTAATAATAATATTCTACTCTATTTTGTACTAGCATGCATGGTATTATATTTATGCATGATGTATTCATGTATGCATGGTATGGCATGTCATGATAATCATGTATGTAATAATATGTTCATGTATGCAAATCAATGATGATTACAGGTAAGTATGAGAACAATATCATTAAATGAAATATTTTTAGATTTAGAAAATCAACTTTTACCAAAGCTACCTATACCAATTATTTATTGTTGTTTTTGAATATTGTGTGATTACTGTTTATCTGAGAAGATATGGTGAATATTGTCTTCGGTTATGCATTATGAACATCCATTGTCCAATTACCATTTTCTCTTACTGGACTTCACTTTGAAGCGCACATACAAAATAAATAAATAAATAAATAAAAATCAAGTTTTCGATTTTGGTAGCCAAATTTTTTTGGGTCCATGACTGTTAGCACTACTACAAAAATGCTTAAAGATTACACTTAAGGAAATTAAAATATGACACTTTTAATGAAAGTGTGATTAAAAAAATTAAATTAATATTTTAATCACACCTAATTTAATAGAGTGTGATAGTATTTATTTTTTATATCACTTTTCAATTAAATGTGATTATATCCTCTTTTTTTAATCACACCTTCTAATTAACGTGTGATTATATATTTTTTAAAAATTTTATTTTTATATCTAATATTCCCATTTTATATCACGCCTGTCCGTCTTTCACTGTGACTCTCTCTTTCTCTCTCTCACTCACACACACACACACACACCACTGCCCTCCTCTTTTCGCCCTATCTTTCTCATTTTTGTCTCCATCGTCATCGGGTATAGGAGTATCATTGCCATCACACATGAGCACCACTGTTGATCCACCGTTGGAGCATTACCCTAGGTACGTCCTCACTATTTCGCCTTCTTTCTATCTCTCTTCCTCTAATTTCAACCTCTATAGTTTCAAGATTACTTGATTTTGGAATCTATTTCATTTTTATTCCATGTAATCCTTTTTAAATTGACATGATGAAATTGAGTGACCATTCCTATTACAATAATGACACACAAAATTTTAGGATTACTAAATGATAATGCTTTAACAAAATTTTTTTTATATAAATTTTATTTTTTGTGGGGTTTAAACCCAATACCCGCTTTGTCAAAAACACATCTTTAATTTTTAAGTAATTTATTTAAATTTATTCCCCTTATGTGAATTTAAAAATTATTTTATTTAAATCTTCTATATTTTCTTTTAAAGAATTATTTTCAATTTTCAAATCATTTTAATTTTTTTTTTAAAGAATCATATTCCTTTTTTAAACTTTCATTTTTATTTTTCAAAATTTCATTTTCATTTTCATTTTTAAAATCATCATTTTCATTTAAAAGACATTTATTTAATTTTTCGAGAAAAGATTGTTTTGAAATAATCTTTTGAAAATTACCATGTAACTCCTCAATAAAATCTAATAATTCATCATATGTAGGAGAATTTGTATTTACCTCATCATCCTGAACTTCCATGAAACAAATATTTGTCACATCGTTGTCGTTACTTTCTCCATTAATGTAATTTACATCATCATCATCATTCTACATGCGAATTTTACTTCTTCTGTGATTTCATTTTCTTGAGTCATGCCTTTGTGTGTGATTTCTAATTTTTCCCAAATCTCTTTTGCTGTGTTACAAACACAAATTCTATCATATTCATTAGGATCAAGTGCACAATACAAAATATGTTTGCTTTAACATTTATCTGAATACTTCTAATATCATCCCCATTCCATTCCACTTCTGTTTTAGGAATTTTCTTTGTATCTACGATTTTGGAAGGAATAATTGGACCATTTTTAATAATCATCCATACTATGTAGTCTGTCCCTTGAATATACATCATCATTCTATTTTTCTAATAATTATAATTATCACTAGTAAAATATGAAGGGTTGGAAGGTGAGTGACCATCAATAATTTGTGTTCCTATAATAGTTGCCATTAATCAACTCTAATATTATTAAGTCAAAAAATAAATAAGAGCTCTTACTCTGATACCAATTATTATCCCAGATAGGCAACCCAAGATGGGGTGAATTGGGTTATTAAATAAATTGTCAAATTAAAATTTTAGCCTAAATAAACAGATAAATAAATATATGAAACAATATATATGAGGGTAATAAAAATAAATATATGAAACAACAATTTATAGTGTTTCAGTATGCCAGGCCTACGTCCACTCCCCAAGTATCCTCCTTAGAAATTTCTTCACTATTCTTCAAATATTAATTATACCACTAGCTTTACTGGTGCTAGTAAACCTTTGCAACAAGTGACCAATTCTAATCACTCTGACTATTTTAGAATCTGATACGTCACACCTAACCCAAGTGATTTTATCTTGAAAAATCACTCACAAAAACTCTCTCATTTTACAAAACTAATATGAATAAGAAATAGAAAACTCTTTTACAATTTTGCTCAAACTTTCAACATATTTTCTCACAGAAAATATAACTCAATGAAGCACAATACAATATTTGACAATATTACAAAATTTTCTCTTCTTCACTTCTTATTTTTCTCCAACCAAAACACTTCTATATATACCCAAAAATATATCTGTTGGAGAGAGACGCTCCTCTTCTTGACTCATCACGTTGCGCCACTCGAATCACATGCCAATTTTTCTTTTCAAATTTTGCAAGTGGAGGATGGAAAAATATAACCAAAAGTCACTTTCGATAAATAGTAAAAGCAAAATTTTCAAAACATCCATCGTAAAATCAAATGATGCACAGTGACTGCATAGTAACTTTTATATTAAAATATTTGACTACACAATAACTTCTCTATTAATTTATCCCATAATATTTTAGACAATATCAAAATCAAGCCATATGATTAACACATATAATTTTTAATTACTGTAAAATAGTGAGATGTACGATTTTGGGTCGCATATTAATAAAAATAAATTAAAAAAATAAAAATCACCAAAGATAAAAGTACGTAAAATTTGATTAAATTTTTAATATAAAAATTGGTCTTTTTCTTTTCTTTTCTTTTTTGGAATTTTAATAATAATAATAATAATAATTTTTGCTAAATTTTTATGATTGTCTAATCAAAACAAATCTAAAAAATAGATAAGTAAAGTAAGTGAAATTAAAAAAATATATTAAAAAAGCCCAATAGGTAGTTTTATAATCTATGGAGAAAATGTCAAAGTTGAAACTTCACATAACAAACCATGGCCCCAATATATCAAAAGAGTACAAACAATGACATCTTGAACTACTATGGGAGCATATGCCTCTAGCTACTCTCCTCTTATTGAGCAATGTTACAAAAGTTGCATTTTATACCCATGTATGAAATTTTTTCAAGCCTCCTCTTATGGAACAATGTTACAAAGTAGTACATTTTAGGGTAAACTACCAATAGGTCCTATTTTGGAGACTTATTACCCAATAGGTTCTACTTTGGAGACTTAATACCCATTAAGTCTTATTTGATAAATTTATTAAGTGATAAAGATAAATTTATCAGTTTTTTTTTTTTTTATGAATAAATTTATAGTGATAAATTTATCAGTCTCTTTGTTTTTATGAATAAATTTTTAGTGATAAATTTATCACTCTCTTATTTTTATAGTGTTAAATTTATTAGTTAGGACCTGTAGGTAAATAAATCTAGTGAATAGGACTAATTGGTAAGTACCCCTACATTTTATACCCCATATGAAACTTTCTCTAGACTCATCTTGTAGAGCAATGTTACAAAGTAGAATATTCACACTTTCCACTTTTATAACTTCTATAAATTCACATTTTTACCGTTTTCATTCTTGTCAAACATTCACACTAATATATATTACATTGATTTTATTGCTTATCGAGTAAATTTTATATTTTTATAGAGAAGCAATGGCGGATTTTATTATCTCAACATTGGTAGATTTAATTCTCTTAAAGATTTGATGCTTCACAAATAATGAAGAATTTGTAAAATTTGATTTTGTAACTATAAAATTAAAGATTTTATGCCTCATGAATAATGGAGAATTAGAAAGATTTGATCTTGTAACCATAAAATAAAAATTAGTAGGATTTGATTTTGTAACTATAATTAGCATAATTTTATTTTTTTTTTAATTTTTTTGTGTGTGTGTGGGGTCATTTTTTTATTATGAATGGAACTTGGTATCTACTAACTATATCTAGGATTATTTTATTTATTTATTTATTTTTTACGTTACATCAAACTAGATATTTACAATCTAACAATACTTAGAAAGCCAACCATCACTAAGTCCAACAACCACCCAGTCACCACAAGAAATAATCTAAATTACAAGAAGGCGTATCACGCCAGCAATGTGTATGACCAATGAAAATAATACTTAGCAAAAAAAATCATAATATGGAGAAATTTTAAAAACATTGCCAATATATTATTAATTCAAAAAAAATAACAACGACGTCTATTAAAATTTATTCATTAGGCACATCATATCAATATGATGATGACGTGATGTACGTGAATAATTTCTCCTAAATTCCATACATATTCAAAGTTCAATCAGGTGCGGCATCGTCACGGCATTGCTATGTGGCACTAAATTTTGCCCCAATCATGATTGAATTGAATAGCTCAGAGAGAGTTATTTACAGAACAAATGTGACTTCTCCATCTATAAATAGCAACAAACCCATACCTCAGTCACGATTGTGCAATCCAGCTCCATCCTGAATTATTAAATTGCTCTGTGAATTGTTTTGTGGTTCTCTTTTTTGGGTTTTGAAAGATGGTATTGAAGACAGTAGATCTTTTGAAGAATGAAATTCCATTTGAGGAAGAATCAGTAGTTTTATCTGAAGATGTCAAGACTGGTTTAGTTCTCGTCGACATCATCAATGGCTTCTGCACTATTGGAGCTGGAAATCTGGTCTCTCTCCTCCCCTCTCTCTTTATCTTTTCATTATTACCCATTTTCAATTATTTTGTAATGGACAGATTTTTCTTCACTTCAAATTAATATGGATTAGACCATCAGTCTAACATGACCTTCTTTGATAATCAACTTGAGTTTAAAGTTTATGTGATTGTTTGGTTCTCTTTGTGGTCTGAAACTGAGTTGTTATGTTATGGTGGTTGAGTTTGTGTTTGGTTGGTTGTGTGTTTTCTTCAGGCACCCACAGAGCCCAACAGTCAGATCAATGAAATGATCGATGAATCGGCAAGAGTGGCAAAAGTGTTTTGCGACAAGAAATGGCCAGTTCTTGCATTTCTTGATTCCCACTATCCTGGAAAACTCGAACATCCCTATCCTCCTCATTGCATCATTGGCACTGATGAATCTAATTTGGTTCCTGGTATAAGTACTCTGTTTTCTCTGTTTTTTTGATCTATTCATTCTATAATTCAATTCTCAGGCTCTTTCTCTTATGTGCAGCTCTGAAATGGTTGGAGAAGGAACCAAATGTAACGATAAGGCGAAAAGATTGCTACGATGGATATCTGGGTTCAATGGAAGAGGATGGTTCTAATATGTTTGTGGATTGGGTGAAAAATAACCAGATTAAAACTGTAAGTATATGTTTGCTATTAGTAGATGGATATAGATATTCCCATCAATCCTCAATCACTTTCACTTTGCATTATCTTCCAAATGTCTATTATTATGGTCGGTTGGATAGAAGAAAAGACGAGAGAGTACCACATTCACTCGTCACGGTGGTTTGTATAGATTAGGATTGTATGAAAAACAGATGGAATCAAATTAAAAATATTTGCACTCTATTTTAGAAAGGGTGATTTTTTTTTTAAATTAATAAAAAATATTTTAAATTAATGAAAAGTGTGCTTTATTCTCTACTTTTTATAATCTTCTTAGGTCTTTATAGCATTTACTAACAGTTTGGCATCTAACTAAAAAAGTCTCTTTTTTTAATTTTTTTCTTTTATTTTTAGTGATTTTTTTTCCGTCAAATTTGTATCAAAATTTTCACTTTTTCAATCTGTCTAGTTTAGAAAAATCTAAAAAGTAAAAACAATTCAAAAAAAGGGTTCAATAATGACATTAAAAAAAAACCGTCATTTAAAATTTTTTCCTCCTTTAGTAATTTATTTTCAAATTTTTTTTTTTCACCTTTTTTTTCCATGAATCGAATCTAAAATTCTATAACTTTTTGAAAATTAAAAAAAAAATACTAAATATAAAAAATTTAAAAAAATCAACAAAAAAGTCACGAAAAAAGTCAATCCCAAGATAGTCTATTTTCAACAACATATTTGTCGTCTATTTTTTTTTAGACAAACGTGATAAAAAAAGAAGAAGTTACGATTATTAGATCGATCAATTTTTTTTATTATAAATGATATACATGAAATACCTTACAAAATGAACAATTTGAATCATCGAAATAAGATCTATGGTGAACCCCATAACGCCTCAAATTCTTTCAAGTTTAATGGTACTGATAATTACAAGTATTGTTTGTGGGTGCAGATATTGGTGGTGGGAATATGCACAGATATATGCGTTCTCGATTTTGTTTGCTCCACACTTTCCTCCCGAAACCGAGGCTTTCTCACCCCTCTTGAGGAAGTCATTGTCTATTCTGGTGGCTGTGCAACATTTGATTTTCCAGTTTCCATTGCAAGAGACATTAAAGATGCCATAGCTCACCCACAGGTATACAATATACTCTACTATTATATTATAAATTAATTATACCCGTACTTATTGATCCCAAGATATAATTAGCTTCTTTTTCTTCCCATAATATAGCAAATTTTGTTTTAATTATTCTCTAATAACCATCAATGCTTGCCTCATTTTTTGTTTTTGTTTTTGTTTTTGTTTTTGTTTTGGTAGGAACTGATGCATCATGTAGGTCTATATATGGCTAAAGGAAGAGGAGCTAAGATCGCAAGAGACGTGTCGTTTTGTGGGCTGGAGAAACCATGATTGTAGTAGTAGCAGTTATTCAAGCCCTGA
Source organism: Camellia granthamiana (assembly GCA_036172215.1). Lineage (NCBI taxonomy): Eukaryota > Viridiplantae > Streptophyta > Magnoliopsida > Ericales > Theaceae > Camellia > Camellia granthamiana. The sequence continues at coordinate 126,508,150 of CM069908.1, read as the reverse complement.
TGTTTTCACTTCAGGGTTGTTACCCAGAGCAGAATGGATGTGTGTTCATAGAATCATGGAAGCTTCAGTAGTTAACTAGAAGGTTGTACTAGTATGTATCATATCATCATGAGAAAATGGAGTTCAAAAGAATATCATCATGAGAATAATATGTAATTTGTGTGTGTCATGAAAGTATGCACAAACTAGAAAGTCTCTGGGATTCTAAGGATGTGTTGTTTGAAATGGACTGTATCTAGACCAATTTCGAATCTCATGTTTGAATGCAAAAGGATGTTTTCGGATGAATAGTCTTTATCAGACTGTATATGGATTCATGTTTGAATGCAAAAGGATGTTTTCGGATGAATAGTCTTTATCAGACTGTATATTGCCACATGGGGAACTATTGAATCCCGTGGGAGGAGTGGAATACAAAATAAAGGGATTGGGGAAGGTCCAGATTAGGGAATTAAAAGACTAATGTATTCTCAAATTATGGTTATTACACCATGTAGTCTGTACATTAATTCTAAACAAACATGAGATATGTTAAGTGCGAAGTAAAGTCTCACATTGCCCAAGTACTAAAATAATGTTAAGCATATAAACATGAGGACACCCTCACCTCAAAAGTTGACTTTAAGAGTTGAATTCTACCCAAGCCTGTGTAACATTAAGAGCCTATTAATCACTCTCCTAATCTAGGGGCATTCCAATTTTTGTATAGGAAATTATCTTAAGGATCGGTAATTTCAAGATTATTAGTCCCCAAACTAATAGTCTTTATGTAATTTGGTTCAACATAACAAAGTATAATAATCTGTTCTTTCAGATACTAAAACTAAGCTATTTCTAGTTCTAGTCTATGAAGGAGTGGGGACAAATGCATTCAAACACAAGGTCAACCGCATAACACCTACAAGAAATCTAAAATAATCCACAAAATTTATGAAGGGAAGCCTCAATACATTAAAGGGAGTTCACAAGAAAAGGCCATCTCCCAAAACATCTTTAATTTTGATGCCAAGTTAATGCAGAGAGAGAGAGTAGATAAAACACACAGCACAGGCATTTACCAAAATGAAGCAGATTAAAGTATCAGATCACGTACTTACAGGAGACCCATATGCATACTCTAAAATTCTGCCAAGGAGATATACTTTTCCTCAAGTTAAACTGGAAAAAAAAAAAAAAAGAAAAAAAAAAGAAGAAGATTAAGCAATGCTTTGATATCTTAATCACACTTCATCCTTGTTATTTATCCATTAATTTATAGTCGACACAACCAAGTAAAAAATAATCACAAATGGTAGATCACGCACAACCATAAACAACAAACATTTATTTTCCACTGATAATTTGACATATCGTTGTTCAGATTCACAATACTTCAACTAGGAACTTAAAAAGAGTTGCTAGTCTAACAAGGGATCAGAAATGATCTACGGCGCAAGGTCTGGCTTAACATAACAGCCAAGCAACTCAACACATAACTCATACCAAGTAGTCATTCGGAACCCCCACTGACATCATCAGTTTTTACTAATTGCTTCAGATTCAAAACATTTTAAATTGGAACTTGAGAAGAGCTACTTGTGTAACAAGGGGTCAGAAATGACTTGGGGCTCAAAGTCTGGCTTAGCATACCGGCCAAGCAACTCAGCATACAACTCATACCGGGAAGTCATTCGAAACCCCCACTTATCTTTCAGCTGCCTACACAGGTTGAGATCCATGTCTGATATAATCACCCCGTCCTTGTATCGGGATAGAGATGGTGTACATGAAGCATCTGGTGCTGAAAAATGACTTGATCCATAGAAATGCCCAAAATCTGCATGTTGAGGCTTTCCATCACCAGAAGTGAATGGGTTGGGAAAGATCTCAGTTCCAACGCGATTGATTGACCCAACAAAGTAACTATTTGCTATTGCAGCATTACGGGCCTGCAACATAATCCACCACAAAATGTCAAATTCAGGGCTGGTTTGGCATGTTTGAAAAAAGTTAAAAAGTCACTATCTTATTTAACTCACATCATCTTATTTAAGTCACATCACCTCTCTAACACATCACTTCAAACAGAACCCAAACCCAACCCATATTTCATAAAAAGTCAAAAAGTGCACTTATTTAGATCATCCCAAACAACCCTTCAATACTGAATAGCAAGCTAAAATATCAAGAAGCATACTGTAAATTAAATGGCTGTAAAACCACAATTACATGTTATGATCAGCATAACAACACAAATAGTTACTAACCAACCAGAAACCAATGGACCATTTTCCAATTATTTCTTTTCAAACATTAGTAAAATTAAATAAATCATTTATTAATCCATCATTTGATAAAGGCAAGGATCTCGTAAATTTTCTATTTCCAATCGGATACCAACCATTCTAATTTTTGAACTGTTTTCACAGCTTAGCCCAAAATATCTCAAAGCGAACACTTTCTGTCAAGCAAGAACAAGAGATTCAAAGACACAGAGAATGAACAAAGGAAAACCTCAATGGGCCACATTGGTTCGCTGAGTTCACCAACAGTAGCAGATGGATTGAAAACAAGCTCAGCACCATTTAAGCCAAAAGCCAGCCAATTCAGAGGATGGTGCCTCCCATAACAAATGTTAACAGCAATCTTTCCATAAGCTGTCTCAAACACTGGATGCCCGGTGTTCCCTTCCATATAATATGTGCTCTCATTGAAGTCCCCAACTCTGGGTATGTGGTTCTGCCAGATGCAAATTGTAATTATAATTTCAAAATGAAATGCTAAACAAAACATCACAAAGATGAAACCACAAACTTTGGCATTTACCTTTCGATGCTTACCAATTATGTTACCATGATTTCCAATTATTACAGCAGTGTTCCAAATAGTCTCTCCATGTTTCACATCCCTCTCAAGAATTGGATTTACAATGACCATGTTATATTTCCTTGCAAGATCCTGAAGAAATTGTGTTGATTCTCCATCAACAGGCTCTGCAAATTCACACCATCTCTTCTCACGAGTACAAAAGGCAAATGGCATCATCCATGCCTCCTGTAGTTGAATTACAAATAAAACTACTCAGAATTCTCAAACATTGATGGGAAAATTACTGAGAATTGTCAATGCTTATGCTATGACTCACTTGCAAGCATAAAACATTCACTCCTGCAGCACCTGCTGCATCAATAATGGGCCTCAATTTCTGAAAGATGGCTCTCTTTTGGTCCAAAAAGGGTGCAGTTGTTGGAAGTGCAATAGAATTTTGAATAAGACCAACCCTGACGATTCGAGGTTCTCTTAATAATTCCTTGTCAGCATGAAAGGAAAATGCCTGCAACAATATATATCGATGACCAACTTTTTAAAACCACCAAATAAAACAGGAACAAGTATAAGAATAGCATCATGATTTTAAAAAATATATATTTCAAATTTTGTTGCTTGAATATACACGCCTGAGCAATCAAGAACTTGAAATTCAATCACAACCGAAAAAGGTAGCCAACAGACTATATAGCGATCCCGGTTTTCCTTTCCTTTGTATATTGTGTTCCGGACTTGGTTCTGTGGTTGTGTTGTTGTCTCATTCTCATTTCCTTCCCTTACTCTTTATATTTGAGTCTTGGGTTGTGTTGGACAGGTTTAAAACAGGTTGGTTGTGTTTTGAAACCTAATATTGATGCCCAGATTTTGGCCTTCACGCTCGAGCGGGGCTTTTGACGCTCGAGCGGGCCCTTCGTTGTTGCTTCTCCGCTCGAGCGGGCGTTTTGACGCTCGAGCGTAATTTTCCATCTCCTAGTACTTTTGTCTGCAGGTCTTTAGACGCTCGAGCGGGCGTTTTGACGCTCGAGCATGAACCTTTGATTTTGTTACTCTGCTCAAGCGGGGAGTTTGACGCTCGAGCGGGGACCATGTCTGCAAAACTTCTGGAAGTGTGCAATATACGCTCGATCGGCACTTTTGACGCTCGAGCGTGAGTCTGTGTCTGACGCTCGAGCGGGGGTTTCCACGCTCAAGCGGGGCGACTGGTATATCACTTCGGGATTTCACTTTTTGAATCACTTTTTCATTTCTCTTTCTCTCTCTTACTTTCCCAAAATCAGATTTGATCTCTCTAAAACCTTGCCTTCTCTTTAGGGATTGATCTAGTAGGAGTGGTTTTCTCATCTTGGGCCTTTTTAAAAGTTGTTGAGTTCGTCGAGGGCTATCTTTTGATCCGAAAAATTCTTGGTTTGGAGCACTTCGTGATTTCTCCATCTCCTCTATTGGGTTTCATCTTTTGAGGTAGGGATTCCTACTCATTCTTATGTGTTTTAACATAAATATTGAGCTATTTGTATAGATGGTTTGACTTGGGAATTTTGGGACTTAGGGTTTCAAAAAGAATAAAAAGGGGTTTTGTTATTTTGACTCTTGAATATGTATTTGGGTCTCAAAATGATGGTATTGTTGAAGAGTTATTGATATTTGAACCTTTGGGTTAATATTGAGAAGCGGAGGAGAAAGCCCTAATTTGTGCATAAATTAATTGGTATAATTAATTTGAGAAAATTGTGAGAATATGAAATTGAGTTGAAAATATTGAAATTGGCTCATTATGAGATGGAATAGTGAAGTTAGATTTATTAATCGCTCACTTTTGAAATTGTTGATATTTATCTGTTGAACGTAATTATTATCTGTTTAGAAATAATTGATTTGGGCTATCAGTGGAGGATAGTCTTGATTGTTGTAGACAATGCATGATGATTAGGCAAACTAAAACTAATCAATTGAGTATGCCATTGAATATGGCGGTTGATATAATACATGAATTTTATGTATTGGTTTGATTATGTATATGATATGTGTTTATATACATTGTGTTGTGTGGGAGGAGATAGGGGATGTACTCCACGGTTTAGGGGAAGATAGGGGATGGACCTCTAAACCGGATATTATTTGACATTGATACAGTACTAAAATGTGTATCATATGTGGAATATTGAAGTGTTTTGTTTGACATTGATACAGCACTAAAATGTGTATCATATGTGGAATATGGAAGTGTTTTGTCTGAGATGGATACAATACTAAAATGTGTATCTATTATGAAGCATGAAATGATTAATTTGAGTTGTTATTTCAATTGAAATAGAAACGTTGTTGATGTGGGATGTAATCTCACTTAAAGTATATAGCCAGGTTCTGAGCCAGGGTTGTGAATTGAGAAATTGGTTAAGAGATGGAATGAAAAGATGGACACATTGGTCATGTATTTGAAATGAAATATGAATTGATTTATGTGAATTAAACATTTATCAAATGCTGATGTTTTAATTATTGCCCATACAATGTTTAGCATATCTCTACTGGGCGTTGGCTCACCCTATATGGGACATCATTTTCAGGTATAGGTAGCATGCCACCTCCAAGGACGTAGCTTGAGAGGATTAGTGGCTGGGTCATCTTTTGTGATTACTTTATTTGTGTTACATGTAAATCAAGCCAATGGCTTATTTTGTATAGAGTTAGACTCTTCTTTTTGTAACCAAGTATTGACTTGAAAAGCTGTAAACCCATAGGGCATTTGCTTTTGTTGTTAACATATAATATATTTGTAAGAAATACTCTGATGAAATGTATTTATGCTTTATTCTCCTATGTCTGAGCATGTTAAGAATGTATGATTATTGGGTTTATTTTGAGGGCGTTACAAACTAAGTGTGCTACTGCTTACTTTGCTAAGCTTCTGTGGAAGCTTAAAAAAGGACGATACAAGGGCGTGTTAAGTTAAAATTTTCTCATATGTTGGGATGAAATCATGATTTCCAAGTGCAATTATATGAATAACACCAATACAAACTACACAGTAAAGGCAAACTATTTCCTGTACAAACAAAAGGACAATTACAACTCGAAGGTAACAAAAAAGTTCAAAAAATTATTGTGTTCTATGCCATCCAACTTTAGTACTATTTATGAGCCAAGTTGCGCTAAGAAGTGAGTTTTTTCACGTGTAGTTCGAGCAAATACTCTGGTTAATCTTAAAAAGCTTCACCTTTAGACAATCTCAATCCTAACTCAAGTACCTTAGCTTTTATACATATCCTTGAAATTTGAATTAGCTTATTGAGCTAATTTGCGCTAAGAAGTGAGTTTTTCACGTGTAGTTCGAGCAATTACTCTGGTTGCTTACCTCATGAGCAATCTTAAAAAGCTTCACCTTCAGACAATCTCAATCCTAACTCAAGTACCTTAGCTTTTATACATATCCTCGAAATTTGAATTATCTCATTGAGCTAAGCTCCAGCTGAGAGCATGCATAACGGAATTCAAAACAATCAACCCTCAGACCTTTATATCTGAGCAATCTCAAATAAGCCACTCACTGAGCCAATAACAATCAAGAACAAGTAGCTTGGTTTGTCTTATGGCCATGTGGATTAGCTTTCATCCCATTCCCTCAGACATGAAAGACCAACTCCATTAAAGGTCATATTTGAAATATTTCCCCACATGTTCGTGAATAGGCCACTGATAAAGTCACTTTCATAGAGAGACCATCTAAATCAATAAACATCCAAATCTAAACCGAAATTCATTTGAGTATATTCTTCTGTCTTTAGTCACCACCACTAGCAAGCTCAAAGTTGCACCCAAAATGGATTTGTTCAAGTGAGTTCCATCACACAATCAACAGTTAACAGTCCTCAACTGGTTGTAAAAGCTTCTAGTCGAGGGGGTGCTTTCTTCTTCTAAAATGATATATATATATATATAACACTAGTTAATTTGTAGATTGAAAGTATTGCACTATGAATAAAATGAGGATAAAATCCCACAAAATCCCACAGAGGAGTCTGTATCCAAGAAGAAAAACTAACCAAAACATAACTGTAAAGTAGACATCCAATTCCCCATAAGAAAAAATATCTCATTCCAAGACAGACAACTAAATAATCATTTTTTTTATCAGTTATTTTTGGGCCAATGGATGTTGTACTTGTGCATTACCATATCATCTGTTTATATTTAAATAGCATTCAAGATGAGACAACTATACTCTCTTTGTATCATACAGTAGTTCATTTGTTTTTCAAATTTTTCTTTCGACTTGGGAAAACTCAAATTTTCTTTCGACTTGGGAAAACAACCAAGAGTAACTCAATCTATTTGTCAGTTTGATTCTTCAAAGAGAACCTAAAACCATAGCACCTAATTGTTGGTAAGTAATTTTCCATATCTCCATAAATCTCTAAATTGAATGACAACACATGATAATATTGCCTACCTGCAGATCAAAATCATGCTTTGAAGATAGAGCTTTGGCAGGCTCAGGGAGAGAAATGGGTTCAACTGCTCTTCCACAATTGAGTCCCAAAAGCAATCGCTTTACTTCCTGCAAAGCAATACACAATTTCTACTGTCAGGAAGATATTCCGATTAGTGTCAATACAAACATCAGAAAAAGGGTCCATGAACAATGATTTAGAAAATGGAAAACAGCCTCTGCAGATACTGCAAGAAAATTATATAAAAAAAGCATACAAAGAGCATGAAAGAACAAAGAATTGAAAGACTGGAACTGCAAAAAAAATTCAAGCTTGTGTTGGGCACGTGAAGAATGAATCCACATGCGTTAAATTTATATGAAATTAGAGATGTTACTCATCAAGGAGAGCCCTCCATGAATACCACAAACGAGGCGGACCATCACTTTTTTCTTTTGTTACAAACCCGGATGACCATTACGTCTTCGAATATTTCCAAAAGACCATTTTTCACAACAATTTCTGGACTCACAGATTGGGTAATTTTATATAAAATTCCGCACTTTCTTTACCAAACCCTCCCATCATCCCATCAATTTTATAGCCTTCTAGAGCAAATAAACAATTTCTAAAACAATTTTGTTCACCACCCACCTCCCTGAACGGTCTTCCACTGGGTCACTGGACTCACTAAAAACAAATCGGAGTCAACAGATTGATTATATTTGCAGTATATGGGAAAAGCCTGATCAATGAAATTACTATATTAAACTAACCACATATAACTATAAAGCTATGATCTAGAGAAATTAATTCAGTTCTCAATGAATAACGATTCACGTTCTTAAATTTTTTCAACAAAATCATATGAAAATTTGAAACCATACACTAAACACCAAACCAATTTCAACAAACATAATTGATTAAACAAATAAAAGAATATCATTGAATTCACTAAAAAAAATTTAAAAAATAAAGAAAAGCAAGTTAGGGATAGATTGAGATGAGAAGTACCTGGAAAACTTGGGGGGCCTGAGGGGAGGCGCAGAGGAGGCGGTGGAGAGATTCGAATCCACAAATCGAACCGTCATTGGAGTTTGATGATGATGATGATGAATTGTTGTTGTTGTTGTTGTTCTCTGTTGGTAATGATAACCCGTTTTCACTTCCAATCTCCTTTTCTTCTTCGTTTCTCTCCATTTCTCTCTCTCTCTCTCTCTAGGCAGAGCAGATAGAAAGAAGAGCCAGTCAAGAGAGGAACTGAAAGAGAGTGTTTGGGTAACGTGTGGAACTTCACCCCTTATGTGCTGCTAATAATTAACTTCGCAAATCGCATTATTGAAGATTTAGTTTATTTTTTAATTTTTTGGATTAAATTAATTTTTTAATATTTTTTATTAATTTAGATGTAATAGTTATAAGAGAAAAGATAAAATAATTATAATTTGATTGTAACATTTTTAAGAGTTATTTGGCATGTTTATTTAAGTCAGATCACTTCTCTATTCTTTTGTATATTTTTTGTAAAAAATTTAAAAATATATTTGTTTAGATCATTCAAAATATGTCTGATATATTTTATTATTTAGGCAAAAAGAAAAATTGGGAATCGGCAACGGAATAGTTGTTTGGAATGTGCTATATAAGTATATTTTTGACTTTTTTATTAAAAAGTAAAGAAAAAAAGATATATGTTTAGAGCATCTCCAACGCTGTACCTAATTTTTCATTAAATTTGTGTCAAAATTAACCCATTTCACAAAATCTCAAATCACCCACTCCAACGCTGCATCAAATTTGCATCAAATTTAGTGGGACGACCGGTTGGTCAACCGTGGGTCGACCGGTTGGTCGACCTGTATGGGCAAAATCCTATATTTTTTATTTGACCCTTTTGAACTGTTTGCATCCCAGCTGTCTGAACCGGGGAAGGGGGCGACCGGTTGGTCGACCGGCGGGTCGACCGGCCGGTCGACCGGTCACCAATTTTTTTTTTTTTTTCCCTCCATTTCATTCCCGAATTGTTTTTCCCATTTTTTTTCCCTCCATTACATATATATCTGCCAAATGGATTGTGCTCTCATATTAACCTAACCTAGTATTCATACACCAGACAAATACATCATAACTTAAAGAAAACAGAGCACCATGAATACCTTGAAATCCATGATAGTTACTTCATTTTCAACCACCTCTTCTTCCTCTTCCTCTGATGACTCTGATGAATCTGATGATGAATATATCGTCACACTTTTAGGGGCTTATGAGCAGAATAATAGTACTATGTTTCAGATTCTTAAGTCAAGTGATAGGTCAAAGAAGATAGGTGGCTCTGTTGTAGGTCATAGATATATATACAGAGATAGAAGGCATGGTCATGACAGATTATTTACAGATTATTTTGCTACAAATCCAGTGTATTCACCTACAATATTTCGGAGACGTTTTCGAATGCGTCGTCCTTTATATGTACGCATTTTGAATGCAATTCAAGCACACAATTCATATTTTGTGCAAAAACAAGATGCAGCTTATGTACTTGGATTATCTCCCCTACAAAAAATGACTGCAGTAATGAGAATATTATCATATGGTGTCGCAGCAGATGCAGTTGATGATTACATTCGTATTGGGGAAAGCACTGCAATTCAAAGTTTGCAACAATTTTGTAATTCTGTGATTGAAATATTCGGAGAAGAATATCTGAGATCCCCTACGCCAACTGACATTGACAGATTACCAGTAATAGGATCTTGAGAGACTGCTAACCAAGATCTACATAAAGTTTCATCTTCTATAATTGTGAAGGCTTTACCACGAGAAACACGAGAAGGTTTCGAAATTAAATTATTATCACTGTTCTGCGTGTTCTGTTCTCGTGAAGATTCCGATATAAAATTAATATGAGTGTTGTGCTCAAACAATTGTGATTCCTCAAACATTTCGAAATCTTCCATAATTTAAAAAAATATAATACACTTACTGAAAAAGATTGAAATGAAGCTCAAACTCAGAAGCAGATACTATGAACTAAAATTGGAAGAAAAACAAATATCTAATCACTGAAAAGAAAAAAATTCACAACATATAAATGCTATTCTGAAATGAAACATTATGTTAGCTTATATAGAAATCAAACTTGATTTTATAGAGTACATCATCAACGGTAAATTTTTAAAATACTCTTTTTAAAATAACTGTAATACTCTTTTCAAAATACTCTGTGTGGATCTAACGATAAATTATTATAATGGCTAGTTATAAAATATGCATGTCAAATATATTAAAAATGTAAATTTATGACCCTTCAAATTATTGGTAATCACAAATGAACGTATGAAATCAGCTTAAACAAGTGTTCTTGCAAACCTGTTCGTCCAAGCTGTGCACTGTTGTGGAGTTGGCCCACCCGGTCGACCGGGTGGTCAACCGGCCGGTCAACCGGGTGGTTGACCGGTTGCTCTCCCACGGTTCAAACCAACCAGGTCAGGGTTCAAACAGGTCAGTGGCTGAAATGGTACACCGGTCGACCGGTTGGTCACCCGGCCAGGCAACCGGTTGGTCGACCGGGTCCCCCTCCAACGGTCCGCAACAGTGTTTTGATGAATTTAGTATTTCGTCATCAATCTGATGAAATATTTGATGAATTGTCAATCTGATATCAGTTTTGGTGAACGGTTGGAGGTGTGAACAGTAAGCTTTTCATCAGAATTTAAATTTGATATCAGTTTTGGTGAACCATTGGAGATGGTCTTAGAATAACTTTTTAATTTTTTACGAAAAGATGTATAATAAACTATTGTAATAAAATCAAAATAACAATTTTATCCTTTTGACTTTTGAATTTTTGTGTAATTAAATTCAAAGAGCAAAATAATAATTTTACCCTAATGACTTTTCTCACAAACTATCATTGAATAATATAATTTTTTTTAATTTTTTAAAGTAAGTTTTTAACTCTTTTAATTTACCAAAAACAAGGCTTGAATATCCAAAAAGAAGATTCGGTTGGTGCCAACCATTTGGGATAACCTAAATAAATCATTTTTTTTTTCCTTTTTTTCATTTTAATTTGATTTTAGTGTTTTTTTTAATTGTGTTTAAAAAAGATTTGTAAACGAATTTAAAAGTAAAATTTTTGAAAAATTCTTGTCTGTTTAGATTAACTTTTAAAATTTGTTTTTAGATTTTTTTAATGGAATTTTATTTTTTCATATTTGAGTTAATTTTTTATACTTTTTAGATGAATATAATCAAGATGAATGGTAAAATAATTTGACTAAAATATATATTTTTTTAAATAACAAATAAAAATCTGTTTGCATTTTTGTTAGTGAATATATTTTTCGTATTTTAGTAACTTTTTAATGCATCTAATCTTGATGTATCTAAAATGTACAAAAAAATATCTATGTCAAAATATGAAAGAAAAAAAAAAAAAAGTAAAGACAAACAAAAATTCATCTAAAAATAATTTTTGAAAAATTAAACTAAATAAAGCTTTAATTTTTGTCTTTTTAGATTTTTTTTTTTAAAATTTAATGTTTTGATTTGTCTTATCAGGTAGATTCTAGAAAAATAATAAATAAATAAATAAAATTACAAAAAAGTAAACCCGAACACCCACACCTACTGAAGAACCTGGCCCCGTTTGTTTTAGGAGATAGAATGGAGGGGATTGATAGTGAGGGGATTAATAGTGAGGAATTATTAAATTATTTTTATATAAAATAATAAAACAAATAAAAAAATATAAAAAATTAAACGTTATATTTAAAAAAAAATTTCCAATATTTAAAAATATAAAAAAATTTCTAATCCCCTCACTATTTTCTAATACCATCTCTACCTCCTCCTTACCAATCCCCCTTCCAAGGGTATTAGCAATACCAAGAGACTAATAGTCCCAAGGCTTTCTCTGCAAACAAACAAGGGCATTAGTAATACCTTGGTATTACTAGTCCCAATACCCTCCCTATACCCCAAAACAAACGGGGCCACTGCAATATGCTAATGTTTGGATGACAAGGAATAGTATGGTTGAGTAGCGGATATTTTGATTTGTTTAAATCGATTGAATTAATTTGATTCGTTGCATTTTAGATAGATGCATGAACACAAGCGGACGGTTGCGGATTGATTTTTTTTTAATCTGCCTAGTTTTGGACGGATGGCAGATTTGAGGCTCCTTTGACCGCAATCGAACCGCCAAACTGCGAACACCTCTAGTAATTTGTAAGACTTTGCGTTTTCAATTTGTTTAGATATTCTGTTTGTATTTTCAATTGAAAAATAGTTTAGATATTCTATCGTGTTTTCTATTTGAAAATTCTTTTATCAAATAATAAGTGTTGATATTATGCATGATTAAATATTAAGACTTAATTTGTCATTTAAAAAAAAAATCAAATTAAATATTTTTTAATAAAAATAAATAATCAAATAGTTTTGATTATGCATGATTTTCTTATATGTATTTATTATGGGAGCTTTTTTGATAAATCCATTTTCTAAGAGTTTTATTCCATCCAACCCATATTTTTTTGGACTATTCCATTAGGTCCAATTTGAGATAAGAAGACCAAAATACCCTTTTCATCTACTTATGTTCTATTGAGTTCACATTATTTTCTTATGTTTCAATAAATCCTATGGGTGACATAATTACCAAAATACCCCTAATGTGAATGTTCATACTGTCAATGTGAATATTCATATCGTCAATGTGTAGGGGCTCGCCCATGTTGATCCTCGTGGGTGCTCGGAAAAATTCAAGTCGGGCCGGGCCGGGCCGGGCCACAGGCCAAAAAAATAGGTCTGGCCTGGCCCGTTGATAATGTGAATATTCACATTGACAAGTTAACATTCACATTGATAGGAGTGTAAAATTGGCCCGCAGCCCGTGGACGGCCCGAAGCCCGCCCGCCGCCCGGGACGGGCCCGGGCCGGCCCGTTCACAATGTGAATATTCACATTGACATACTAACATTAACATTGATAAGAGTGTAAAATTGGCCCGTGACCTGTGGGCAGCCCGAAGCCCGGGCCCAGGTCGGGGCGGGCCCGGCCCGTTGACAATATGAATATTCACATTGACATGTTAACATTCACATTGATAGGAGTGTAAAATTAGCCCGTGGCCTGTGGCCGACCCGAAACCCGCCCGCGGCTCGTAGGCTGCCTTGGGCGGGCCCGACCCGACCCATTGATAATGTGAATATTCACATTGACATGTTAACATTCACATTGATAAGAGTATAAAATTAGCCCGCGCCCCGTGGTTGCCCGAAACCAACCCACGGCCTGTCGGCGGCTCGGGGCGGGCCCGCGCCGGTCGGTTGGCAATGTGAATATTCACATTGACATGTTAACATTCACATTGATAAGAGTATAAAATTAGCCTACGCCCCGTGGCTGCCCGAAACCAGCCCACGGCCTGTCGGCGACTCGGGGCGGGCCCGGGCCGGCCTGTTGGCAATGTTAACATTCACATTGATAAAAGTATAAAATTGACTCGCATCCCATGGGCAGCCCGAAGCCCGTGGGCGGCCCGGGGCGAGCCTGGCCTGGCCCGTTGACAATGTGAATATTCACATTGACATATTAACATTCACATTAATAGAAGTGTAAAATTGGCCTGTGGCCCGTGGGCGGCCCGAAGCCCGCCCGCTGCCCAGGGCGAGCCCGGCCCGTTGACAATGTGAATATTCACATTGACATATTAACATTAACATTGATAAGAGTGTAAAATTGGCCTGTGACCCATGGGCAGCCTAAAGCCCGGCCCCGGCCGCCCCGTTGACAACGTGAATATTCACATTGACATGTTAACATTCACATTGATAAGAGTGTAACATTAGCCCGTGCCTCGTGGCTGCCCGAAACCCGCCCACGGCCCGTGGGCAGCCCGAGGCGGGCTTGACCCGGCCTGTTGACAATGTGAATATTTACATTGACATGTTAACATTCACATTGATAAGAGTATAAAATTGACTCGCGTCCCATGGGCGGCCCGAAGCCCGTGGGCTGCCCAGGGCGGCCCGGGTTTGGGTCCGGGCCTACCTCGGGCCGCGGGCGAGTTTCGGGCAGCGGACAAATTTTACACTCCTATCAATGTTAATGTTAACATGTCAATGTGAATATTCACATTGTCACGGGTCGGGCCAAGCCCGCCTCGGGCTGCGGTTGCGCTTCGGGCCGCCCACGGGCTACGGGCCAATTTTACACTCCTATCAATGTTAACATGTCAATGTGAATATTCATATTGCCAACGGGCCAGGCCCGTCTCGGCCCGAGGTCGAGCTTCGGGCTATCTACGGGTCACGGGCCAATTTTACACTCTTATCAATGTGAATGTTAACATGTCAATGTAAATATTTACATTGTCAACAGGCCGGGCCGGGCCCGCCCCGGGCACCCCACGGGCCGTGGGCGAGTTTCGGGTAGCTACGGGGCACGGGCTAATTTTACACTCCTGTCAATGTGAATGTTAACATGTCAATGTGAATATTTACATTGTCATGGGTGGGGCCAAGCCCGCCTCGAGCTGCTGTCGGGCTTCGGGCCGCCCACGGGCTGCGGGCCAATTTTACACAATTATCAATGTGAATGTTAACATGTCAATGTGAATATTCACATTGTCAACGGGCCGGACCAGCCCCGGGCCGCGGGCGGGCTTTTGGGCGCCCATGGGCCGCGGGCCAATTTTATACTCTTATCAATGTGAATGTTAACATGTCAATGTGAATATTCACATTGTCAACGGGCCGGACCGGGCCCACCCCGGGCCGCCCATGGGCCGCGGGACGGGGGCCAATTTTACACTTTTATTAATGTGAATGTTAACATGTCAATGTGAATATTCACATTGTCACCGGGTCGGGCCCGCCCTGGGCTTCTGGCCAATTTTATACTCTTATCAATGTGAATGTTAATATGTCAATGTGAATATTCACATTGTCAACAGGTCGGGTCGGGCCCGCCCTGGCCGCCCACGGGGCGTAGGCGGGTTTCAGGCAGCCACGGGGCGCGGGCTAATTTTACACTCCTATCAATGTGAATGTTAACATGTCAATGTGAATATTCACATTGTTAACGGGCAAGGCCGGGCCGGGCCCGCCCCGGGCCCCAGGCGGGCTTTTGGTCGTCCATGGGCCGCGAACCAATTTTATACTCTTATCAATGTGAATGTTAACATGTCAATGTGAATATTCACATTGTCAATGGGCCGGACCGGACCCGCCCCGGGCCGTCCATGGCCCGCAGGCGGGTTTCGCGCCGCCACGGGACGCGGGCCAATATTACACTCCTATTAATATGAATGTTAACATGTCAATGTGAATATTCACATTGTCAGCGGGCCGGGCCCGCCCCGGCTCGCGGGCAGGTTTCGGGCCGTTCACGGGCCAATTTTACATTCCTACCAATGTGAATTTTAAAATATGAATGTTCACATCATTAAATTGCTAATCGTTCAAAAATATTTATAAGGGTATCAAAATTAAATATAAAGGCATAAGTGTCCAAGAAAATAGTGTAAATAAAAAAAATGGACTTTATGGAATAAAACTATACATACATGGGACTAAATGGGTTAAAAAATTCCTTCATAGACTTCTTGGGTTAAAACACTTCTAAATTGGACTTATCAATAAAAATCCCATTATATTTGACAATTTACTTGATAATCTTTTGGTTATGTTGGGTTTAATTGTTATCTAAAAAAAAAATATTGACAAATTGTTGTATTATGTTTAAAATTTATAAAAGTTTAAACCGCTAAACCAATTTGCATCCATCCGCTAATCCGCTCAATTCGCATCCATCAATCCGACGGACGGATGCAGATTGATTTTTTTCAATCCGCCAATCTGACGGACAAATGGCAGATTGGAGATTCTTTGGCTGCAACCGAACTGTGAACACCTAAGGAATAGGAATAGGAACCTTATCGGGATGAAAAAGTTTGCTAACCCGGACAAAATTATCCAAAAAAATTTGAATTGGTGATTGTGTGATGGAATTTAAATTTGTGTAATGTGAGATTTATGAGTAAAATAAATTTGAATTATAAAATAATAATTCTAAATAATTTTTGAATAATTAAGTTTAAATTGATAACATTGCTATACGTTGACTGCTTGTTCAGACCATATGGTGGGGGGGGGTATGATTGGGGATTGAAGGCTACAAATTAGTGCTGCTTGAATCGGATTCTCTTAAGAGTGTGCAACTGATAAGTAACTTTAATGACAATCAGCCGCAAGTCGAAATTAGACGGCAAATTAAAGAGCTGCCTACCAGAAATTGGCGTTGCAAGATTGGTTTTGTGCTACGAGAGGTGAATGAGTGTGCTGACAATCTGGCGAGAGAGGTCTCAAGTGCTCAGTCTAACCATGTGATTTTGGTGGGATATGCTGTCAAGTCTCGTATTGGGAATTTTTTTTTTGAATTTGACATAGGTGGGCCTATAGGAGCGTTTGGTTCACCACTCAGAGCCCAATACATAATTCAAACACTAAAACCCAACATTGCTGAAGCTCAACGTGGCATTGAGGACCAATGACATCCAGACACCTGTCAAGAATAAAACTAGCCACATCAGCAGACAAAGATCCTGCAGAGTTATTGCACCGCACATCAGCCATTAATGAGCTCCCTGCAGCATTTATTGCAACAAGCCCTTCACGACGGAACAGAACAGCCTCACCACAAACAAGACAAGCTAGAACATAGACTTTCAGTCAACACGATGGCACGAAATGGACAAGAAAATGATGAACAAAGGATATAAGCAGGTTTCTAAGACAGAAAGAAGGTTAAGCTTTCCTAACATTAGTCTATCCTCATTTCCCATTACTCACTCTCTCTTCTCTAACTTGTTCGTTGGAGGGTTCACTGGGGGACTCCCCGTTCCCCATCGAACTCTTGTGCAGGTCTCTCCGCGGGCCCGACATCCGGGCGATGGCTTGAGAAGTGTGGATCAACCCGACTCGTTCCATCTGGAGCGAGCCGCATTATCATTGGCGCCATCTGTGGGAATCTTTTCTGCTCCGTGTGGCAATTGTACTCATTGGCGCTGGAGACCCATCCCCGATAATCCCTATCTGCCACCCACCAAGGTGGATGGTCACAACTAGATCCATGGCCTCTCAATACAACGTTACCGACCCCCAAGCCAACCCTCCTAACCCAAACAACCCACCGCAGTATTTCACAAAGCTCACCAACAGCATTAACCGCTTAGCCGAACAAAACTAGGCCATGATCAATGCTTTGCTTCAAAGAGACCTTCCCATTACTCCTCCTTCACCTCAAGATATCCTACCCAACTAAGAGTGAGCCCCGAGCCATCTTATCCAACAGTCCCACCCATCTAACTTGGAAGGCTTGCGACCCCCTCCTCCAGATATAAACCTGCCACCTCGGGCCCCACATCCATCAGTCCAGGCACCCACCCCCGAGGAAGAGGCCAGTAGTGTCCAGCCTCCGTTGCATTCTGGTGGTGACAACGTTCCTCTTTGGGATGCAAAACTCCGAGCCATGAAACTCCAACTCCAAGGAGTCATGCAGAACATACAGAATAAACCCTCCACCACAGCCAACTCATAATTTGTTACCTCTATTAGGGACAAACCCTTACCTCCTAAGTTCAAAATGCCCCTCGCTCGACTCTTTCGACGGCACAACGGACCCAGTTGACCATTTGGAAATTTACAGGACCCTCATGGTCCTCCATGCATTCCCTGACGAGATCATGTGTCGGGCTTTCCTCGTAACACTTTTCCTCGTAACACTTAAGGGATTGGCTCGACTCTGGTTTAGTCAACTGCCAATAGACTCTGTCTCCACTTTCCAGCACCTAAGTGACTCATTTCTCAGCCATTTCATTGGTGCCCAACGCCAGTTGGCGTCTAGCAACCCAACTCTCAACATCCGTCAGACCGAGGGGGAGTCGCTGCGCAGCTTCGTCACCCGCTTCAACACCGAAGCCCTGCAGGTAGCGGAAACGACGACAAGGTCATTCTTACGGCTTTCATGGCCAGTCTATGATCATCTGATTTCCTTTTTTCTCTCTTCAAAAACCCCCCAACCTCCATGGCAACCCTACTTCCAAAGCCCAAAAATATATAAACGTCGAAGATTCCTTAACCGCTCGACAAGATCCTACGGTCAAAAACCTGACCCCCAGAGAAAAGAGAAAGGACTCTAAAATCAGAAACACCCAGTACACTCACCAAACACCTCAGTATACCGATCGACCTGCCCGAGCCGACCGGTCGGCACCTACCCGACCGCCTGGCCGGTTCGTATGATACACACCCCTCAATTCCCCCATGGAACAAGTCCTGAATCAGATCCAACGAGATTATCCCTTGAAATGGCCCCAAGCGTCGCGGTCTCCTTCTAATCGGCGAGACCAGTCCAAATACTGCCGCTTTCATTAGGACCACGTCCATAATACTGAGGAGTGTGTTAACTTCAAAGACTAGGTCGAGGGCTTGATACGCCAGGGGCG
Organism: Camellia granthamiana; assembly: GCA_036172215.1. NCBI lineage: Eukaryota > Viridiplantae > Streptophyta > Magnoliopsida > Ericales > Theaceae > Camellia > Camellia granthamiana. The sequence goes on along the minus strand of CM069908.1, from coordinate 126,489,397 downwards.
TCTCAGTCGGTTCACGGCAGCCCGCCCTCAGCAAAGGCAAAGGACTGAACCTACCAGAACAACCACCGGCGAACCCCTCCTCGACAACTCGCACAACCTAACCAAGGCCATGATCGGCCACCACAGCCACCCCGGGCACAAGGCAACCCTGCCCCCTCGGTTGGAGAGATCAGAGTTATTGCTGGTGGGCTTGCTTGTGGAGGACCATCCCGTTTGGCTCAACAGGCAGAACTCAAAAAAATAAGGCAGGCTCAGATAAAGAAGTTGCAACATTGGACCGCTCCTTCAAATACCCCAAGCAGTGGATGGAGCCCATCACCTTTACTGAGGCCGATTGCACAGGCATCCGTTACCCCCATGATGACCCCCTCGTCATCTTTGCTCTCCTCTCCAATTACAAAGTCAGACAGGTGCTTGTCGACAACGGTAGCTCTTCGGATATCATCTTCCTAAACGCCTATCGCCAGCTCAAGGTCGGGGAAGAAAGTTTGTCCCCTCTCCAAACCCAACTGGTTGGTTTCACTGGAGATCGGGTGACCTCTATCGGCTCCACCGATCTTCCCATCACCATTGGAGAATACCCACGGCAGACCACTAAGTTGCTCACTTTTCTCGTCGTCGACTGTCCCTCTGCTTATAACATCATCCTCGGTCGCACCACCCTTAAAGCTTTTCAAGCAGTCACATCTACGTACCATCTGGCCATGAAATTTCCTACCGACCTCGGAGTCAGCACCGTGAGGGGAGAACAGACTGTGGCTAGAGAATGCTACGTCGCTTCACTCAAAGAGGTCTAGCTGAAGGAGACCATGATCATCGAAGGACTCGACGTTAGAGACGAAGACGAGTTAGTCAGAGGGGAACCAGTGGAAGAACTTGTTGAACTCCCCATCGACCCCACCAACCCAACAAAGACAGCCAAGATCAGCAGCCAACTATCCCCTCAAGCCAAGGCCGATCTTACAACCCTCCTGACCGAGCATAATGATGTGTTTGCCTGGACCCATTCCGATATGTCGGGTATCGATCCTTCCTTCATCACTCATCGTTTGAGCATCGAACCCCATTTCCAACCCTTCTGCCAGAAACAGCGCATCTTCCACCCAGAACGCAACGCTCTTATTGTTTCTGAGGTAGATAAGCTACTGGAGGCACAATTTGTCAAGAACGTAGACTACCCCAGATAGCTATCGAATGTGGTCTTGGTCCGTAAAAACAACGGTAAATGACGACTCTGCGTCTACTACTCCGACCTCAATTGAGCTTGCCCCAAAGATAGTTATCCACTTCCTCACATAGATCTGCTTGTTGACGCCACGGCCGGTCATCAAATGCTCAGTTTTATAGATGCCTTCTCTGGGTACAATCAAATTTTGATGCACCTGTCTGACCAGGAACATACCTCCTTCATCACCGACCGGGGAACCTATCATTATCGTGTCATGCCATTTGGGTTGAAAAATGCTGGAGCAACTTACCAACGGTTGGTCAACGCCGTCTTTCAAGAGCAAACTCTCATCTGATCATCTAGCTGACCTGCGGGAGACATTCGGCACCCTACAAAAGTATCAAATGAAGCTCAACCTGGAGAAATGCGCCTTCGGCGTAGGATTTGGGAAGTTCTTGGGTTTCATGGTCAGTCAGCGGGGTATCGAGGCCAACCCCGAAAAGATCAAGGCCTTGAAAGAAATGCAGTCACCCAGAACGGTTAAGGAGGTTTAAAGGCTTACTAGCAGAGTCGCCGCCCTCAACCGCTTCATTTCCCGCGCAATGGACAAGTGCCTCCCCTTTTTTAAAGTTCTTCGGCAGGCTTTCGAGTGGACGACAGAATCCGAGGAGGCTTTCCAACAATTGAAGTAGTGCATGGCCAACCCCCCCTTACTCTCTTAGGCGCTCATGGGTGAGCCCATTTTTCTCTACTTAGCTGTATCGAGCACCGCAGTCAGTGCGGCCCTCATCAGGGAGGACGGCTCAGTACAGCGCCCGATTTATTACATTAGCCAGGCTCTCAGGGGCGCAGAACAGAACTACCTATTGCTAGAAAAAATGGTCTTGGCCTTAGTCACCGCCTCAAGACGACTCTGTCTTTACTTCCAAGCCTACTCCATAATGGTCCTCACTGACCAACCTTTGAAGAAGATAATGCAACAACCAGAGTTGTCTGGCAGACTTATGCAATGGTCAATCGAGCTCAGCCAATTTGACATCTCCTACCGACCTCGAACAGCAATTAAAGGGCAGGTTGTCGCCGATTTATCCTGGAATTCACTAATCCCACTCCAGCCACAGCCTCCCCGCCCAAGCAATTCAACACTGAGGCAGAAGATCCCCACTTTTGGACCCTCAATGTCGATGGATCATCCCGCAAAGAAAGCAGTGTGGCTGGTCTTATCCTCATCGCCCCCCGATGGTGGTTATTTCAAGTGTGCTCTCTGCTTCCTGTTTGACGCAAGCAATAATGAGGCTGAGTATGAGGCCCTGATAGCAGGTCTTCGCCTAGTCAGAGACATTGGTGTGAGCCAAATCCGAGTGTTCAGTGATTCCCAATTGATTGTCGAACAAATCACGGGGGAATTCGACGCCAAGGACGACACAATGCAAGCCTATAGGATATTGCACTCCCCCTTGTTCGCCTTTTCAACACTTTCCACATCAAACACATCCTCTGTCAAAAAACTCCAAGGTCGATGAAATGGCGCAATTAGCCTCGGCTGACCAGTCCGACCTCAGCCACGACGTTCGTCTTGAATACCTGGCCCACCCGGTCACTTCGCCAACACAGCTGGAGGTCCACTTCCTCTAAAATGAACCTATCTCATGGGCAGTAGACATCCTTCTATTCTTGACAAATGGGGAGTTGCCAGAAGACAAACAGCAGGCCGCCAAGTAAGAGCCCGATCGTCCAATTACATTCTTATCAGCAGCCTCCTATACAAACGGGGATTTTTACGCCCATACCTCAAGTGCCTCAGCCCTGCCCAAGCGACCTATGTGATGAGGGAAGTTCACGAGGGTGTCTGTGGTAACCATTCAGGTGCCAGGTCGCTGGCCCATAAAATACTCCGCACCAGTTACTTCTAACCTACTCTCAACCAAGATGCCACTAAGTTCGTGCTTAAGTGCGACCAAGTGCCAACGCTTCGCCAACATCCCTCATGCTCCGCCGACAGAACTGATTACGCTCAGCAGTCCATACCCTTTCGCCAAGTGGGGCATAGACTTAGTCGGTCCATTACCCACTAGTAGGGGCCAAACCAAGTTCGCTGTGCTCGCCATTGATTACTTCACCAAATGGGTAGAGGCGGAACCGAACATAACACAACCAGATTCATCTGGCAGTCGATTATATGCCGATTTGGAATCCCCAAGCCATCGTCTCAGACAACAGTAAGCAATTCGACAATGCCAAGTTTAGGAAATTTTGTGTAGAGCTCTACATCCAACCGTGCTTCTTTTCCCTAGGCCATCCCTAAGCCAATGGGCAAGTCGAGGTCACCAACCGTTCTCTCTTGAAGATCATCAAAACCAAGTTGGAAGCCGCCAAGGGACTCTGGGCTGAGAAACTGCCAAACGTACTTTGGGCCTATCGCACTACCGCCTGAACCCCTACTGGGGAGACCCCCTTTTGCTTAACATACGGCGCTGAGGTAGTCATCCCAGTTGAAATTGGCCCTGCCAACCTCGAGGGTGCTGCACCCAGAGCCAGAACTCACCGAAGACTTGCGTTGGGTTGACTTAGACTTGATTGAAGAGCTCAAGAGACAGCTGCTGTCAGACGAGCCTCATATCAACAAAAAATGAGAACACACTACAACTGACAGGTTCGACCGAGGGAGTTCGCAGTCGGGGACCTAGTCTTGCGCGAGGCAACTCTCGCCACCAAAAATCCAGCGAGGGCAAGCTCACTGCCAAATGAGAAGGGCCTTACGTCGTTAAAGCCAGACCCCGCCCAGGCACTTACCGACTCCAAGATATGGAAGGCCGAGACCTCCCCACCTGTGGAACGCCGAACACTTGAAGCGTTATTTCCAGTAAAGTACCTTGTCTTATTTTTGTATTGATCAATTGCTGTATGACAATCTACACACTTGGTTACTTTTGTCCTTTTCATACATGATGTAAATATCTGATCAATAGGCTACGCTTTAAATGAAAATGACTTTGCATCTCCATTATCTGTTTTTTGTTTGAATAACGACTTGGTAAAACTAAGTTATTCAAAGCCTCAGCCAGATTGAGCACAAAGGGCTTAGCCAAACTGAGTTATTCAAAGCCTCAGCCAGACTAAGCACGAAGGGCTCAGCCGGACTGAGTTATTCAAAGCCTTAGCCAGACTGAGCATGAAGGGCTCGGCCAGACTGAGTTATTCAAAGCCTCAGTTAGACTGAGCACAAAGGGCTCAGCCAGACTGAGTTATTCAAAGCCTCAGCCAGACTGAGCATGAAGGGCTCGGCCAGACTGAGTTATTCAAAACCTCAGCCAGACCGAGCATGAAGGGCTCGGCCAGATTGAGTTAATTAAAGCCTTAGCCATACTGAGCATGAAAGGCTCAGCCAGACTGAGCTAATTAAAGCCTTAGCCAGACTGAGCATGAAGGGCTCAGCTAGACTGAGTTACTCAAAGCCTCAACCAGACTGAGCACGAAGGGCTCAGCTGGACTGAGTTATTCAAAGCCTCAGCTAGGGGTGGGCAACGGTTTATCCGAACCGCTTAAACCGCCCAACCCGCATATAAATGGGCGGTTTCGCAAATATAATGCGGGCGGATGCGGTTTGAAATATGACAAATTTGCGGGTTGCGGGGGGATCGCGGTTTAAACCCGTAACCCGCAAAAACCACCCGCACTTTAATTATTATTATTATTATTATTTTTTATATACAAACTTTGTAACTTTTACAGGAGCACCATTATATTCTCTATGACACTAGAATCCTTATTTTTAAGTACTTCTCAACTTTCTTAATGCCGTAGAATTATCAAGTCCTAAACTTGGTTTCTTATATGATTTTCATTGGTGATTCATCCACTTTTTCCTAATAAAATTTTCCTTCTGGTGGTCGATGGAACTTCTAGTTTGATTATTGATTACTGAACTGTCAATTCTAATTGAGTACAACCTTTAATACATTGATATATATTTTTTTATGGCAAAAATGCTAGTGTAGGGTCTCTTTGTTTTGGGTACTTTCATTTAATACATTGATATTCAATTTTTATTTATAAACTCATCAGAAAATTGTTATCACAAATATATAAAATGAATCTGATGCCTAAATTCGATGGGAAAAAAAAACTCAATAATTAATTTTTAAAGAAAAAAGTGTAAACTGCAAACCGCTCGCAACCGCCCGCACATTTGCAAACCCTATCCGCACAAACCGTAAACTGCACTGCGGGCAGTTGCGGGTTGACTTTTTCCCAAACCACATAAATGCGGACGGGTCAAAACCGAACTGCAAACCGCACAAAACCGATCCGCGAACACCCCTAGCCTCTGTTGAATAGCCCTGTACCAATGCCAACACTTCCATCTTCTTGGCTTTCTGGGCATACTCCAGCCCCCTAGCACACGCACTCCGCGCGGCCTTCCTCCAGCCCCCAGTCTCTATCCTTAAACTATCCAGCTGGGCCTTCACCTCCTCCAGCTTTGTCTTCAGTGGCTCTACTTCGCCTTTTACGCGCGCTGCTTTGTTCAACAAGGCTCCTGCTAAGGTCGTCGCCTCCATCTGGGCCGAGCAAAGCCCCCTTAGCAGCTCAGCCTCTGTAAAACTTGCCATCGAGCGCACGGTCGCATCCTCTATTACTCCCAAGAGCCGATCTGCAGTAGTCCTGGCCTCACCTCCTTTTCCCACCAGTCGTACGGACACTGCTCGCGCGTGATAGATGGCGGTCTTCAACCTGGCCTCCTCTCTTTCTCCTTGAGGCACGGGACCCCCCTCAGGCGATTGCTCCGTCCCTTGCTCAGGCCCAATCGCCCCACTTTCCACTTGTGTTCTAGGGCCAATGGTACTCTCCACCCCCTCCATTGTCCCCTCTAACTCCACCTCGGGGGTCACTTCTGCCATTCCCTCCTTCATCCTCTTCAACGCTGGCCCCTCATCTTTCTCTACTCTCTTCTTCTTCTTCTTTAGCACAGCCTCCACCTCCTTTTTGCCTTTTTCCTTCAGTGGATCCACTAGAGGTGGTAATGGCTCAAAACCGCCCAGGTCCTTATCCCCTAGCGGCTTGGGGCGCGGTCGGACTCGATCCCTCACGACCGGTTTAGGCGGACGGCCTAACTTCGACTCTTTGTATTGATCAGCCTTGGCGAAGGTTATTCTATCCTCTGCCTCTTGCATCTTCCTCCTCACCTCCAATTCCGCTCTCACAAGGTCTCCGCCGGTCGGCTGAGGCCCCAGCCTTGAGGCAAACAAGGCTGAGGGCTGAACAAGGTCGTCCCACTTGGCGCCCTCCTTCTCCCTCCACGCCTTCACTTTTTTCACCCTCTCCTCTGTCTTCGCCTCCAACCTTGGCTCCACTGACTAGGTTGGCACCTTCCATACTGTGCGCACTCCCACTCCCCCGTTTGCTGACACGTAAAACCACCATGGCCTCCACCCCTTCACTGACGATAGCAACCCCGCCACTAGACCTTTTCCTGCCGCCGCCTGTAAAGTGACGCAAGTTTCTTGCTGGCCCGAAGCCTTGCAGCATACAAAAAACTCATCCACTGTCATTGTAGCTCCCTCGTTCGCCCGCGACCACGCACTTGTGCAGGCCAATGAAATTTTCCACGCATTGGGCATCAGTTGACCCGGAGCCACCTCTAGCCGATTTAGCACGTCCACTACTATCCGTGGGAGCGGCAACCTCAACCCCCCCTTTAACACCTCTTCGTAGAGGGCTAACTCCCCCGGTCAGGCGTCGGATGGCCTCTCCTTCAACGTCGGCAATTTTAACTCTATCTCTGCCGGAATCTAATACTTCTCACGCATCTTATAGCGATCCCAGTTTTTCCTTTCTATAACTGTTATATTCCGGGCTCTAGTTCTGTGGAGTTAGTGGTTGTTTATCTTGTTGTCATCCTTTAATTCCTTGTGATTGAGTTTTAGGATGTGTTGGGCGTGTTGTGAATAGATCGGTTGAGTTTTGGCCCCTAGTGTTGTTGCCCAGAATTTTGGTGTTGCGCTCAAGCGGGTCATTCTATGCTCGAGCAGATTTTGGTCTTTGGTAGTCCGCTCGAGCGGACCTTATTGCGCTCGAGCGGAGTTTACACACTCCCAGTATTTCGTGCCCTTGCAAAACTTCTGCAGGTGTGTTTTTCACGCTCGAGCGGGATTTCTTACGCTCGAGCGGGTTGCGCTCGAGCGGAGCTTTGGGCGCTCGAGCGGGTAGCGTTTCGTCTGTGTAAGTTCTGGGGAAGGGGAATCTACGCTCGAGCGGACTGGTTTTCGCGCTCGAGCGGATGTGCTTTATCTTTGTGTCTTGGCGCTCGAGCGGGCCTTATTGCGCTCGAGCGTACCATGCTTTTTGTTTTTGAGGCTCGAGCGTTGTGTTTTCCGCTCGAGCGGACCTGTCGTATATCAGATAGCAGTCAGGCATTTTTGAATCACTTTTTACATTCACTCTCTCTCTCTTACTTTCCAAAAAGATATTTTGAGAGCTCCTCTCTCTAGAAACTCCCTTCTCTCTAGGGTTTGATCTAGTTAGAGTGTTCTCCTCACCTTTTGCCTTTACAAAAGTTGTGTTGATCGTCGAGGGCTACGTTTTGATCCGAACATATTGGGTTTTGGAGCACTTTGGTTTTGGTCTTCTTCTCCATTCGAGCTCTAACTTCGAGGTAGGGATATCCTACTCCTTCTCATGAGCTTTGTCTTTGAAATTTGACATTTTGATATGTTGGGGTTGGTTTGGCAATTTTGTGAAAGTTTGGGGCTTTGGTGTAATTTTACAAAAGTTGGGGTTTTGTTTATAATAAACCTAAATGCAAGTTTGGCATAGAGAAATGAAATAGATGATGGAATGTGGATGAAAATGGAACCTTAGGGTTGTTTTGTTAGTTAAGGGATTTTGCCCTAATTGACTTGATAAATTAATTCGTATAATTAATTTGAGAAAAGGAGGAATTGGATTAGAAATGTTGGAATTGGGAATGTATGGAATTAAAGGGTGTAGTTGAATTATTTATCGCTCACCAAATTGAAATGTTGATATATTATCCATTTTGTGCATTTATTTCCTGTTTAGAAATAACTGCTTTGGGCTATCGGTGGAGGATAGTCTTGATTGTTGTAGACAATGCATGATGATTAGGCAAACTAAAACTAATCAATGGAATGTGTCATGGAGCATGACGGTTGATAGAATACATTAACTTTATATATTGGTATATTGTGTATAGAACTTATGTGTTTATATGCATTGTGTGTAGAGGAGGAGATGGGGGATGTACTCCGCGATTTAGGGGAAGATGGGAGATGTACCTCTAAATCGGATAGCGTTGAGAGGAGATAGGGGATGAACTCCGTAGATACAGCTCATAAGCTTATCTTTGAGAAGTATAGACACAGCTCATATGCTTGTCTAGAGAAGTGTAGATATGGCTCTTATGCTTATCTTGGTTGTATGATATAGTTCTTATACTTATCTGTTGAGATGTTGATATAGCTAATATGCTTATCTGTTGATGTATTGATTTAGCTAGTATGCTTATCTACTGAAAATGAAGAAATGAAAAGTAACATAGACTTGTAAGTCATGTAAATTTAATGAGATATAAGTGGATGTAACAGTGTTGGCCATCTATCACCTGTTAATTTTTTAGTCATTGTTCATGGCTAGTTTAGTGTATTTCTACTGGGCTGTGGCTCACCCTATATGGGAATATCATTTTCAGGTACAGGTAGCATGCCACCTCCAAGGACATAGCTTGGGAGGCTAGAGGCGGACTGACTTTTTGTATCTATGTTCTTTTGATGTATTACATGTAAATTCAAGCCTAGGGCTAAATGTGTATAACCAAGTGTTGGCTTGGAAAGTTGTAAGCCCAATGGGGCGTTTACTTTTGTTGTCAACATGTAATACTTTTGTAATGAAACAGTCTGATGAATAGAATGATGTTGATCTTTTATATATTAAAGCATGTCTATATTGATGGGTTTTATGTTATTTTTTTGAGGGCGTGACAACTTGGTATCAGAGTGTACCGGGTTCGAATACTTTGGGTACGTGGGAAGTGATTAGGATCACAATGGGTTTGTCTCGCTTGATAGAGACTTAGGTGTAGAGTCATATGCTATGTGTTTAAATTGATAACATGCTTATGTGACTATGTGGGTATGGGATTTAATTTCTAGGATGCTGATTGGATCCTTGGGTTTCTGTGAGTCTTGTTGGAAAAGCACTTGATCAATGCTGTTTCTAACCGGAACTCTAGAAACCCCTCGGGACTATCATTATCCAGAAATGAAATTCGTAAGTGCTTATGTGTTTATGTGCTTACGTGGAGTGAATTACAGTTGTCCATGCATTAAGACGTGAGTGTTTAGTTTCGGCACATTTATGAATGTGCTAATGTTCTTTGTTTCGTTTACTAGGATGTCAGGACGAGGAAGAGGTGGTAGGCGTGGTAGGCCTAGGAGGCAGGAAGTGCCTATACCGGATGAGATACCGGCAGTACAGGAGGGAGTTGGTCAGGCCAATGTGGCCGAGCCAGCGGGTCAGCAGGCTATGAGTGCTTTGGCCCGAGAGATAGCAAGAGCTTTGGGTATTCTCAGAGCAGGGAATCAGGTTACTGAGGCAGGGCCTTCTTTCTTGAAGAGGGAATTCTTCCGGTCTAACCCGGACGAGTTTGTTGGGGATCCAAAGGAGCCACTTAAGGCAGATGAGTGGTTGGAACAAATGAGTAAGACGTTCGAGATGCTTGGCATTGAGGACGGAGCACTGAAAGTGACCTTGGCATCCTTCCAGCTGAAGGGAGATGCGGGTCAATGGTGGAAGTACGAGAAGGCTCGTGTTGGTGGTGCATGGGAGGCGTTTGTAAATGCTTTCCAGGAGAGGTTTTTATCTTCAGCTGCTAGGGAGAAGCTGAGGGATCGGCAGGGTTTGTCTGTGGCCGAGTTTGAGGCTACATTTACTAACTTGTGCAGGTTTGCACCTGAACTTGTGGCGTCCGAGGAACGCCGTTACTTTGAGTTTGAGCGGAAGTTGAGGCGTGGCCTCAAGTTGAGGGTTGGTGGATCTTTCATTCGAGAGTATAGACACCTGGTGGATGCTGCAGCTCATATGGAGCTCTTGATGCAGGAGGAGGAAGAGGAGAAGAATAGAGGTTCCAAGAGGAGCCAAGATGGCCAGGGTGATGGCAGGAGACAGAGGGGTTATAACCCTCAGCAGTCTCAGGGTGGTGTGGCTAGATCGACCTTTCCAGTGCCAAGTGCAGGCTCGGGGAGAGGCAATCAGGGGGAGTTCACCTGTTACAAGTGTGGTCAGTTGGGCCACAAGGCTTCGGTTTGCCCACAGAGGGGTGGAGGTCAGCGAGCTGCTTCTTCTTCAGCTAGACCTCAGGGTCAGAGTTTGGGCAGGGGCCAGCCCTTGTCTTGTTGTCAGTGTAGACAGCCTGGGTACCTGAAGAGGTTTTGCCCACAGTTGAGTGCCACTTCAGGGGCGTCTGGTTCTAGGGAGACGCAGAGTTATCAGCCAGCTCAGTCTGTGCAGGCCTCGAGGGCCAATCCGGGAGCTTCGTCTTCCCAGTCTGTGCAGCAGTCGTATGCTCCGAGGGGTGAGCAGGTGGATCAGGGGCCTATAGGGCGCGTGTACATGGTTACCGGACAGGATTTAGTACCGGCTCCATCAGTAGTGAGAGGTACCTTTCTGTTTTGCAACTCGGTTGCTAGTGTATTGATTGATACGGGTGCGTCTCATTCTTTTGTATCTGCTGCATTTGCATCTGTGTTGGAGTTGGAGTTAGCACTATTAGCATCTCCTATTTGTGTTGTGCCACCTGTTGGGGGTGAGTTGGTTTTGAAACACGAATGTAGAGGTTGTGATATAGAGGTCGCCGATCATAGGCTTCCGTTTCCTTTTGTAGTTATGCCCATGAAGGGCTTTGATGTTATTTTGGGTATGGACTGGTTATCGTCATACCGGGCAGTTATTGACTGCTACCGCCAGAGGGTCACTTGTTGTACCGTGAGCCGGGAGTGTTTCCATTTCTTGGGGGACCGGGTTGGTAGTGTTTTGCCACCGGGGTATGATCCGCGAGGGCAGGGTGAACTTAGTGGTCTACTTGCCAGCTTTGAGAGTGGTGAGTGCGACGAGACCCATATTGTGTTACCGAGGGTGGTTTGTGAGTATTCGGATGTCTTTCCCGAAGACCTGGTTGATTTGCCACCTCACCGAGAGATAGAGTTCTCTATTGATTTAGTGCCCGGCACGGCGCCGATTTCTATGGCACCTTATCGTTTTTCCCCAGCAGAGTTGGTTGAGTTGAAAGTTTAGCTCCAGGAATTGCTAGATAAGGGCTTCATTCGCCCTAGTGTTTCGCCATGGGGAGCGCCGGCCCTCTTTGCTAAAAAGAAAGATGGTGCCTTGAGATTGTGTATCGACTACCGGAAGTTGAATCGGGCTACGGTTAAGAATAAGTACCCTATGCCCCGTATAGATGATCTATTTGACCAGTTGAAGGGTTCCCGTTGTTTCTCTAAGATAGACTTGAGATCGGGTTACCACCAGTTGAGGGTCAGGGAGGAGGATGTTCAGAAGACGGCATTCCGTACGCGGTATGGCCATTATGAGTTTTTGGTGATGCCATTTGGGCTTACCAATGCACCGGCAGTCTTTATGGACTTGATGAACCGGATCTTCCGGGAATTCTTGGATCGTTTTGTGGTCGTTTTCGTGGACGACATTCTTGTCTACTCACCTTTAGAGGAGGAACACGAGGCACACTTGAGAGTGGTGTTCGAGTTGCTTAGAGCCCATAGGCTATATGCCAAGTTTGGGAAGTGTGAGTTCTGGCTAAGGGAAGTCAAGTTTTTAGGCCATGTTGTATTAGGGGAAGGGGTGTCTGTTGATACATCCAAGACCGAGGCAGTGCAAGATTGGGCACAGCCTACGAGTGTGTTTGAAATCTGCAGTTTTCTGGGATTAGCTAGGTATTACCGTCGGTTTGTGAAAGATTTCTCCAGGTTAGCTTCACCGTTGACTAGGCTGACTCGGAAGAGAGTCAAGTTTGTATGGAATGAGACTTGTGAAAAGTCGTTCTAAGAGCTGAAAGTTAGATTGACCACCCCTCCAGTTTTGATTATTCCGGAGAGGGGGTTGGGTTATGCGATTTATTGTGATGCTTCACGGGAGGGTTTGGGTTGTGTGTTGATGCAAGAGGGGAAAGTGGTAGCTTATGGCTCACGTCAGTTGAAAATTCACGAGAAGAATTACCCTACACATGACCTAGAGTTAGCAGCAGTGATCTTTGCCTTGAAAATCTGGAGGCACTATCTTTATGGTAAGAGATTCGAGGTGTTCTCGGATCATAAGAGTCTGAAATATCTGTTTACACAGAAAGACTTGAATTTGAGGCTGAGGAGGTGGATGGAGTTTATTGAGGATTACGACTTCGAGTTGCATTATCATCCGGGAAAGGCCAATGTTGTAGCCGATGCTCTTAGCAGGAAATCCATAGGTGATGTAGCTTGTATAGTCATCCGGGAATGGGAGATGTTGGGGGCACTTGGCGAGTTTGATTTGCTTCTGGGCGAATCCGTTGAGACTGCGGCCTTGTTTTCTGTTGTTGCACAGCCTACACTTGTGACTCGAATGTTAGAGGCACAGAGAGGTGACCTTGAGGTAGAATCCCTCCGAGAGAAGATCTCCAGTGGGAAGGTTAAGAAGGGTTTGACGGTGTATCCCGACCAGAGTGTGAGGTACCGAGACCGTTTGTTTGTGCCGGAGTCTTACCGAGAGGAAGTACTCCGAGAGTTCCATCATTCGCGCCTTGCGGTGCATCCGGGAGGTACTAAGATGTATCAGGATTTAGGTCGCCAGTTTTGGTGGCGGGGTATGAAAAGAGATGTGGCAGTCTTCGTGTCTAAGTGCCTTACTTGTCAGCAAGTGAAGGCCGAACATCAGAGGCCAGCGGGTTTGTTGCAACCCTTTCCTATTGCCGAGTGGAAGTGGGAGCATGTCACTATGGACTTCGTTGTAGGTCTTCCAAGGACTCAGCGAGGTAGTGATGCTATTTGGGTGGTTGTAGACCGGTTGACTAAGTCGGCGCACTTCATTCCTATGTGCGTGAGAGATTTGGTAGATCATCTTGCCGACTTGTATATCCGGGACATAGTGAGATTGCACGGGGTCCCAGTGACGATCGTCTCAGATAGAGACCCTCGTTTTACTGCTAGGTTGTGGCAGAGTTTGCAGAGTGCCTTGGGCACTAAGTTGACCTTTAGTACGGCTTATCATCCTCAGACTGACGGGCAGTCCGAGTGTACTATTCAGATCCTTGAGGATATGCTTCGGGGTTGTGTCCTGGACTTTAGTGGGACGTGGGAGAGGCACTTGCCCTTGGTGGAGTTTGCCTATAACAACAGTTTTCAGTCTAGCATCGGTATGGCACCGTTTGAGGCCTTGTATGGCCGACCGTGTAGGTCTCCAGTGTGTTGGGCCGAGGTGGGTGATGCACCCTTGTTGGGTCCGGAGTTGGTTAGAGAGACAACAGAGAAAGTTGAGCTTATCCGTAGGAGGCTGGTTACAGCCCAGAGTCGCCAAAAGAGTTATGCCGACCGTAGGAGGAGGCCTTTGGCGTTTGAGGTAGGTGATCATGTTTTCCTGAATATATCACATAGGTGAGGCTTGATGAGGTTTGTGAAGAGTGGGAAGTTATCCCCTCGGTTTATCGGTCCCTTTGAGATCCTTGAGAGGATTTGGGAGGTTGCTTATCGCTTGGCTTTGCCGCCGCAGTTGTCCGGAGTGCATGACGTATTTCATGTGAGTATGCTTCGGAAGTATGAGCCGGATCCGTCCCATGCGTTAGATTGGACCGACTTAGAGGTAAATGAGGATGCCTCGTATGAGGAGAGACCGGTTCGGGTCTTAGATAGGCGGGATCAAGTCCTGCGTGGCAAGACCATTCCTTTGGTGAAGGTTTTGTGGAAACATCACGGAGTGAAGGAAGCCACTTGGGAACGTGAGTTGGAAGTCCGCGAGAAATATCCGGACTTGTTTGTTGACGTGTAGTCATGTATTGAGATTTTGTAATTTTAATGAACTTTAAGAACATTATGTATATGTCTTAAGTTGTAAAACATTGTGAATGTTTTGGTTTATGGACATATTGTGGAAACTTGCCTTGAAATGGAAGTTGATTGTAATATTGCATATGTTGGCTGTATTAAAATTGTGAACCATGTACGCTGGAAATGGTTGGAAATGGAAGGGAAATGCATGTAATGATGCACTTGTAATATATGTTGTTCTTACATATTATGAGATGCCTCTTGATAAGAGATGGGACGACCGGTGATGGGTCGAGTTGTTGAATGTTGTAATATAACATTGTTTAAAATTGAGGAAATCTTGATTTTGAAAAACTTGTATTTAATTTCGGGGACGAAATTCTTTAAGGGGGGGAGGTTATAACGATCCTGGTTTTCCCTTTCTATAACTGTTGTATTCCGGGCTCTGGTTCTGTGGAGTTAGTGGTTGTTTATCTTGTTGTCATCCTTTAATTCCTTGTGATTGAGTTTTAGGATGTGTTGGGCGTGTTGTGAATAGATCGGTTGAGTTTTGGCCCCTAGTGTTGTTGCCCAGAATTTTGGTGTTGCGCTCGAGCAGGTCATTCTACGCTCGAGTAGATTTTGATCTTTGGTTGTCTGCTCGAGCGGACCTTATTGCGCTCGAGCGGAGTTTACACACTCCCAGTATTTCGTGCCCTTGCAAAACTTCTGCAGGTGTGTTTTTCACGCTCGAGCGGGATTTCTTACGCTCGAGCGGGTTGCGCTCGAGCGGAGCTTTGGGCGCTCGAACGGGTAGAGTTTCGTCTGTGTAAGTTCTGGGGAAGGGGAATCTACGCTCGAGCGGACTGGTTTTTGCGCTCGAGCGGGCCTTATTGCGCTCGAGCGTACCATGCTTTTTGTTCTTGATGCTCGAGCGTTGTGTTTTCTGCTCGAGCGGACCTGTCGTATATCAGATAGCAGTCAGGCATTTTTGAATCACTTTTTACATTCACTCTCTCTCTCTTACTTTCCAAAAAGATATTTTGAGAGCTCCTCTCTCTAGAAACTCCCTTCTCTCTAGGGTTTGATCTAGTTAGAGTGTTCTTCTCACCTTTGGCCTTTACAAAAGTTGTGTTGATCGTCGAGGGCTACGTTTTGATCCGAACATATTGGGTTTTGGAGCACTTTGGTTTTGGTCTTCTTCTCCATTCGAGCTCTAACTTCGAGGTAGGGATATCCTACTCCTTCTCATGAGCTTTGTCTTTGAATTTTGGCATTTTGATATGTTGGGGTTGGTTTGGCAATTTTGTGAAAGTTTGGGGCTTTGGTGTAATTTTACAAAAGTTGGGGTTTTGTTTATAATAAACCTAAATGCAAGTTTGGCATAGAGAAATGAAATAGATGATGGAATGTGGATGAAAATGGAACCTTAGGGTTGTTTTGTTAGTTAAGGGATTTTGCCCTAATTGACTTGATAAATTAATTCGTATAATTAATTTGAGAAAATGAGGAATTGGATTAGAAATGTTGGAATTGGGAATGTATGGAATTAAAGGGTGTAGTTGAATTATTTATCGCTCACCAAATTGAAATGTTGATATATTATCCATTTTGTGCATTTATTTCCTGTTTAGAAATAACTGCTTTGGGCTATCGGTGGAGGATAGTCTTGATTGTTGTAGACAATGCATGATGATTAGGCAAACTAAAACTAATCAATGAAATGTGTCATGGAGCATGACGGTTGATAGAATACATTAACTTTATGTATTGGTTGATTGTGTATAGAACCTATGTGTTTATATGCATTGTGTGTAGAGGAGGAGATGGGGGATGTACTCCGCGGTTTAGGGGAAGATGGGAGATGTACCTCTAAATCGGATAGCGTTGAGAGGAGATAGGGGATGAACTCCGTAGATACAGCTCATAAGCTTATCTTTGAGAAGTATAGACACAGCTCATATGCTTGTCTAGAGAAGTGTAGATATGGCTCTTATGCTTATCTTGGTTGTATGATATAGTTCTTATACTTATCTGTTGAGATGTTGATATAGCTAATATGCTTATCTGTTGATGTATTGATTTAGCTAGTATGCTTATCTACTAAAAATGAAGAAATGAAAAGTAACATAGACTTGTAAGTCATGTAAATTTAATGAGATATAAGTGGATGTAACAGTGTTGGCCATCTATCAACTGCTAATCTTTTAGACATTGTTCATGGCTGGTTTAGTGTATTTCTACTGGGCTATGGCTCACCCTATATGGGAATATCATTTTCAAGTACAGGTAGCATGCCACCTCCAAGGACATAGCTTGGGAAGCTAGAGGCGGACAGACTTTTTGTATCTATGTTCTTTTGATGTATTACATGTAAATTCAAGCCTAGGGCTAAATGTGTATAACCAAGTGTTGGCTTGGAAAGTTGTAAGCCCAATGGGGCGTTTACTTTTGTTGTCAACATGTAATACTTTTGTAATGAAACACTCTGATGAATAGAATGATGTTGATCTTTTATATATTAAAGCATGTCTATATTGATGGGTTTTATGTTATTTTTTTGAGGGCGTGACAACTTGGTATCAGAGCGTACCGGGTTCGAATACTTTGGGTACGTGGGAAGTGATTAGGATCACAATGGGTTTGTCTCGCTTGATAGAGACTTAGGTGTAGAGTCATATGCTATGTGTTTAAATTGATAACATGCTTATGTGACTATGTGGGTATGGGATTTAATTTCTAGGATGCTGATTGGATCCTTGGGTTTCTGTGAGTCTTGTTGGAAAAGAACTTGATCAATGCTGTTTCTAACTGGAACTCTAGAAACGCCTCGAGACTATCATTATCCAGAAATGAAATTCGTAAGTGCTTATGTATTTATGTGCTTACGTGGAGTGAATTACAGTTGTCCATGCATTAAGACGTGAGTGTTTTGTTTCGGCACATTTATGAATGTGCTAATGTTCTTCGTTTCCTTTACTATGATGTCAGGACGAGGAAGAGGTGGTAGGCGTGGTAGGCCTAGGAGGCAGGAAGTGCCTATACCGGATGAGATACCGGCAGTACAGGAGGGAGTTGGTCAGGCCAATGTGGCCGAGCCAGCGGGTCAGCAGGCTATGAGTGCTTTGGCCCGAGAGATAGCAAGAGCTTTGGGTATTCTCAGAGCAGGGAATCAGGTTACTGAGGCAGGGCCTTCTCTCTTGAAGAGGGAATTCTTCCGGTCTAACCCGGACGAGTTTGTTGGGGATCTAAAGGAGCCACTTAAGGCAGATGAGTGGTTGAAACAAATGAGTAAGACGTTCGAGATGCTTGGCATTGAGGACGGAGCACTGAAAGTGACCTTGGCATCCTTCCAGCTGAAGGGAGATGCGGGTCAATGGTGGAAGTACGAGAAGGTTCGTGTTGGTGGTGCATGGGCGGCGTTTGTAAATGCTTTCTAGGAGAGGTTTTTATCTTCAGCTGCTAGGGAGAAGCTGAGGGATCAGTTTTGCCGGCTTAATCAGCAGGGTTTGTCTGTGGCCGAGTTTAAGGCTACATTTACTAGCTTGTCCAGGTTTGCACCTGAACTTGTGGCATCCGAGGAACGCCGTTGCTTTGAGTTTGAGCGGAAGTTGAGGCGTGGCCTCAAGTTGAGGGTTGGTAGATCTTTCATTCGAGAGTATAGACACCTGGTGGATGCTGCAGCTCATATGGAGCTCTTGATGCAGGAGGAGGAAGAGGAGAAGAATAGAGGTTCCAAGAGGAGCCAAGATGGCCAGGGTGATGGCAGGAGACAGAGGGGTTATAACCCTTAGCAGTCTCAGGGTGGTGTGGCTAGATCGATCTTTCCAGTGCCGAGTGCAGGCTCGGGGAGAGGCAATCAGGGGGAGTTCACCTGTTACAAGTGTGGTCAGTTGGGCCACAAGGCTTCGGTTTGCCCACAGAGGGGTGGAGGTCAGCGAGCTGCTTCTTCTTCAGCTAGACCTCAGGGTCAGAGTTTGGGCAGGGGCCAGCCCTTGTCTTGTTGTCAGTGTAGACAGCCTGGGTACCTGAAGAGGTTTTGCCCACAGTTGAGTGCCACTTCAGGGGCGTCTGGTTCTAGGGAGACGCAGAGTTATCAGCCAGCTCAGTCTGTGCAGGCCTCGAGGGCCAATCCGGGAGCTTCGTCTTCCCAGTCTGTGCAGCAGTCGTATGCTCCGAGGGGTGAGCAGGTGGATCAGGGGCCTATAGGGCGCGTGTACATGGTTACCGGACAGGATTTAGTACTGGCTCCATCAGTAGTGAGAGGTACCTTTCTGTTTTGCAACTCGGTTGCTAGTGTATTGATTGATACGGGTGCGTCTCATTCTTTTGTATCTGCTGCATTTGCATCTGTGTTGGAGTTGGAGTTAGCACTATTAGCATCTCCTATTTGTGTTGTGCCACCTGTTGGGGGTGAGTTGGTTTTGAAACACGGATGTAGAGGTTGTGATATAGAGGTCGCCGATCATAGGCTTCCGTTTCCTTTTGTAGTTATGCCCATGAAGGGCTTTGATGTTATTTTGGGTATGGACTGGTTATCGTCATACCGGGCAGTTATTGACTGCTACCGCCAGAGGGTCACTTGTTGTACCGTGAGCCGGGAGTGTTTCCATTTCTTGGGGGACCGGGTTGGTAGTGTTTTGCCACCGGGGTATGATCCGCGAGGGCGGGGTGAACTTAGTGGTCTACTTGCCAGCTTTGAGAGTGGTGAGTGCGACGAGACCCATATTGTGTTACCGAGGGTGGTTTGTGAGTATTCAGATGTCTTTCCCGAAGACCTGGTTGATTTGCCACCTCACCGAGAGATAGAGTTCTCTATTGATTTAGTGCCCGGCACGGCGCCGATTTCTATGGCACCTTATCGTTTTTCCCCAGCAGAGTTGGTTGAGTTGAAAGTTCAGCTCCAGGAATTGCTAGATAAGGGCTTCATTCGCCCTAGTGTTTCGCCGTGGGGAGCGCCGGCCCTCTTTGCTAAAAAGAAAGATGGTGCCTTGAGATTGTGTATCGACTACCGGAAGTTGAATCGGGCTACGGTTAAGAATAAGTACCCTATGCCTCGTATAGATGATCTATTTGACCAGTTGAAGGGTTCCCGTTGTTTCTCTAAGATAGACTTGAGATCGGGTTACCACCAGTTGAGGGTCAGGGAGGAGGATGTTCAGAAAACGGTATTCCGTACGCGGTATGGCCATTATGAGTTTTTGGTGATGCCATTTGGGCTTACCAATGCACCGGCAGTCTTTATGGACTTGATGAACCGGATCTTTCGGGAATTCTTGGATCATTTTGTGGTCGTTTTCGTGGACGACATTCTTGTCTACTCACCTTCAGAGGAGGAACACGAGGCACACTTGAGAGTGGTGCTCGAGTTGCTTAGAGCCCATAGGCTGTATGCCAAGTTTGGGAAGTGTGAGTTCTGGCTAAGGGAAGTCAAGTTTTTAGGCCATGTTGTATCAGGGGAAGGGGTGTCTCTTGATACATCCAAGACCGAGGCAGTGCAAGATTGGGCACAGTCTACGAGTGTGTTTGAAATCCGCAGTTTTCTGGGATTAGCTAGGTATTACTGTCGGTTTGTGAAAGATTTCTCCAGGTTAGCTTCACCGTTGACTAGGCTGACTCGGAAGGGAGTCAAGTTTGTATGGAATGAGACTTGTGAAAAGTCGTTCTAAGAGCTGAAAGTTAGATTGACCACCCCTCCAGTTTTGATTCAAGCCTAGGGCTAAATGTGTATATGGGTTAGTATTCATTTCTTGTAACCAAGTGTTGGCTTGGAAAGTTGTAAGCCCAATGGGGCGTTTACTTTTGTTGTCAACATGTAATACTTTTGTAATGAAACACTCTGATGAATAGAATGATGTTGATCTTTTTTATATTAAAGCATGTCTATATTGATGGGTTTTATGTTATTTTTTTGAGGGCGTGACACATCTCCTCCAACTCTTCCACTGTAAATGTCGATTTGTCGGCCTTCGTGTGCCAGTGGTCCGGCCCTACTTGACTAATTGGCTTCACAGCCGCTATCAGCGTGGACGAACGGGGTCGCCCCGTAGGCTCCCCCTCACTCCCTACCCGCTTCTCTGCCCTGTATTGCTCCGCCAACTCCACCGCGTCGTCGTCTCCTAACGAATCTAGTCTCATGGTTGGTACATCATCTCGAGCCATCTCTCCTGTATGTCTGCGTATAGCTTCAGACGCTGGTACAAGGTAGTTTGCAAAGTGTTGCAAAGGTGTATCACTCGACACAAATGAATTTACTTTTGGGACATTTTGGTTTTTTTGCAATAAGATAGATAAAGCGAATAACCCCAAATGCCCATGGCTTGCATGTATTCCAAGGGTCAAGATTAAATTTTACCAGTTCGAAAATTTTCAAAATTTTTTCCAGAACCACCTTTTCAACGCCCTATATTCACCTATCCCTTCGTTTCTTGCCCAACGCCTACCCCCTCCTATTACGGGATTCTGCCACGTGTACGATCACGATCCACTACCTCCTTCCCCTACCCTGTCTTTTCCACTTCAAGTCACCACGTACCCTGCCACTCCTCGAGCCCCGCGCACCGCCACTTTTCCTTCTCACTCGGTCACCCTTCGCGGTCGGCCTTCTCGCCCGGTCCCCCTTTGCGGTCGGACCTCTTTGCAGTCGGCATTCTCGCCTGGTCCCCCTTCGCGGTCAGCCCTCTTCGCAGTCGGCTTTCTCGCCCGGTCCCCCTTCGCGGTCGGCCCTCTTTCTAGTCGGCCTTCTCGCTCGGTCCCCCTTTGCGGTCGGCCTTCTTTGCAGTCGGCCTTTTCGCTCGGTCACCTTTCGCGGTCTCTTCGTCAACCTCTCACAACTCCTGTTTTCTTCCTTATTCCCTTTGTTGGACTAAAGCTGCACTTGGGAATGGGGGACTACTGACATAGGTGGGCCTATAGGAGCGTTTGGCCCATCACTCAGAGCCCAATACATAATTCAAACACTAAAGCCTAATATTGCTGAAACTTAACGTGGCATTGAGGACTAATGACATCCTGACACCTGTCAAGAATAGTATCAGCCATATCAGCGGACAAAGATCCTGCAGAGTTATTGCACCACACATCAGCCATTAATGAGTTCCCTGCAGCATTTATTGCGATAACCCTTTCACAACGGAACAGAACAGCCTCACCACGAACAAGGCAAGCTAAAACATAGACTTTCGGCCAACACGACGGCACAGAGTGGACAAGGAAATGATGAACAAAAGATATAAGCAGGCTTCTAAGACAAAAAGAAGGTTAAGCTTTCCTAACATCAGTCTATCCCCATTTCCCATTACTCACTCTCTCTTCTCTAACTTGTTCGTCGGAGGGTTCACTGGGGGACTCCCCGTTCCACATCGAACTCTTGTGCAGGTCTCTTCGCGGGCCCGACATTCGGGTGACGACTTGAGAAGCATGGATCAACTCGACTCGTTCCATCTAAAGCGAGCCGCATCATCAGAATTAATTAACTAAATTATTTAATTAATAAGATTTTTTTTTTCAACATAAAAATAGAAGTTCATTGGAGCATCACAATTTCTGCAAGCCATAACTCTAAAAATAACTGGTTAATAGCCAAATTTAACTCAACCCAAAAGAAAAGACATACCATTAGAGTAATGGTGAGATCTACGCATACTCCACAACAAAAGTCATAAAATTTTACAATAGGAGTACAGTAGTATCTGCAAATGGCACTCCTAAATATTGAACCTAGACAACTTATATGAAATGAATGTGAATTTTCACTAAATCACCACTCGGGTGGTAAGATTTTATCAATTCACCTCATAATTCTGAACCAAATCTAACTTGAAATAGGATACGTAATCTAAATAATTCATAATTCCGTGACTCACCATTGTAAAAATACTAATATTCCGTCAAAAAGTTGTTGAAAATGGTTGGGAAAATTCTGGGTAAACCAGAATTTTTTCCTAACTTTGATCTAATTTTTAGGTGGGACCCGAGCGTCGATTTTCGCGGGTCAAAATGGTAACACGTTCTATGCCGCGTTGTGATTCACGTGGTATATTTGGTTGCTCAAAACCATTATCGAGTGAATGGGAAATTGAAGCCAAAGTGTGCTCCATGGAAATGGAGTTTTGGTGGAAATTCCTTAAGGTTTGTGTAAATGGCTTGTCCCACATTGATTTAGTGGGAAGTTTTGAATGGGTTAATATAGCTTGGACTAATAACTTGGGGAGGGCCCCAAGGGGCACCCCAAGTTTGTAGAAGGGAGAGGTTATGGGCTAGACCCATTGGACCCAAAAAATCACCACGCGCGCGCGCCGCCGCCGCCGTCGGTCGGGCAGGCTGGGCTAGGCTTGGGCGCGGGTGCGTGGTCTGAGGTTGGGTTGGGCTTGTTTGGCCCAATACTAATCTTTTTAGGCAAAAAACATTTGAATTTAAATTTTATTTTTTAAAATAAAATTTGTCCAAAAATTCATTCCGAATTTCTGTCCAGATTTAAATTTCAATTTTTGAATTCAAAATTGTTGCACCTCTTCATAGACAGATCCAAATCTGTCCAAACCGAATTTGTTCTGTTCAAATTCAAATCCACCCAAAACAGGTTTTTGAATTGTTTGAAATTCAAACCAAACAGTGTCTATTTGTTTAATTTAAATTAAACAGGTGTTGTACCTGTTTAATTCAAAATTAGCAGCCACCAAGTCACCACTTCATCTCTATAAATAGACTAGTCCTTCATTTGGATTTGCTACTCCAATTTTCATCCATCTTTTGCTGCAAATCATCTCTTCATTTTGCTGCATTTATTCCATTATTTTTCTGTCAGAAAGAGTGTATACACTAAGTGTGTTCGTTGAACAAATAAATTGTAATGCTGCATTTATTTGTTGTTAATCATTTCATCCTGGGCGATAGACGCCCATATTTTGAAAGCACCGAGGAGAGGACGAATCTGTCTTAAGGACACAGTGTCTAACACTGGACTCGATCAGATTATTATTAGAAGAAATTAATCAAGTAAGTTGTTTAATTTATTATTCTGTTTTATTTGTTTATTTAAATCAGATTTTATTTTTATTTTTGTAACAAAATAAAATCTATTTTTATTTATTTAATTTTATTTCTAGTTTGATTTTTGTAATCAAACAATTTTCTCTCATTTACTTTATTTCTTTGATATTCTGTTTGTTGTTAAGTACACAAACAAAATTAATTAATTACAGTGAAGGTTGTCCAACAATCTTAAGACATTCTTTTTGGTGTCTTCATTGTATTTAATTTTCTGTGATTTCATAAAGACATATTCTTGTTGGAAAAACAAATAGTGGTTTATGCTATTTGACAGATAATAGTAATATACTATTTATTTTCTTTGACAACTAGTAGTAATATACTGGTGTCATTAACGATTGCAGAATATTAATTTGTGTTACAGAAAATTATTGTGATATTTTATTTTTCTAGTTTTAGTAACAAGGAAAATAAAATTATTTTGTGTTATAATTTATTTTTTGGTTTTAGTAACTAGAAAATTAATTTGTGTTTTAATTTTTTCTGATTTTTGTAATCAGATATTATGGCTACTGCAACTGAAATTGCAACTGGTAGTGGTACTCCGATTGTTACACCAACACCGGTCCCTATCCAGAACCATGTTCAAGTACCAATCAATCATGGAGAAAAAGGGGAAAAATTTAACGGTACTGAGTTTAAGAGATGGCAGCAGAAGATGCTGTTTTATCTTACAACTCTTAATTTGGCCCGATTTCTCCATGAAGAGGCTCCAGCACTTAAAGAGGGTGAAAGTGATCGGCAAGTTGTTGCCGCTGTAGATGCTTGGAAACATTCAGATTTCCTATGCAGAAACTACATCCTCGATGGTCTTGACAACATGTTGTATAATGTTTACAGTCCTTTGAAGTCAGCAAAAGAATTGTGGGATTCTTTGGAGAAGAAATACAAGACAGAAGATGCCGGCACGAAGAAATTTGTTGTCAGTAAATTTCTAGATTCCGTTATGGTAGACTCCCAAACGGTAATTTCTCAATTTTAAAATTTTCAAATAATTTTGCATGATATTCATTCAAAAGGTATGTCTCTTAGCGAGTCTTTCCAAGTTGCTGCTTTAGTGGAAAAGTTACCATCGGCTTGGAAAGATTTCAAAAATTATTTAAAATATAAACGCAAAGAGATGACCATGGATGAATTGATTGTAAGATTAAGAATTGAGGAAGATAACCGAAAGGTTGAAAAGAGGAATGAGAAAAATCCCATTGAGTCCAAGGCTAATGTGGTTGAACAAGTTCAAAAACCACATAACAAAAAGAGGAAGTTTACTGGAGATGGTCCTAAATAAGGCGATAGCAACAAGAAGTTCAAAGGAAAATGCTATAACTGTGGCAAGACTGGACATCGAGCTTCTGACTGCTGCCGCCCTAAGAAGGATCATGGAAGTACAAGTAAGAAGACTACCAATCAGGCTAATGTAACTGAACTAGATTACATCTCTGACGGAGTAAATGACATCAACCTCTCTACTGTGGTGTCTGAGGCTAACTTGGTTGGAAATCCCAAAGAGTGATGGGTTGACACAGGAGCAACTCGTCACATATGTGTGGACAAGAAGATGTTCACTACCTACAATGAGGCTGCAAATGGTGAACAACTTTTCATGGGAAATTCTTCTACTTCTACTGTGTCTGGACAAGGAAAAGTGATCTTGAAGATGACATCAGGGAAAGAATTGACCCTCAACAACGTACTGCATGTACCTGACATCCGGAAGAATTTAGTTTCTGGTTCTTTGTTAAGTAAAAATGGTTTCAGGCTTGTCTTTGAGTTTGATAAATTTGTATTAACAAAGAGTGGCATGTATGTTGGTAAGGGATATATGAGTGATGGTCTCTTCAAACTAAATGTAATGACAGTTGTACCAAAAGTTGCTATGAATAAGAATAACACATCTTTTGCTTATATTCTTGAGTCGAATTTATGGCATGGTAGATTAGGACATGTGAATTTTGATGCTTTGCGTAGATTAATTGGTTTAGATTATATACCAAAGTTTGAAATTAATCCTAATCATAAATGTGAAGTTTGTGTAGAAGCGAAACTAACTAAGACTCCATTTAAATTAGTTAAAAGGAAAACCAAACCTCTAGAATTAATTCATACAGATGTATGTGATCTTAAATTTGTTCAAACTAGAAGAGTTAAAAAGTATTTCATAACATTTATCGATGATTGCATAAGATATTGTTATGTTTATTTACTTAGAAGTAAAGATGAAGCCTTAGAAATGTTTAAACTCTACAAAACAGAAGTTGAAAATCAACTTGGTAAAACCATTAAAATGGTTAGAAGTGATAGGGGTGGTGAATGTGATGCACCATTAAATGAATTTTGTGCACAACATGGCATTATTTACCAAACTACAGCACCTTATTCTCCACAGCAAAATGGAATTGTTGAAAGGAAGAATAGAACCCTAAAAGAAATGATGAATGCCATGTTACTGAGTTCAGGCTTACTACAGAACTTGTGGGGGGAAACAATATTGTCTGCTAATTATGTTCTTAACAGAATACCCCACAAGAAAACCAACAACACCCCTTATGAATTGTGGAAAGGTCGACCGTCTTCCTACAAATACTTAAAAGTGTGGGGGTGTTTGGCAAAAGTTGAAGTTCCTGCTCCTAAAAAGACTAAGATTGGACCAAAAACAGTAGATTGTGTGTTTATTGGTTATGCTCATAATAGTAGTGCATATCGGTTTCTGACTTATAAATCAGAAATACCTGATATAAATGTAAACACTATTATAGAGTCAAGGAATACTGTGTTTTTTGAACATGTCTTTCCTTACAAGAAAGGACATGAATTAAGTTCACAGAAAAGAACTTATGATTGTACACAAAGTCAAGAGACTAATGACAATTAAACACAAGAGGCTAGTAATGGTCTCGACCAACAAGATTTAACTGATGATGAACCAAGACGAAGTAAGAGAGCGAGAACATCAAAATCCTTTGGTCCAGATTTTCTGACATACCTGTTAGAAAATGAACCTCAAAGCTTGAAGGAAACAATGACAAGTCCTGAAGCACCTTGGTGGAAAGAGGCTGTTAATAATGAAATTGAGTCTATTATGCAAAATCATACTTGGGAATTGGTAGATCTTCCACCAGGTTCTAAACCTCTTGGATATAAATGGATATTTAAGAGAAAAATGAAAGTAGATGGTTCAATTGACAAGTATAAAGCAAGACTTGTAGTTAAAGGTTACAGACAAAAGGTAGGTCTGCACTATTTTGACACATATTCCCCTGTGACAAGAATAACATCCATTCGCATGCTTATTGCTATAGCAGCGTTGTTTAATTTAGAAATACATCAAATGGATGTTAAGATAGCTTTCTTAAATGATGATCTAAATGAAGAGATCTATATGGAGTAACCTGAAGGGCTTGTAATGCCAGGGTAAGAAAAGAAAGTTTGTCGGCTTGTAAAATCTCTTTATGGATTAAAACAAGCACCTAAACAATGGCATGAAAAATTTGATCATGCAATGCTTACTAATGGGTTTAAGATAAACGAATGTGACAAATGCGTCTATGTTAAAAACACTGACCAAGGATATGTCATAGTTTGTCTTTATGTGGATGACATGCTTATCATTGGAAGTAGTCAAAACATGATCAAATCAACTAAGCAAATGCTTAACAGAAGATTTGATATGAAATATATGGGGGTCGCAGATGTTATATTAGAAATGAAAATTACTAAAACATCTGACGGATATGCGTTATCTCAATCTCATTATATTGAGAAAATTCTTGATAAATTTATCAAGGATGATTTGAATGTAGCTAGAACACCTGTAGACATCAGTCTTTATTTATCGAAAAATAAAGGTGATATAGTGTCTCAATTAAAATACTGCTAAATCATTGGAAGTCTAATGTACCTAATGAATTGTACTCATCCTGATATAGCTTATGCTATCAGTAAATTGAGTAGGTACACTAGTAACCCCGGAGAAGACCATTGGAAGGCGATCATTCAGGTTCTTAGATATCTAAGATTCACTCGTGATCATGGTTTGAACTTTACTCGATATCCAGCAGTACTTGAAGGTTATTGTGATGTAAATTGGATATCGGATACTAAAGATTCAAAATCCACTAGTGGATATGTCTTTACTCTAGGAGGCGCTGCTGTTTCTTGGAAATCCACGAAACAAACATGCATTGCACGATCCACAATGGAATCCGAGTTCATTGCTTTAGACAAAGTAGGAGAAGAAGCAGAATGGCTTCATCACTTCTTAGAAGACATTCCAATGTGGCCAAAACCTATACCAGCTATTTGCATTAATTGTGATAGTCAATTTGCAATAGGTAGAGCACAAAATCATATGTATAACGATAAGTCACGACATATTCGTCGTCGACATAATACTGTAAGGTAATTGTTGTCAAATGGAATAATCTCAATAGATTATATAAAATCTAAAGAGAATATTGCAGATCCGTTAACAAAAGGTTTGACAAAAGAGTTAGTGTATAGTTCATCGAAGGGGATGGGATTAAAGCCTATTACATAAGAGTCGTCATAATGGTAACCCTACTTATATGACTGGAGATCCCAAAAACTAAGTTCAAAAGGACAACTAAGTTATGTGTGGCTCGCCAGAAATCACCAAGGGATTAAAATTCCTTACCTATTCCTATGGTGAGAGTGATATCTGCAACATGTGTTGTCTGCAGGGATATAAGGATAAGTTTAGCTTTTAATGATTACTTATATCTTGATTTAGGCATGAAAATCAAGACGAGTATAAGGAGATATTCACAATAAGAATCACGTATATGAGTGTCGAATTGGGGCCGGTTCTATGAGAATGAAAAGGCTAAATTCTCTAGAAACACTCATGAAAACCAGAAGCGTTCAAGGCCAAAATGAACACAACAGTGAGAACCACGATGTGTTAGAAGATATTTTGTGTGAAATCTATTGTCTTGGCTTACACAAACGGTTGAACAATTTAAGGCATCACGTCCATTGGTTAGCTAGTAAGTCTGATAGGTTATCACTAGGGAAGGTTCAAGGCCGAAAGCTACCTATCTTGATGCAATATATTTTCGACTTATACTCTTTCAATAAAGTCTGCATATTGTTGCATTTCCGTTGTCATCAACTTCCATTCATGTGGGGGATTGTTGGAAATTGTTAGGAAAATTCTGGGTAAACCAAAATTTTTTCCTAACTTTGGTCTAATTTTTAGGTGGGACTGTAACAACCCTCGTCACTGTTTACTGATTACTGTTTACTGAGACTGAACATGATTGATAATTGAATTGATTAAAGTACCGAACTGACTGACTGAGATCCGAAACTGAATCGATTGGCTGTAACTATTTAAATGCACAATCTATCTGTTTGACTGCCAAATTATCTGTTCTCGTCTTATGCATTAAACTGCAAATTGAAGGCCTTATCGGCGGCCGAAGCCAAAATTGATTAATGTTCTGTGTTCATCATAATTAATGTGATTTTATGGCGCATTTATCTGAAAACTGATTAGGTATGATTAAACTAGATTGATTTGAGCCAAATTAATAGAGTGGCCTTATTTACAATTATGCCATCTAGTGGGGCCTTTGTTTATTATTATCCTTGAGCCTTATACACCCAAACAAAACAACTCTTCAGCCATTTCTTGGCCCAAAACCGACCAAAGAAGAGAATTTGAGAGAGTGAGAGAATTAAACTCAACTTGGGGAAGTAGCTTGAATCTTGAAGAATTGAAGTGTAAATTGGCATAATTGAGCTCCTAAACTTTGAATACAAGACTAAGGTAGGAAACTCATCTTCTTATTGTTGTCATTGAGCTAGTTCTTGCATGATTCATGCTTCATTATAGAACTAAGTCATGTTGTAGCTCATACATGGTGAATTATACTAGAACTCATGCATGCATATTTGAATTGATGAGTTTTGAGTTGAGTTCATGGTAAATTGCACATGCATGTTCATAATTAGGCTCAAGTCCATGATTTCAACTTGTTTTTGGTATAAATGGCTCACTAGAACATCAACTTGGAGCTTTGAAGTGGTTTAATTTCATGCATGTTTGCATGTTCTTCATATTCTTGAAAATGGGTTTGAATATGGTTTTAATTGACTCACCTTTGGGGCTTGAATTCATAAATTGAGCTTTGAAACTTGTTATACATTGAATTTAGATGTGTTTTTCAGAATTTGGGCCCAAGAGGTCGAGTTTTGAGTGAAAGAATGCTTGGTTTGAGCTTAGGAGACAAATCTGGAAATTCCAGAATTTGGCTTCTTCGCTCGAGCGAAGGATTCTTCGCTCGAGAGACCAACCTTTGTTCGAAGCTACGCTCGAGCGTAAAATTTCAGCATCCAGTATTTTTACTGTTTCGACAGACCGCTCGAGCGAAGGATTTCTCGCTCGAGCGAAGCCTTTGATTTTGGAAGCTCGCTCGAGCGAAGGAAGGCTCGCTCGAGCGAGGCTCCTATTTTCAACAAACTTTGCAAAATGTTTTCTAAGTGTATTTTTGCATCCTCATCCCATTCTAGGCATTCTTAGGCCTAGTTTAAGGCATCTTAATGAGGATATAGACGTAGAACACACCAAGGCAAATTAGGGATTAAGTTATGATATTTCCCAACTGTATAGCTTAGTGTGTGTTCATCCTGTATACTGTGTAGGGTTGGCTTACCGAGGGGACGCTCTAGCTTACTGTAGCCCAGAACTCCGTGAGTAACAACTGTGTAAAGATATGTTCAAAAATGATTATCTTCTGAACTGTTTACCTTATTGAATTGTTTACCTCATTGAGCTGTCTACTTTATTGTACTGTTTGCTGAACCATTCACTGAACTGAAATGTTTACTAAATTGAACTGTTTACGAAACTGCTTACTGAATTGAACTGGTTACTGAACTGTCACTGAACTGTACTGTTTACTGAATTGATACTGATACTGTTTACGGAATTGAACTGATACTGTGTACTGAATGAACGTATGTCTTATATTCTGAACTGTACTGTGGCATCCTTGACACCTACTGTTTACTGTTACTGTGACAGAGAGATCTCTGTCGGTTCCCAAGTTTGGAACCACTACTGTTTACTGTTATGATGGCCATTCTGTATTTCTGATATGGAACAAAGTGCTGTACGGAACTAAGTGCTACAGTGTGAGCCACCTCTAGAGTCTGTGCGAGACACCTCTTGAATCCACAAGTACTGTACCGTTCTCTGAAATAGTACTGTTACTGTTACTGTTACTGTACTGCTACTGATGGCCATCATTTACTGTTTAGTCTGTTAAGACCCGGTCTTTTAAGACCTACTGTTTACTGTACTGTTATGCCAATGGATGTACCACATATCACTGCTTTAACTGAATGACTATTATGACCTGAAATATGAGCCACAAACTGAATGACTGATAAACTGACTGGAATGACTGTTTTCAATACTGAAAGGACATTTATTCTTAACCCCCTTTACGCATTATGTTATTCACTGGGCTTTAGCTCACTGCTCATATATATATGTAGGTGTACAGGCACCGGACTGTTGCTAGCGGCGGCAGGGTAAACTTCAGTTTTGTCAAGCCAACCACTGTGCCTCACTGCGAGGTTCCTGAACTGTTCAAGCTATGGCTCGGGGGTGTTTTAGCTTCCCTTGTCTGTCTCTGTATCTGATCTGTATTACTGTATAGACTGTTAGACTGTCAGCTACTAACTGTACTGTTATCAAGGGATTAGGTCCCTGTACTGTGTGACTGTAAATTTTGTATAGACTGTACTGTTCTGAATGTGTGAATGCATGAAAAATCTTTTTGGCATACAGACTGTCACAGCTCAATGGACATTATTTATTTACTGTGTTGGCTTCCGCCAGGCCCTGAACTCTGTTTTACTGTACTACTGTTAAGCAGGCCTTCGGTAATCTCGGATTACTGGCCGGTTACGGTGCTAAACCCATAGGGCCGGGTTTGGGTCGTGACAGGGACCTGAGCGTTGATTTTCGCGGGTCAAAGTGGTAACGCGCTCTATGCCGCGTTGTGATTCACGTGGTATATTTGGTTACTCAAAACCATTATCGAGTGAATGGGAAATTGAAGGCAAAGTGTGCTCCATGGAAATGGAGTTTTGGTGGAAATTTCTTAAGGTTTGTATAAATGGCTTGTCCTACATTGATTTAGTGGGAAGTTTTGAATGGGTTTATATAGCTTGGATTTATAACTTGGGGAGGGCCCCAAGGGGCATCCCAAGTTTGTAAAAGGGAGAGGTTAGCGCGGGTGCGTGATGTGAGGTTGGGTTGGGCTTGTTCGGCCCAATACTAATCTTTTTAGGCAAAAAATTCAATTTTTGAAATAAATTCATTCCGAACTTCTGTCCAGATTTAAATTTTAAATTTAAATTTTATTTTTTGAAATAAAATTTGTCCAAAAATTCATTCCGAACTTCTGTCCAGATTTAAATTTCAATTTTTGAATTCAAAATTGTTGCACCTCTTCACAGACAGATCCGAATCTGTCCAAATCGAATTTGTTCTGTTCAAATTCAAATCCACCCAAAACAGGTTTTTGAATTGTTTGAAATTCAAACCAAACAGTGCCTATCTGTTTAATTTAAATTGAACAGGTGTTATACCTATTTAATTCAAAATTAGCAGCCACCAAGCCACCACTTCATCTCTATAAATAGACTAGTCCTTCGTTTGGATTTGCTACTTCAATTTTCGTCCATCTTTTGCTGCAAATCATCTCTTCATTTTGCTGCATTTATTCCATTATTTTTCTGTCAGAAAAAGTGTATACACTAAGTGTGTTCGTTAAACAAATAAATTGTAGTGTTGCATTTATTTGTTGTTGATCATTTCATCAAGGGAGATAGACGTCCATATTCTAAAAGCACCGAGGAGAGGACGAATCTGTCTTAAGGACACGGTGTCTAACACTGGACTTGATCAGATTATTATTAGAAGAAATTAATCAAGTAAGTTGTTTAATTTATTATTCTGTTTTATTTGTTTATTTAAATCAGATTTTAATTTTATTTTTGTAACAAAATAAATTCTGTTTTTATTTATTTAATTTTATTTCTAATTTGATTTTTGTAATCAAACAATGTTCTCTCATTTCCTTTATTTCTTTGATATTCTGTTTGTTGTTAAGTGCACAAACAGAATTAATTAATTACAGTGAAGATTGTCCAACAAAAGCAATACTAACAATATGTAATGAAAGTGATACTTAGGCTGAGGTCTCCTTTGAGAATTTAGATTTTTAATTAAAAAATTATATAAATTATCAAATTATTTATTTTTTTATATTACTTTTTGTAAAAATTAATTCCCTAACCCTTTTATTATCCGCTTCTATCATTAATTATTTCAAAGCAATGAACTCTCGCTAGTGAACCTTTGTAAGAAAACAACAACAACAATAATAATAATAATAATAATAATAATAATAATAATAATTAAGAATATATATAATATTTGCTTATGCGAACAAAATTATATTATATTTTCACAATAGAATTTCAAGATTCTCATACTTTTCACTTTAGCCATTTAAAATTATAGTTAATTTCGTATCGTACAAGCCAGTATGTACCATACCAAAGAGAAAATGAAATACAAAGAACAATATCATTCTAGTTAATTTCTCAATGAGTTTTGGGCAATTTTGTAAATATCGGATAATATCGTTTGAAAAATGTAATTCTAACATAATTGAACGATATCCAAGCAAAGTAAATTTATGATATTTCTATTTCATTTGATATATTTATATATTATATCAAATATATTATATGATATACATTGTTATCCTAAGAAAACAAAACCATATAATTTTATATGCCTATATATTATATGTTTAAATTATTTGCTAATAAACAATATTTTTGCAATAAATTTGAAATGGCACCCGAAAATATATCAGTACCAATAAGTATCGTACCAATTGTTTTCAAAAACAGAAATGAGTCGTAGCTCGAAATAAATGAGCTCGAATGTCCCGAATGCACCTCTATCAGTTTCGTCCTCTTCTTTCCTCTCTATCTCTATCTATGGTTCCTCTCCTCTCCTCTCCTCTCCTCTCCTCTGTTTCATTCAACTGTACTCATACATACATGAGTACAAAAGAGAAGAAGCTCAAAAGAACTTCAAGATCTGAAGAGAAATTGGGACCACAATAGAACTTCCTCTCTCTTTCTCTCTCTCTTCCTCTCTCTTTTATGCTTTCTCTTCTTCTCTCTTCTTTGCCTCTGTTTCAGAGATCCAATAGAAAAAAATATATTAAAAAATAATATGTGGGTTTGGTTTTTGATTTGGCTTTGATTTTAGATTTGATTTTGATTTTGATTTTGTTAAACTGTGGGTTGGGTTTTTGATTTGGTTTTTATTTTAGATTTTGATTTTGATTTTGATTTTGTTAAACTGTGGGTTTGGTTTTGATTTTAGATTTAGATTTAGATTTTGTTAAACTATTATTTGGATTTGGTTTTGATTTTAGATTTAGATTTAGATTTTGTTAAACTATTATTGAATATAATTTTGAGAATTGTAATCATGATGAATCTGTTCTTTTTCTTCTTCTTTCTCTAATTTTTCAGTTGGGGGAACGAAGAAGAGAAGGAAGGAACGAAGACCAGGAAAAAAAAAAAAAAAAAAAAGGCGCCAAAACGACGTCGTTTTGGCACCTCGAGCCATTCGGGCCAAAAGCCATTCGAGCTACCTAGCAGAACTCATTGAAAAAACAGTATTTTATCCGGTACGAGATTAACAACTTTGTTTACAATGGTTTCAAATAAAATAAGAAAAAACCTGTGGTGTCAGACTTAATCATCTAGAATTTTCTAGATAGGAGTTTATGTGATGAAAATTAAATTTGTATAGTGTGAGATCTATGTATAGAATAAATTTGAATTACAAAATGATAATTTTATATAATTTCTGAATAGTTAAATTTGACATCGTTGTATCTATATATTATATAAGGAAAGGGAGTTTTTAACTGACAAGTCCTGTAAGAGTTCCAATATCTCAATCTTAATTTTCTAATTTTTTGATTTTAAAAAAAAAACTTTAGCATTTATTGATTTCTCTCAATCCACAAGTCTTTTTTCTTCTTCCATACCTACTATCGCACTTTTCTACTTCTCACCTATACTATGATTAGTGATGGAATTATTAAATTATTTTTATAAAAAAATTTTAAAAAAATTAATTTGTATATTAAAAAATATCTAAAATAAATATAAATTCTTATTAAAAAATAATAGATTGCAATTGTGAAAAAAAAAAGGTTACAATTGCAAAAAATAAATAAATAAATAAATTGGCAACTAGAAAAACAAAAATGCTTAGAAGCACTAAATATGGAGCTCTAGAGGAAACTCTAATGAGCTGGGCCTCTATAATGTAATGGTTTTATTTGTTTTGTTTTGTTTTTTTGCGTTTCCAACTCTAATGAACTAATTTAATGCTTTTTTTTTTAGAGTCCTGAATTAACCTCTTTAAAAAAATAGAGGATAACTATAAAATTACATGAATTGATTTTAGTTTGGACTGGACTCAAATTTATAAACGAACCGATTTAAAGCTGCTTTTAAATCTTTCAACTTTACTTCCAAACAAATCATATTTCGAAACCAACAACTCATCTCTATGGTATTTGAGTCTGATTTGAAAAGTGGTTATTTTTTAATTTTTTTGATTATTTAATTATTTTTGTTTGAGTAACTTATAAACACATCTTTTGAAATTTATTTAAATAATAAATTATTTTATGTGATTTTAGAAATTACATTATACACTCTTAAGATTTCTAATTTCATAATAAATAAGCCATTTTATTAATAAATTATCAAGTTAATTAATATTTTTTAATAATGTTAAAATTTTATTTTAATTAATAATTTAGACAATTTTATTGTTGTATAGGTGAATAGTTAGAAATTTCATTTTTTCAATTAATTTTATTAAATAAAAAATTTTGATAGGAAAGTTTTTGTAATTTTTCAAGCCATAAGGGGCAATTCGTATTTTAAGTAAATCTCAGAAGATGTATTTATAATTTACCCTTTTAGTTTTTATATTTGAGAAGGTAGGCTGAATTTTTTTGTTAGATTATTGTATTAGAAAATGTATTTGAAATGATTTAGAATAGTAAATGACCAAAATACCCCTAACAGTGATGCTCCTTTTTCAACCAAAAAAAAAAAATTTCTCAATGACGTGGCACTGTACAGTTTTGACGGACACTGTTACCAAGGCTAAGTTTTAAATTTTTGTCCAAATTAAAACTAAAAACTATAAAAATATTGTTTCCAATTTATTTATTTTTAACTTGCCACACAGAATTTTTTTTTACTATCTAAAAAAAAAAACTTGCCACACAGAATTATTAATAATTTTTTTGTTTTGTTGTAAGAATTTGAATTTGAATTTGAATTTGAATTTGAATTCTAAAAATTATGAATTAAAATAAATTTTAAATTGTAATAAATTTGACTTTTAATTATACAAATTACGAATTAAAAAATACAAATTTGGACAAAATTTGACTTTTCATTATAGAAATTACGATTTAAAATAAAATTACAAATTCTTAATAAATCTGACTTTTCATTATATAAATTACGAATTAAAAAAATTATGAATTGGTAAGAAATTTGACTTTTAATTATAAAAATTACAAATTAAAAACCATTACAAGTTGGTAAGAAATTTGAATTTTAATTATAGAAAATACAAATTAAAAAAATAATTTTTTTGAGAAATTTGACTTTTAATTATAGAACTTAAGAATTAAAAAATACAAATTTGTAAGAATTTTGACTGTTTGTTCTAAAAATTGAATTTTAATTCTAAAAATGGTTGATTAAAAAAAATTACAAATTTGTAAGATATTTGAATTTTAATTATAGAAATTACGAATTAAAAAAAATTACAACTTTGTAAGATTGGGCGCTCGAGCGGTCTGCTTGGTTGAGTTTGACTTTCTCAGATTAGTGGGATTGTTTTTGACCTTTTATTATTGTCTTTAGAGCCTCCTAGTTTTATTTTGGGGCATTGATCGAAGTGGTAACATGATGGTAAAGTAAGATTGGACCAAAAACGTTGATTTAGATAATTTTTCTATGAATAGTTGTCACTCTTTTGCCCTTTTTCTTTTTCCACACTTTGAATTCGGGTGTGAGACTAGAACCATTGGAAAGCTTGTTTCTGAGGCTTCAATTTGGACACATGAACGACCTAAAACGGAGTCCGGATGGGAGAGTTATACCCGTTTGAAGTTTTGGAATCTGTGCTAGAAGCAGGTACGCTTGAGCGGGAAAAGAGACGCTCAAGCGGACTGTGCGAATTCAGCGACTTAAAAAGTGGGTTTCTATATCATTCTTTGCACTTTCTTTTTCCCTCTTCCTTCCTCTCACCCTAGGTCCAAAAATCCTTGATCTCTTGACCCAAATATCTTCCATTTTTCAAAGTTTTGGCCAAGATCTCCTACCAAAAAGTGAAGGATGCTTGAAGATCTCACTTTTCAACCGATTAAAGTTTGGATTTGTGAAGGAATCTCATCAAAGCTTTGCTATTTTGCTTGATTCTTGAGGTAGGGTCCTAGTTCTTCTTCAATACTTGCATTTATAGATAGATTTGTGGTATTTTGATTATATAAATACAAAATCTCTATTTTTGAGCATATAGTGTTATATCATGGAATTTGGGGGTTTAAGGTTTGAAATGTTGGGGTTCAATTGTTGGGTTAAGCTTGTGGATTATGAACCTTAGGTGTATAATCAAGGGGAAAATTGTAATTAAAAATAATGGTGTGAGAAGTTTCAATTGTTCTTGAAATTCTTGATTTTTTTTGAAAATCCTAAATTGATTCATGGTGATAATTAATGATTTTGCCTAAATTGAAAGTAGAATAATGAAATTGAGATATTGAATTATACCAGTTTAATTGAATTTTGGAAGTGTTTGAAAATTTTGTTAAAAATTAGCGAATGAACCTTTATTATGGATATTGTAAATCATGCTATAATATGAAATGAAATTTGGGGAAAAAGATTTGTTAATGATATGGATGGCATGAGATTTGGGATGAAATGATGAAATGGGGATTTAAGAGTTCACCTTGAATTATGTTGAATTACATTTAGTGGTGTTGAATTGAATCATGTTGAATAGTATTGATTATGTTGAATTGTGTTGACTATGTTGAATTGTGTTGAATTAAGTTGAGTTGAGTTTGGGTTGTATTGAGTTTGGGTTGATATAAAAAAAGAAAAAAAGAAAAAGAAAAATGGGAGTTTGCCCTAATTGGATCAAATTGTTATTTTGTATAAATAATTGAAATTGTCACTGTAAATGTAAAATCGTAGGATTATTAATGATGATGGTGGAGCTTGATATGCATTATCATTCCGATATGAGATTTTGGACAAGCGTATCTTTAAAGGAATTTATTTATCGGTTTAGATATATTTGTTTTGGGCTATCGGTAGAAGATAGCTATGATTGTTGTAGAAATTGTATGTTGACTAGGCAAACCGGACTATTTATAAATCATGCATATCATGAAGCATGCAATGAATTTTAAGGATTTAAACTGTATGTTTTGGAAAGAGATTTTGGAAATTCTTGTGTTATGTTTTAAGGGCACTTGTTTCATTTTAAAAATCATATTTTGGATCACATGTATTGTGCTAGTTGAACAAAGTAAATAATATGATGAGTCTGAGAAATTGTTGTCATTGAATATGACTGTTTGTTTTAATACATTGTATATGTGTGGTTGTTTGGAAGGAGAAAGGGGATGTACTCTATGTGTGATTATGTGATTCAATACATTGTATATGTATGTTTGTTTGGGAGGAGAAAGGGGATAGACTCTATTATAACTAAGTTGACTGGAGTGTCCTAGGTGAAAATCCCAAAATTTATACATGGATGCCGATCCCGCGGACGAAATTTCCGTAAAATGGCAGTTTGAAGTGTTTATATGTGTTTTGTATGATTGGAAAAACCACTGATTTGTAGCCTCAGTTTGGTTGTTGAAGGATAATGAAATTGACTCATGAATTAAGAAGAATAAATGAACTGAAGGAAAATGGATTAAGGATTGAAATTGGCATCATGTGGGTAATTGGATTAGGTGCTAGTGATGATGAACTCAATGGATTGCTTGTGACAAAAAGGAAGATTATGAGCTTTGTTTGTAAGTAATTGAGAAATTGAATTAAAAAGGGTTTGGGATTCTTGTGTTATGTTTGAACTTTAATCCTTTGGATTTTGATGTTATGGAGTATAGTAATTGGAAATGGAAATGAAATGCATAATAAATGTGGAATATTAAAATGGAAACGAAATGAGGAATAATTTGGAATTGGGTTAATGAATTTAAGATGATATTCTTCATTAAGTGTACTTGTTTTCAAAGAAAAATTATGGCTTCCTAATGATGAGAGACTACATTTATGGCAGGGAGTTTTCTTAAAGGTTAAATTGAAATTTTAAGAAAATATACTTTTCGTATAATATTTTGAACTTAAAAAATGTCACCTTATTATATGGTATCATTCTGTATGCATGATCATTTCTATCTATGTGTTAGTTATTGTTGTAGAACTATGAGATTCCTACTGAGCATTTGTGCTCAACCCTCGTTGTTTTATTCTTTTTCATGAAGAGAATTTCGGATTCATTAGTTGAAGAGTGTGGATTCCATGTACTTTTTTTTGTATAAATTTTATCATAGATGTTAAAAGAATTGAAAAATGTATCATGTGGTTTGTAATTATTTATTTATAGCTTCGCAGCAGAAGCTTGGCATGTATTATTACATTGTTGTTTTCAATGAGAGAGAGAACATGTGTTATTATGTTTCTATCACCCAAGGGTAATAGATAAAAAAAAGAAAAGAAAAAAAAAGACCTAAATTACAGGCTTGGTAATGTTTCTGATTAATTAAAATATTGGGGCGTGACATTACGAATTAAAAAAAATACAAATTTGGACAAAATTTGACTTTTAATTATAGAGATTATGAATTAAAAGAAAATTACAAATTTGTAATAAATCTGACTTTCCATTATATAAACTACGAATTAAAAAAATTATAAATTGGTAAGAAATTTGACTTTTAATTATAAAAATTACAAATTAAAAACCATTACAAGTTGTAAGAAATTTGGCTTTTAATTATAGAAATTACAAATTAAAAAAATAAATTTTTTTGAGAAATTTGACTTTTCATTCTAAAAATTACAAATTTGTAAGAAATTTGACTTTTAATTATAGAATTTAAGAATTAAAAAATACAAATTTTTAAGAGTTTTGACTTTTTGTTCTAAAAATGACTAATTAAAAAAAATTACAAATTTCTAAGATATTTGATTTTTAATTATAGAAATTACGAATTAAAAAAAATTACAACTTTGTAAGAAAATTAAATTTTAATTCAAAAATTATGAATTAAAAAAATTATAAATTTGTAAAAAACTTGACTTTTAGTTATTCTAAAAATTACGAATTAAAATAAAATTATAAATTTGTAAGAGCACCCACAATGGGATAGCTAAAAGTGTGCTAAAGTGTATGTTATATGACAAAAAATGGTAAAAATGGGGCCAAAAATATGTGTTAAGGTGTGTTAAGAGTTTGTTAATTTTAGAGAGTGAGTGGTGGTGCAACGGATGTATTAAGGTGTGTGTTAAATATATATATATATATATAAATGAATAAATAATAAATAAAATATAAAATAATTGACAAGTGCAGTGGACCTCCACCCCACTGCATTGTCAGTGCCCCTCTTTCTCTCTCTCTCTCTTTGCTTGTTAACTTGCTTGCTGCAGTTAACAAACAATTTAGCATCTGACACAAAATGGCTGCATTAGCACATCCACTAACACATCCATTGCATGAACAAACATGAATTCAGTTGGCCAAAATATTTAGGGTTTGTTCGGTTTGTATCTCTAGATACAATTTTTGAGAATTTTTTTAAAAATTTTGTTTAGTTCAAATTTTTTTTAAAAAGTTTTATTTTCAAAATCGTTTTCTCTCTCTCTCTCTTATATCAATCAATCACTTTTTCTCTCTCCCCTCTCATTCTCAATCACTTTTTTCTCTTACACACATCTACTCAATTACAACAAAATATCAAATAATTCCAAACTTAAAAACTCAAAAACTATTTTCAAAATATATAACCAAAAAACTAAAAAAAATTCTAAACTTTGTCTCCAATTTTTTTTTTAAAAAAATTTATTTCAAAATACAAACCAAACACACCTTTAGCATCTAACACTGACACACCTACTAACACATCCATTGTAGGTGCTCTAAGAGATGAGAGAAATGTTTGTGTTGTTTTTTGTACTGCTGCTGCTAAGGTTGTGCAAAATACTGCTAAAACCGCACCGATCTGCATCAATTCACACCACTTTAACCGCGGTTTAAACTTTAAAATTTATAATTTATTTTCCAAATCGCTCCGCTCCACTATAGTTAATATATATATATATTAATCTCTAATGA
Source organism: Camellia granthamiana (assembly GCA_036172215.1). Lineage (NCBI taxonomy): Eukaryota > Viridiplantae > Streptophyta > Magnoliopsida > Ericales > Theaceae > Camellia > Camellia granthamiana. The sequence continues at coordinate 126,448,629 of CM069908.1, read as the reverse complement.
AATATCAAAGTAAATATGAGTATGAAAGAGATTTTAGATATGAAATTTATTACAAATTAGTAGTTATATATATGAAACATATTATATAAAATTACTTTGTGTTATATATATAAAAAATATTATATAAATTAGTATTATATATTATGCAAATGTATGATAATTAGTTAAAATATTTTTCAATCCGTCAATCCGTCAAAAACTTCTCAAATCGTAATCTGTCAATCCGCCATTCAATTTATAATTTTATCGCCCAAATCATGCACCGCGCATACCTTTAACTCCGGCTATTACTGCAGGTTTGTCAAATATTCAAAGGACAAAATGGTCATTTGGCCCTCTTTCAAATACAGCTGTGAATCACATGCCCAAGGTTCAGCAACGGTAAGGCTTTTGAGCCTTTTTTAATTCTTTTTAATAGCCTCTAACCTCAGTTCCCAAAACTTGTATCTCAAAGTATTACTAGCTGCAATAATTTTGTTGAGACCAGTTTATGCAGTGTATTTGTTTTGACTTTAAATGAATTGCTACAAATGGAATTAGTTTTTTTAAAATTAATTAAAATATGCATAAACTAGCTCAAGCATCCGACTATAAAAAATAAATATATAAATAAATAAAGTATTGCTATATAAACCTCTAAGTTAAAGCCTTATAATAATGAATGCAATTGTGAAGCCTTATGGGCAACACACATTTTAACACACTTATAATTATAATTAATTACGGGAGGAGAAACTATTTGGTGCTTTTGGAGATGGAGACTGTATATGGTGTCTTAATTTAATTTTACAATATAAATTATTTTTAAATATGCAATTATATATTATATATATTTGTGTAAATTCTTACAAATACACGTAAGTTACTTTATAAATATATGTAAATTTTATAGATTAACTTACGTATATTTGTAAAAACTTATAGGATATTGTAAAGTAAAGAATTTACACAAATACATATAACATGTAGCTTGCATGCCCAAATATTTCTCAAGTTAAAATTATAAAATTTACTTTATTAGAATTTTAAAAATAACTTGACAAGTGTGTCAAGTAATAAGGTTTCCTTTGGCTGAATTATAAAAAGTAACTTATTAGCTAATTTAGATTGTTACACTACATTTTTATTTTTTTACTCCTTTTTTTTAATAAATAAAAAAATCAATTATAAATTATATTCAAAACAAAAATAGGTAAAAAAATCGCATCACTCTGTTTATTATACATTTTTCTGGGTTGGTTTGGAGTGTCTGTATTTTTTGTCTTTTTATGAAAAGATGTGCAAAAAAGTAGAGATGTGATGTGATGAAAAAAAGATAAAAAGATAAAAAGATGGATTATATAAGGCCAAGTTTGGGAAGACTAAATAAGTGCACTTTTTTACTTTTATTGTATTATGTGTAGAAAAAGTAGAGAGGAGATGTTGATTGATGTGACCCAAAAAAGATAAAAAGATGAAATAAGTACGCTTATTTTGTTTAGCCAAACTTGGCCTAAATTATGCCAAAAGATAAAAAGATAAAAAGTAGAGAATTTTAAATTTTAAATTCTAAAAAAAATTATATTATATAATAAAAATTAAAAAAAAAATCAAAATTAATACATTACATCAATAAAGAAGAACCCACCTACAGCTCCAAAAACCCCCAAAACATTTTTAAATATTCAATTCCAAAAGTGAAATGCTTCGAGACCAACAATGGCTCCCGTTAAAGATGCTCTCAGTCCATGTGCATTACCAAACACACCATTATAGTCCTCTGACCCTTGTGTCCAAGAAGAGAGAGAGAGAGAGAGAGAGAGAGATGGAGAGAAATGAAGAGGAGATTGGAAGAGAAAATGGGTTAGCATTAGCAACAGAGAATGATTCATCATCAAACTCCAACGACCATTCGATTTGTGGATTCGAATCTCTCCACCACCTCCTCTGTGCCTCTCTCAGTCCCCAAGTTTTTCAAGTACTTCTCTCTCAACCCCCTACTTTCAATTATCTCTTCTTTTTATAAAAAAAAAATATTTTCACAAATGCAACTTATAATATCTTTGCTGTAACTTGATTTTTTTTTTTGGGGGGGGGGGGGGGGTTCTGATCAATTTTTCACTAAAATTTTTCACTAAAAAGGGGGGATTTTTCACTAAAAAGGGGGGGGGGGTTCTGATCAATTTTTCACTAAAAAAAAAAAAAAAAAAAAAAAAAAAAAAGACAATAATTGTGTTTTTAAAAATAGGCAGTGGCTTTGGTCCAGTCCGAGATCGGACTGGACCGTGCTGTTGGACCCGTGGGGGCCCACCACGGGTCCCGTTTTGATAATCTAAACCGTTCAATGTATAGAACTCGTCGAGTACTATATGTCTGTAAAAAATTACGTTGATTAGATATCGATAGCTATGTGAACAAAACAGTTTTTTATCAACCGTTAATTTTTTTATCGTCCATTTTTTTTTTATACAAAACTGATTTGATCACATAGCTATTGATATCCGATCAACGTGATTTTTTACAGGCATGTAGTACTCGACGAGTTCTACACATTTAACTGTTCGGATTATCAAAACGGGTCCAAAAAATAGGCCCCATGAACCGATCTGGACGGGTCCAGTCTTGATCTCAACTTGAGACAAGCTGGGCCCTTAAAAATAAATCATATATTTTGTTCAGTGATAATTGTAATAAATTAAATAAATCGATCTAATTTTTCATGAATGAAATACACAAATATCCAATAAAATGAATTGCGCAGATCATCAAAATAAAGTCCCATAATACCCTACAAACCCAAACAGCAGTCCAAATCATCCACCTTTTTTATTTTAGTTATGACCTTATGACTTGTGAGATCTGTCAAGATGTCTCATGTGTGTTTAGTTATATATATATTTTTCCCTTATGACTCAGAAAATTTAATTATAATTATAAAGTGCATACACGCTCTTGTTTAACATAATCTTTCCATAATTGGTTTGGTGTTTAGAATACGGGTTCAAAATTTTATAATCAAGGGATGTATATGTTAGTGATTGTATTTAGGGTCCGTTTGTTTCTAAGGGTAGAATGGTTTGTTTCTGAGGGTAGAATGGAAGGAATTGATAGTGAGGAGATTAATAATGGATGGATTGTTAATGAGGGGATTGATAGTAAGGGGATTAATAAAATTGCATTTGTTTTGATGATAGTTGTTAGTATAGGAATTGTTAAATTAAATAAATATAAAATAATAAAACAAATTAAATTATGATTTTTACTTAACGAAAAAAACAATAACATTAAACATTAATGTTGAAAAAAAAATGCCCAACATGTAAAAAAAAAAAAAATTGCAGTTGACCGGATGAAAGACCAGTAACACCTAAGCCGAACGGACTGTTTTTTAATACCATCCCCCAGCCCTGACTGCTAATACCCTTGCTTAAGGCCTTTCATAGTCTGAAGCGACTATCAATCCAGAGTCCCATAAACCAAACAAATATGATTTATGTCCACTGTTCATCACTAGGAGTCTGGAGTGGACTCCTACGATGGAAAACAGACGGGGCCTTATTGATTTGAAATGCATATAATTTGGCATTATTTATACGAAGAAAAAACAAGAAGAATAATTAAAATTTAGATTTGGTAATTTAACCAAGTATGTGAAGACTATATTAAACAGTTTTGTCATGATGCATTTGAAATAATTATGCAAAACAAGAAAATAAATCAAATTTAGATGTTATAATTTACCATTATAAGATTATATTAAAGAGTTTTGTCATAATACATTTGAAATAATTATGCAAAAGTAGTTATTTGAAATTATGCTAAACAGTTTTATTTAAGTTACAAAATATTAAATAAAATACGTCTTTTTCTTGTTTTTCTATTCACCTATAATAGTTCTCTATGATATTTTTGTAAAATCCAACCTCAAACCCTGAGGGTTGTCCTAAGTGGTTGGTGAATATCCTCCCCAAGCAATTGCTCACGGTTTTGATTTTTGGGGTTAAGCTAGCCTATATTTGACCAGACTAGGATTAGTTGAGGTATGCATAAGTTGGCTTGAATACCCCTGACCATAGAACCCAAAAATTAAAAAAATTAAATCCAACCTCAAATAAAAAAATTCCACACCTATCCAGTCTTTCAATTATTTGCTCTTTGTAGATTTTGTAGAATTTTTTTACAGAATCTCCATAGCCTGTTTTTCCTTTCCAAAATTATTGTTCACTGATGGTTTTTCTGATGTTTGTATTGTGTTTTGCAGGAAGTAAAGCGATTGCTTTGGGGATTGAATTGTGGAAGAGCAGTTGAACCCATTTCTCTCCCTGATCCTGCCAAAGTTTTATCTTCAAAGCATGATTTTGATCTCCAAGTAGGCAACAATATCATTTATTATCATAAAATTTAGAGATTTATGGAGATTTGGAAAATTACACCAATTATTAGGTGCTATGGGATTAGGTTCTCTTTGAAGAATCAAATTCACATAATGATACCTGACCGGCTCCATGTTGTAGCACTGACCCACAACTAGTAGGGCTGCTTGGATGTTGTTCCAGGGAAGTGGTTATTCCACAATATTTGGTATAGCATTGAAGCAGCACGTTTAGTTAAAATGCTCTCTTATTTTGGGAAGAAATCATGATTTCCAAGTGCGATTATATGGATAACATCTATACATAATTACACAGTAAAGGCAAACTATTTCCTGTTCAAACAAAATGACGATTACAACTAGATGGTAACAAAAAGTTCCAAAAATTATATGTTTCTATGCCATCTGACTTTAAGTTTATTAAGCAGTGAGTTTTTCGCGCGTACTTCGAAAAATTACTCTGGTTGCCTACCTCATGAGCAATCTCAAAAAGCTTCATGTTCAGACAATCCCAATCCTAACTCAAGTACCTTAGCTTTTATACATATCCTTGAAATGTGAATTAGCTAGTTGTTATACAAATATCATTTTTAACATGCTCTTCATCGAATGTGATTGTTTTTCAAGTTCTTGATAGCCCAGCTGTGTGTATTTTAGCAACCAAAATTGACTTTTTTAAAAGCATCATGCTATCTTCTTATCGTTGTTCCTATTTTATTGGTTGTTCTAAAAATTGGTCATCTATATATATATATATATTGTTGCAGGCATTCTGCTTTCATGCTGACAAGGAATTATTAAGAGAACCTCGAATAGTCAGGGTTGGTCTTATTCAAAATTCTATTGCTCTTCCGACAACTGCACCCTTTTTGGACCAAAAGAGAGCCATCTTTCAGAAAGTGAGGCCTATTATTGATGCTGCAGGTGCTGCTGGAGTGAATGTTTTATGCTTGCAAGTGAGTCATAGCATGAGCATTGACAATTCTCAGGAGTTAATTTTCCCATAAAAGTTTGAAAGATTATGAGGACTTTTTATCTCTAATTCAAATACAGGAGGCATGGATTATGCCGTATGGCTTTTGCACTCTTGAGAAGAGGTGGTGTGAACTCGCAGAGCCTGTTGATGGAGAATCGACACAATTTCTTCAGGATCTTGCAAGGAAATATAACATGGTCATAATAAGTCCAATTCTTGAGAGGGATTTGAAACATGGAGAGACTCTTTGGAACACTGCTATAATAATTGGAAATCATGGTAACATAATTGGCAAGCATCGGAAGGTAAATGTCATAGTTTGTGGTTACATTTTTGTGATGTTTTGTTTAGCATTTCATGTTGAAATCATAATTACAATTTGTATCTGGCAGAACCATATACCCCTAATCGGGGAGAGCACATATTATATGGAAGGGAACACTGGGCATCCTGTGTTTGAGACAGCTTATGGAAAGATTGCGGTTAACATTTGTTATGGGAAGCACCATCCTCTGAATTGGTTGGCTTTTGGCTTAAATGGTGCCGAGCTTGTTTTCAATCCATCTGCTACTATTCGTCAATTCAGTGAACAAATGTGGCATGTTGAGGTTTTCCTTCACTCATTTCCTTGCTTGATAGGAAGTTATTGCATTGAGATTTTCTTTTCTTATAAACTGCGAAAATAGTTTAAAAAGTAGAGCTTCTGGTGTCCAATTGCGAAAAGGATTCATTATGAGATGTTTAATTCACAATGTTGTCAATATTAAAGATTGCTATTTGGAATTGAATTGACATTTGTGTGTGGTGGATAATGTTGCAGGCGCGTAATGCTGCAATAGCAAACAGTTACTTTGTTGGGTCAATCAATCGCGTTGGAAATGAGGTCTTCCCCAATCCATTCACTTCGGGTGATGGAAAGCCTCAACATACAGATTTTGGGCATTTCTATGGATCGAGTCACTTTTCAGCACCTGATGGTTCATGTACACCGTCTCTATCCCGATACAGGGATGGGTTGATTATATCAGACATGGATCTCAACCTGTGTAGGCAGCTGAAAGATAAGTGGGGGTTCCGAATGACTTCCCGGTATGAATTGTATGCTGAGTTGCTTGGCCGGTATGTTAAGCCAGACTTTGAGCCCCAAGTCATTTCTGATCCTTTTTTACACAAGTAATAATTCTTAAATTCTCAAGTTAAAAATTATTTTGAATCTGAAAAATGATCATCTCCAATTATCAGGGTAAAATAAGGTTGGCATTTTGCCTAGTGGTTGTATAACACTTTTTGTGTGTGTGTGTGTGTGTGTGTGTGAGAGAGAGGGTGTGGACTTGACTCCTAGTGAAATTTGATACACTTTTTGATGGTGTGTTTATTTTCTTTCCCCTTATAGGGTTATATATAACTAGTAGTAGTGATTGTTGGCTTTGATTATTGATTGTTAAATTGAAATTACTCCTCTCTCAATTGATAAAAAATAAATTATCAAGTGTAAAATAAATGTTTGTCGTTTATGGTGGTTGTACATAATTTATGAGTGATTGATATGGGTTTTTTTTTTTTTTGTTGAGAAATGTTATGTTTCTCAAATATTTTACCGAACCTCGCGTCCGTTTGGCAAGGGCTCATTGGGCTCATGAGCCACAAAAGACAAAATAGGCTCATGAGCCACAACAGACAAAACATCACATCCAACCCCATAATCATTACACTCTTCTCTCACAAAAAAAGCTAAAAAAGTCAAAAAGCCAAGAGCCCTTCCCAAACCAAGCTTTTGAGCCCAGGCTCATATAGCCAAAAAAGCCAAAAAGTCAAAGAGCCAGCCCACTTCCCAAACGGAGGCTGGGTGAGATTCACACAAATCCACATGTGTGTGGGTTCCAGACGAGATTTTATAAAATATTTGATAGAATATTTGAGATTTCCAGTATAATTTTTTATTTTTTTTGTTTTACTTGGCTCTGTCAACCATCAATCAATGGACAAATAACAAGGTGAAAAGTGACGAAGACATCGAGCCATTGATTGCCTCCTCCTCCTTTTCTCTTCTTCTTCTTTTTTTATTTTTTATTTTTTATTTTTATTTTATTTTATTTTATTTTATTTTATTTTTGTAGTGATCGGTAAAAATGGAAAATGCATAATATTACATAAAAAATTTGTAATGGTTTTGCAATTTATGGTTAACAAATGTTTAAAAAAAAATACATAATATTGTTATAAAAATATGTCATTTTTTTTAACCATAAATCATTGTAGCCTTATTAAAAGATTACATAATAATTGTCATACAAATGTATAACATGTATAAAAAAAAAAATGTAATAAGATACATATGTATATGTTCAATACTAGATGTCTAACGAAGGTTTTCTTGTCCAAGTGTTACTATCTCAGTCTCAAATTATTTGTTTAACATAAAAAATAAGAATTTAAAAATAATTTAGTCTTAAAAATTTTTATTTTGTTATTATAAATTTTAGTATGAGAATATGTTATTGGGTGATGCACCAATAAATCTCAAATTAATAACTTATACACTGTTTAGTCTTAAATTTTTTTTTATAGACTGAAAGGTCCCATTACAATGTTTCAAACATCAGATTAATGTTTCGAACATTAGACTTCGAACATTAGATTAATGTTTCGAACATTTGATTTCGAACATCAGATTAATGTTTTGAACATTAGATTGATGTGCAAATGGGACTAAATGGAGCATAAGAAAACTTTTAGGACTAAATGGTTCAACTTTTCAGAAACTAGGAATTATGGGTAAATTTTCCTATGTTATTTTTAAATTATTATTATTATTATTATTATTATTATTTTGCATTGGATAAATAATTTGGGATAGAAGGAATAATTCGTATATATATATTATTATTATTAAAACTGTTAGAGATACAAATAAAATTACCAACTTTTTGTGGATCTAGCCAATTTATCCTAATTATGATAGGATGAAATGAATATTATTAGCAAAATGTTAGAAATCCTACAAAATTTATCAAAATTTTTATCTAATATCTCACATTCACACCGTTCGTATCAACATAATACAAGTTGTTTGGTATAGCCATAAAGAGTTGTTGATTCTCACAACAAATAATGGCTATGTTTGATTTACTTTTCAGAAATTTATTTCATATTTAAAAAAATAAAAATAAAAACACTTATCATTTTTATTTAATTTTTTTTAGAAGGTATAAATAATTTTTAAAAATTTAAAAATATATTTTTGATATCTATTTTTATCAAATTAAATTTTTTTTTCAAAAACTAGTTTGTGAAATACAACACAAACAAGGCCAATGAGTTTTGGCCATGTTCGGTTATATTCTCAGAATTCTTTTTAATATATATATATAAATTAATTTAACAAAAATAAATATCAAAAATATATTTTTTAAATTTTGTTTAACCTTTCAAAAACATAAAATTATATAAAAATAATAAAAAAAATTAATTTTTAACTTTTAAGTTTTTTAAAAATTTACTTTTGATTTTGATTTTGATTTTTTTTTTTAAAAATTTAAAACCAAATTACGAAAATCAAACTATAAATCACCCAAACCAGACAAATAAACCCAATTTTCGATCTGCCTAAAAAAACCGTCTGGCAGAAGCAAACGGGGACAAAGAAAGTGGGTGTTTGGGAAGTGAGTTTTTATGTAGTTTTTTTAGTTGTAGGATATTATTAGATAAATTTTTTTTGATATTTGAAAAGATAGTTGGATTTTTTTGTGGTCGAATGTGATATTTGTGAAAGAAAAAGTGAAATGATTATTAAATTAGATGTGATATTTTATTTAAATTTAAATTTTTTAATTTTACAAAAAATTTGTCTTTTAATGTAAAAAATCAAAAACAATCCAACTCACAAACCTCCAAACACCACCTTTGCTTTATTTGACTGCTACTTGCTGGTATGCTATCAATCTAAAACCGCCACGTGTCTCTGCCCAACTGAATTGGATCCGCCTCCTCTCCTGCCCTTTTTCCATCCGGCTCTGTCCGGCGAAAGGAGGGGATTGAGACACGTGGTTTGAGACAATCTAAGGGTCTCAAACAAGAGAATGAAATGAAATTAATTTTTTTTAAATTTGTTTGTATTTTTTTTAGTAAATATTTTTAAAATTTTATTTTTTTTACTTTTTTAGATTTATCCTATTTAGATATATCTAAAAAATAAATATTTGTGAAAAAATATTTTTAAAAATTAATAAATACATAAAAATATATTGAAACTTTATGGTTCCGTTTGGTAAGACTTTTTAATTATTATTTGAAAATATGAGTTGTATTTTGAGTTTGTGTGTTTTGAAATTACGATTTGAGTCAATAAAATAAAATAAATAAATGATTTAATTTAATCAAAAAGATTGCGGAGGAGTGATCCAAAGGATTTGAACCTGCCACGTTGTGAAGGAAGAAATGAATTAAGAAATTGAATTTTAATATTACGATTTTAATTTTTTAAATTTTAAAAAAATAAATTCAAACTCTATTTTTAAATATTTTAATTTTTTTATTATGTATTTGGTTACGATTTGAGTGTAGAGTTGTGAAAGTAGTATGGAGTTTCGAGTTATATGTTTGGTTATGAGTTTTAAAAATAATTTCTTAATTGAGTTTTATTTTATCTGTTTGGTTACGATTTGAATATAGAGTTGTTTTCAAATCTAAAATATTAAAATTTTAAATTATTTAAAATTTTTGAATATTTAAATTATTTAAATTTTTACGATTTAAATTTTTTGAATATTTATTTTTATTTTTTACTTATTAAACTTTTTAAATTATTTAAATTATTTAAATAGATAGGTTCAAAACAGTCAAAAACAGTTCAAACAGATTAAAAAAAAAAAAATTTGTCTAACCGATTGACCGGTCACCCGTCAACCAACCGGTCACCCGTCTTCCATCGCTTGCAAATTAAAGAATGCTTGCAGATATACATACAACCTAAACCTTTGCTGATTTTGGATCTCCTCACAATTTTTTACTTGATTTTCCCTTCTAATATTTTAATGTTAAAAATACTAAAAAGGAAATAAATTTTTTTTCAAAATAAATATTCAAAAAATTTAAATCATAAATATTTAAATAATTTAAATAATCTAAAAAGTTTAATAAGTAAAAAATAAAAATAAATATTCAAAAAATTTAAATCGTAAAAATTTAAATAATTTAAATATTCAAAAAATCTAAATAATTTAAATTTTAATATTTTAGATTTGAAAACAACTCTATACTCAAATCGTAACCAAATACATAAAATAAAACTCAATTAAGAAATTATTTTTAAAACTCATAACCAAACATATAACTCGAAACTCCATACTACTTTCACAACTCTACACTCAAATCATAACCAAATACATAATAAAAAAATTAAAATATTTAAAAATAGAGTTTGAATTTATTTTTTTAAAATTTAAAAAATTAAAATCGTAATATTAAAATTCAATTTCTTAATTCATTTCTTCCTTCACAACGTGGCAGCTTCAAACCCTTTGGATCACTCCTCCGCAATCTTTTTGATTAAATTAAATCATTTATTTATTTTATTTTATTGACTCAAATCGTAATTTCAAAACACACAAACTCAAAATACAACTCATATTCTCAAATAATAATTAAAAAGTCTTACCAAACGGAGCCATAAAGTTTCAATATATTTTTATGTATTTATTAATTTTTAAAAATATTTTTTCACAAATATTTATTTTTTAGATATATCTAAATAAGATAAATCTAAAAAAGTAAAAAAAATAAAATTTTAAAAATATTTACTAAAAAAAATACAAAAAAATTAAAAAAAAAATTAATTTCATTTCATTCCCTGGTTTGAGACCCTTAGATTGTCTCAAACCACGTGTCTCAATCCCCTCCTTTCGCCGGACAGAGCCGGATGGAAAAAGGGCAGGAGAGGAGGCGGATCCAACTGAATTCTTGACCAGCAGGTGAAGCCCCATCTCCCAAAACCACAATCACGTTCATCAATGTTAGCGGGATATTATTATACTTATCTATTTGTATTGTAAATATATCCCTAATTATATTTTTCTCAATCTCATTGTATCTCTAATTTCTTATGTACCTATCTAGGTTTCTTATCAGCCTATATATACAGGCTTCTGCTATTGTATTATTCATTCAATTCAATATATCATAATTACTCTCATAACATGGTATCAAAGTATAGGGTTCTCTCATAGTCTCTTCTTCTTTATCACATTTATTTTATTTTATTTTATTTTATTGGTCTGGCAGCTTTGATTCTGTCTCACGTTAGTTTTTATTGGGTTCTGCGTTTCTCGTCCATCACTGTTTTCACATTTGGACTACACCAGCCTCTTCACCTCTTCAAGACGAAAACAACGACGCCAGAATCACCACCATCATCCTTTCCACGCGCCCTCACGCGCCTTCCAAAGAGAAGCGTGTTGATTGACGTCGCTTTCACTCGCAGCACATTTCTGCACGCGTCTCAGCCAGAGCCCGCTTCCCTCGGCTTCGGTCCCTTGGCTTTCGCCTCAGCCGATCCTACCTCGGCTTGGCCGTCGGCTTCCGTATCAGCTGCCATTGGCTTCCGCATTAGCCGAATCCTCATCGGCTTTTGCCCGGCTTCTCATAGCCACGTGCCCCCTGCCTCGGCTTCCGTCCGGCTTCCTCAGCCGTTTCCTTTCATCTTCAGCCGCTGACGTCAGCCCTACTCAGCCACTGTCTCTCTGCTGACATCATCACAGCCACAGTGCTGACATCAGCTCTATCTGTCCCAAAGGTTTTCTAGCCTTCTGATTCTATTGGTGACCTCTGTTTTTGCAATTATGGATCGTACTGAGAACATCCAATCTGTTTCTATTGGTGACGCTCTGGTGGAGGAGGAACCTTAACGGGAGGTGGAGATAGAGAAACCTCCACTAGAGTTGGAGAAGGCGTAGGACCATCAGCAGACACAGGATCCTCAGGATGGACAATAGGCGTAGGCGACTGTGGAAGCATGGAGCTAGAATATGCATCAAATTCATTAGAAAACAAGTCTATGGAAATATCGGTAAAGACTGGTGAGTGAGTGGACTGTGGTAGTTGAAACTTGGAAAGATTGGAGAATATTTTGTGTTCTCAGAAGACCACATGACGGGAAATACGAAAGTGCTTGGAGATAGGATCCCAACAACGATACTTTTTATGTTCTATACCATATCCCAGAAAACAGCAAAGACGAGAACGAGGTTCTAGTTTAGTGTATTCATGAGGCTGGAGTAGAACAAAACAAGCATAACCAAAAACTTTAAGAGTGGTATAGTCAGGAGGAGAACCATACAAGCCCTCATAAGGAGAAGTGTTAGCAATGACAGGTGTAGGGACACGATTTATGGTGTGAATGGCAGTGAGGGCAGCTTCCCCCCAAAATTTTTCAGGACAAGAAGAGGAGATGAGAAAAGCCCGGGTAGTGTCAAGAATATGACGATGCTTCTGTTCGGCTTGGCCATTTTGTTGGGATGTACCTGCACAAGATCGATGAGATAGTGTACCACGAGCTCAGAATCCAAGTACTCCTTAGCATTATCAGAACGGAAAATCTTAATAGTATGAGAAAACTGAGTGCGGACCATGGCAGAGAAATCATAATAAATCTACTTAAGTTCAGAGCGATTTTTGAGAAGAAAAAACCAACTATAGCGAGAAAAATCATCAACAAAAATCACAAAGTATCTTGACCCCCCCCATGGTTAGTGTGGGGGAAGGTCCCCAAATATCAGAATATACAAGATCAAAAGGAGCAGTAGAAATAGAAGTACTTTGATTAAAAGGTAAAGCAGGTTGTTTAGCAATTTGACAAGATAAACAATCGACATCTTCAAGACGGACACGACCTAATTGACCACTATAAACCAAAGGTTTCAAACGACTAAAAGAGACATGTCCTAAGCGACAATGCCAAAGATGAAAATAAGACATAGTAGATGCAGCAGCAGAGGAAGCAATAGAAGCAACAGTAGATGCTTTGTGTGGAATGCGAAGATGTAGAAGCTCGAACAGACGTCCATGCTTACGGCCTATTCCAAGGATCTGTCTCGTCTGAGGGTCCTGCACCAAACAACCATTAGTAGAAATGTAACGGTTAGACCAAGTTCACATAATTGACCAACAGAGATAAGGTTCAATTGAAGAGTAGGAATGTGATAAGTATCAGAAAGAGACACAGTGGAAGTAGAGATTGGGCCAATGTGACTAAAGGCCTGTTTGGTAGAGCTTATAAGCTGCTTATTTCAGTTTTTAGCTTAATTTAAGCTAAAATGTTGTGTTTGGTGCAGCTTAAGTTAATCAGCTTAAAGCTTAAATTAAGCTATTTCTCAGCTTATCTCAAAAGCTGGTCAGGGAGTGCTTAAATTTTCAACTCAAGCGCGCAGTTGGTGTGGGGGGCTAAAATTACTTAAATGCCCTCATTAATACCCAAAATTTAATATTAATACTAATATTAATTAAAAAAGAAAAAATTGTATATTTTTGAAGAAAAAGAAAAAAGTCAATATTAATTAAAAAATAAATATTAATTGGTATTAATTATTAATAAATTCATATTGTATATTTTTATATTAATTAAAAAATAAAAAATTGTATATTTCTGAAGAAAAAGAAAAAAATCAATATTAATTAAAAAATAAATATTAATTGGTATTAATTATTAATAAATTCATATTGTATATTTTTATATTAATTAAAAAATAAAAAATTGTATATTTCTGAAGAAAAAGAAAAAAATCAATATTAATTAAAAAATCAATATTAATTGGTATTAATTATTAATAAATTAATATTGTATACTTTTTTAATGAATTAATTATTAATTGATACTAATTAATAACAATTGTTGATTATTAATATTAATTGATACTAATAAAAATTAATTATTAATATTAATTTATACTAATTAATAATTTTAGTATTAATTGAGACTAATTAAGCCATTAATTGATACAAATTAATAATTTTAGTATTAATTGATACTAATTAAGCAATTAATTGATACTAATTAATTTATAATGGGAAAAAATTGTAACAATAATACTTCCATTACATTTTTTTTAAAATTAAAACTGAAAAAAATGACAAAATAATCATTTTTATATCATATAAGGGCAAAAAGAACAATTATACAATAAAAAGCTATTTTACAGCTTATTAATCAAACACTACTCTGCTGCTTAAATCCATAATCCCACAGCTGCACCAAACAGATTAACAGCTTATGTTCACAGCTATAAGCCATAATCTGTTAAGTTATAATCTATAATCACTTTTCCACAGCTCTACCAAACGGGGCCTAACAGACATATTACTAGTGGCCTTGTTCGTCTTCTCTTTGTTACCTCTGTTGATTAGACTGCCGACCTCTTCACCAAAGCTCATCTTCCAGGCCGCTTCTCTGATCTCCTCTCCAAGCTCAAGTTGATATATGCCTTACCACCTTGAGCTTGAGGGGGGGTGTTAGCTGTATATTATTACACTTATCTATTTGTATTGTAGATATATTTCTATCTATACTTCTCTCAATCTCATTGTATCTCTATCTTCTTATGTACCTATCTAGGTTTCTTATCAGCCTATATATACAGGCTTCTGCTATTGTATTATTCATTCAATTCAATATATCAGAATTACTCTCATAACAATCAAAAAAAATGTGTTCAGATCATCTGCCGCCATTTTCTGCAGCCCTTCTTACCGCCCTTACCAAAATAATGTCGTTTTATTGAAAGTAATGTCGTTTTGTTTAGTGTTTTTTTTTTCTCTTTCCAAAATTTGAGTTTCTCGTTTTTTTTTCACTTTCATTTTCCTTTATCATTTCATCTGCTCTGTTTAGTTCTAGCAGAGACAGAGACGAGACGAGACGAGAGAGAGATGCTAAACAACAGAGAGAGAGAGAGAGGCAGAGAGAAACGAAGGATGGTGGAGGGACGCGACGGTGAAGGACGGAGGATGGCGGATGGACGCGGTGCGATGGCGGAGGGTCGCGACACTTTCTCTCTTCTCTCTCCACATAGTTCAATTCAATTTTAATCCCCACGACAAGTTGTGTGGCCATGTTCTCTGATTTTCCATTGATTTATATATAATTATTATTATTCATAATAATAATAGGACATATATATATACATATTTATTGTTTATGTCTGAGTCTGTGAAGGAGCGATCTTATGACACTGTTGGTGTCGGTAGCCGTGACGATGATGATGGGTCTGGTCGGCTAGATGATGATGACGATCAATGGAAGAATACGAAGCAGATGAGACATGGGTTTGGAAGGAATCTCAAAAAGGCGAAGAGGGTCACTCAGTTTTGATTCAGAAATGCCAAGAAACAACTTCTCCTCAAGAAGAACACAAGGGCTGGTGGCAGTGGCGGTGGTTGTTACTACTGTTTTAGGCAAACCCCATCTTTGGATTGCCCTATTGACTCCTAAACAAGCGATTCCAACAATCCTGAGTTTACTTATGAGTCGTTGAGAGCTTTGATTGAAAAGAATGATTTCTATTCGAATGAATGCAATCCCCGTTTAGATTCAAACAATAAGGATGTGAATTAAAAGAAAAAAGCAACACATCTATATACTCTTCTGTTTGTTTCTAACTGATGAATATGAACAGTGAACACTTCTTCAAGAAATTTTAAGTGAGATTGGTTGAATTAATACTGAAGATGGTAGTTGAAAGTATCATGGATCAAACATTATTGGGTTTCATTGCCTTTCTTGTCCAGATCGTCGCCACTCTGTTCATCTGTCTCAGAGGCTAGGGTTCAAAAACGAAAAAGGGCTGAAAAGCAAAATAAGAAGGGAAAAAAAATAATAGTCAAAATGACGTCGTTTTGGTAGGCTGCAGGAAATAGTGACAGATGATCCGGACTCTAAAAAAATGCTCACTCACACAACTTTAACACATACAAACAGTTCACACACACACACACACACATACACACGCGCGCGCGCGTATGTGTGTGTGTGTTAGGGTTTCTATTACGGAGTGTTTGGGAGCTGCATAGGAGTTTTCTCGGGGCCTAGAAAGTCCGAGAAAATGGCGAGAAACGTAGAGGAAGAGTTGTAGGGCCAGCCCTGAGATTTGTGAGGCCTAAGGCAAATTATGAAAATAGGGCCCCTCTAATATATATATTTTTTAATAAAAAGTTTATGCATAAAATGATAAGTATCAACAAATTTTTTATTTAAATTTACTTGCACATATAATCATTAAAATTATAAACTAAAATTTATTTTCATATATTAAGATAGGAAGAAATCAATACAACGACTCAAAAACATTAAAAACTGGTTTTGTTGCTTTATAGTTTAGCAATATCCAGTTTACAATTGACCCAATGATCACTTAAATATTACTCTTCTTGCATTTTTAGCTGTAAATCATTAATTAAGTTTGTATAATCTAATTTATCTACCAAATCCTTTTCAATAGACAATATAGCTAATTCATTTAATCTTTCTTGTGACATTGTTGATTGAAGGTAGGATTTGATCAATTTTAACTTTGAAAAACTTCGTTCTCTAGAGGTAACAGTAATTGGAATAGTCAACAATATTCTATACATAATCTAGGCATTTGGAAAACAACCATTTATCAATTTCAAATAATTCATCACTTCAATTGGCCTATTAATTTCTTTTGGCAAAACTTCTTTGAAGACTTTCAACTTAGAAAATAAATTTCTCCCATCAACATCCTTAAGTCCATCATGTTTCAAAAAATCTTCAAGATTAGCACAATAAGTCTTCAAGCACTCATCATTGGTAGAACTTAACTTCTTCAAATCAAACAAAACCTCAAAAGTTTCTTCATATTATTAAAATTGTTCAAATCTACTTTTAAGTGAAGAAAGAGCTTGATCTATTATATATATAAAGTAATTAACTCTAAAGGATTCTTCAGCTGATTATGTAATCTCTTCACTAACATTCTCATCAAAATGTTTCTTTCTATGAATGACACGCCTTTCACGAAATATAGGTTCAATCTCCATTTTAGTTGCAACTTCTTTAGCTTCAATCATGGCTTCCAAAAATCCAGTTTTTCTATACTTTTCAAGAAATGTAATGAGTCCTTTTAATTGATGTATAGCAACATCAATATGCATGTCTTCAGCTTGAAATGTCTTGCTAATAGAGTTGACAGCAAACACCAGATTGTGCCAGATAATCATGCCAAGAAAAAACTCAAAATTCTCAATTTCAGATGTAACTAAGGATTGAGCTTCACACTTTGTATTGGGCTCATCAGATTCTTTTTCCAACTGAATTAAAGCATCTCTTATTTGTGTAGCTTGGTACCGTATAGCTTTAACACTTTCAATGCGACTTTCCCAACGAGTTTGTGATAATGGCTTAAGTGTGAGACCTTACACATTGTCTTTGAAAATTTTCCACCTCTTTGTAGAAGATGAAAACAACACGCATATGCGTTGTACCACTCTAAAGAAATAGATAACTTTGGAACAAGAGGTGGCCATATCACAAAGGGCAAGATTAAGACTATGACACCCACATGGCGTGTATAATGCTCTTGGATTTATTTCAAGTACTCTTTTTTGTACACCTTTGTGTCTCCCTTTCATATTAGAGCCATTATCATATCCTTGCCCTCTTATATCACCAATATCAAGTTGGAGTGTGTGCAATGCCTCTTTAAGTACATTAAAAAGTCCCAACCCCGATGTATCATCCCCCTTCAAAAATTCTAAAAAGAATTCTTTTACCTTTACTGGACTAGTTGAAACATCTACACATCTTATCACAAGAGACATTTGTTCTTCATGACTAATATCTGGAGTACAATCAAGAATAATTGAAAAATATTTCGCTTCTTTGATTCTTGTCACAATCGTACTCTTGATCTCACTCGCTAACTTCTGTATCAATTCATTTTGGATTTTGCGACCAAGATAATGGTAATGAATTTCACTCATTTGAATACGTTGAATGTGCTCTTGCATTACTGGATCAAATTTGGCAATTAAGCTTAAAAAGATTCCATTTCTTTCTTGATAAATCTTCTCATTGTCTCTACAAAAAGCTAAATGATTTTTAGCAATAGTGATTACAATAGCAATTATCCTTAGTAACACTTGTCTCCAATGTTTTCTCTCTTTGTTGATTTGTTCTTGAACACTTCTATCAATTGTTTCCTTATGTTTCAATCTACTTTCCAATTCAATCCATTTGCTCATGCAAATAAAGTGTTCATTACTAGTTTCATGACTTCTAAGCATATTCCCTATATTCTTCCAATCTTTCAATCCATCAGTAGCCAAATGAATATTGTTCCCATCTTACTTAAACAACTTACAACAAAAGCAAAACACTTTGTCTAAAGCATTTGAATATACTAGCCACTTCCTATCCTGTTTCTCTCCACTTTGTAATTGTCATATGTAAAATGTAGAAGAAAAATGCCTATCTTTGTCATCTAGGGAAAAATTCACACCATTACCTCTTATAGGACCTCTTTCAACTAATAAATCTCTTAAATTTTGATCAATCTCGTCCCAATTACTAGGGTCATAAATGTTTAGAGGTCCATATTTAACATTGATATCTTCACTTTCACTAGATTTTACATTTGCCAAATCTTCATTCTCTTCTCATTCATATGTTCACTAGTTTCTTCAATCACCAAATCATCATCCTCATTATTATTCACACATTGTGTAGGTTCTCAATTACCAAATCTTCATCATCATTGTCATTTGAACTCGAAATATATACTTATTTCTTGGTACCAAAATATTTATCAAGTGCTCCCGATTGAGATTGAATTAATTGTTCTACTTTCATCTTTTTCTTTCTCTTTTCATTTCTAGAACTATACTTCCTAGGAAACATGACTATAATCACACTTCAATTCACAAATCACAATCCACTGATTATCTCGTATCTGATAGCAAAGAAATTATAAAAAAATAATTTAATGAAACAAAATTAGGGCAAAAAAATTAGGAAAAAATTATTCAATTAAAACTGATAAAGATCTAAGTAAAAAAATTAGGAAAAAATTATTTATTCCACTAAAATCTAATAGATAAAGAAGGTAAAAAAAAATTAGGGCAAATTAATTATTCCACTAACTGATAAAGAAAAATGTAGAAAAAAATTAGGGCAACTTTATTTTATAAAATCTGATAGTGTGAGAGAGAGAAGACTTACTATGAGAGAGAGAGTGTGTGTGTGTGTGAGAGAGAGAGAGAGAGAGAGAGAGAGAGAGAGAGAGAGAGAGAAGAGAAAGTGAGTCGCTAGAGGAGTGTGTAAGAGAGAGAGAGTGAGTTACCGACTCAATCAGTGCTCTCTGCTGCCTTGCTTTATGCTTGTTTGGTATGCTTTCCTTTATCACTTCATGAGAGAGAGAGAGAGAGAGAGAGAGAGAGAGAGAGAGCGCGCGCGCTGACTGAGCAGTAGATGTATTGTATGTATTGTTCTTTGTGGCCCCAAACACTTTTTTGTATATATTTTCATTTTAATAAATATGGGCTAAAGTAAATATGGGCCCAATAGAATATTTTGGGGCCTTTTAAATTGGCCTTAAAAAAAATAAAAATAAAATTGGGCCCATAACACTTTACTAAATTTGGGGAACCTTTTTTGGGCCAATTTTTTGGGGTCTAAGGCACAGGCTTCACTAGCCTTAGGCTAGGGCTAGTCCTGAAGAGTTAGCAATCATCCGCAAGCCAGAGTTTGAAGATAAATTAAAGAGTTGGCTACTAAAAATTGGTGCAGCGAGATTGGTTTTGTGTTGCGATAGGTGAATGAGTGTGCTAACAATTTGGCAAGAGAGGCCTTGGGTGCTTGGTCTAGCCATGTGATTTTGAGGGATGCGTTGTCGAGTCTAGCAAAGTTTTCGAACTTGGACAGGACTGGCCGGTCAAACCGGTGACTGGACCTAGTTCTAGTCTAGATGACCCTCCAAATCCGGACTATGCTCAAAATCGGCTTAGAATTTGAAAACTGGAAGAACCGGTGAGCTGGTGAGCTGGTTACGAGTTAACATTAGGGTTGTTCAAAATATTCTCCGACCCGGCCAAACCGCCCGCACCGACTAGACCCGCCATTCTATGGTCGGTTTCGAACATTCATTCGGTCGGGAACGAGTATGTGAGTAGCAAAATTTTGGATTTTCAGTCGGCTGTTGAGTTTGAAGTTATTTTATTCGGTTAAACGACTGACCGAAAAATAATTAACACCAATGTTACAGATGTCATGCTACAAACATTCATTCTCTACTTTTTTTGTGTCTTCTTGGTGAGAGAGCTAATTCTTTATTCTTTTCTTTTAATGGTACTTGTTAGGGATGTAATAATGGCCCAATCCGGCCCATCTGGGCCCGGTCTCAGGCTGGCCCAAACAAGCCTCGCAGGTTCCTGTCTTTTTAGCAGGCCAAGCTTGGTTGGCCCATGGACCAAAAAGTGGGGCCAAGGCCCAAGCCCCAAGCCCAATCATAATAGGGCCTAGGGCCTGGGCCGCGGGTTGAGTGTAACAACCCCGATCCGTAATTAATTACTAATTTGTAATTAAGACCATTAATCGAGTGATTAAAACAAATTATGTGTATTTTGATGCTATTTGGCTTCCTATCTGTTACTCGTAGAAATATCAGTCTGGAATTCTGCTTTGATCTAAAAATTGAAAGCCTTATCGGTGTCTGAAACTGAAATCAGTTACATCAATATGTTATTCGGAATTTTTAGAATCATATGGCAAATTTTATTAAAAAATGATTCAGTCTAATTAATTAAGTTGTGTTTGCCAAGCCTAAGTTTCCAATTAATGTATTATGGCATTACAACTATATAAGTGGGCCCTTAAGCTCATTTGAGCTCATCCCTTCATCATTTTGAACTCCTAAAATTTGAGATTATATTTTAGAGAGAGAGATAGTGCACTTTTAGAGAGAGAAAGTGTAGATTGTGATAGAGAACTTGAAGATCATTGTTGTAAGCTCAAGATTGTACAAGAACAAGAGAATTTGGAGACTCTAGGTAAGAATTCAACTCCTAAATTATGAACCTAGATCATCAAACATGAGAATTCATGAAGAATAAGAGTTTAATTGCATACTATGAGCTTAGAATGTAGAATTGAGTTGTAATTCACACATGCATGCATTCATGAGTGTTAATCATCATTTTAATCATAAGCTCTATCATTATGTTGAGTTTGGACCATGGGACCATGAAACTAACATGAATGCATATTAGATTAAGCTTTGAAAGCAAATTCCACGTTTGAAGAAGTTTTGAAAAGAATCCTACATGCATGTTGAACCTTGTCATGTTAAGTTTGATTTTGAGTATCTATATTGTTATTGTAAGTTATTCGGCTCATGCATGATTGAATCATCTTGTTTTACCATTTAAATTCATATTTTGAAGAGGAATTTCCCACATGCATGGAGCTTTTGAGCTCAAGTTTGTTAAAACATGGGATTTGAGAAAAAGGTTTATGAAACTTATATGCATGAAAGTTTTGAGCCCAATTTTGGTTAAATTCATGAGTTTTGAGCAAAGGGTTTGTAAAGGATCATGTATTCATGTTTATGGATAAGTTTTCAAGCTGTAAAGACAAGCCATGCATGAGTTTTGCCTTTGGATTTCCATTTGGAAGCTTAAAACTCTGTTTTGAAAATCCAGAATTTTTGCAGGTCGCTCGAGTGAAGGATTTGCCGCTCGAGCGAACATTTCAAGCACCCAGTAGTTTTGCAGTCTATTACAAACCGCTTGAGCGACTACTTGGTGGCTTGAGCAAACCCTTTTGTGTATTGTGAGACCGCTCGAGCATGGGAGTTGTGGGTCAAGCGTAGAACGAGACCATCCAGTACTTTTGCAGATAGAGCAGTTCGCTCGAGTGACCAAAGGTGTGCTCGAACGGCTAGGCCAAATTCAGCATATTTTTGAAAGACATTTGGTGTTCATATTTTTGTTCCCATCCTTTTCTGAGCATATTTAGGCATGAATTATGAGTCATCAAAGAGTAATTAGCTAATAAATAGCATGAGTAATTGAATTAGGAAATATGAGACAAATCCGAGATCCGAGAATGTGATTCACGTGTATAAGTTATGAGAAATGGACTGAATTAGAAATCAATGTACAGAAAGCTAAGCCGTAATGGCTATATGAATGTGTAATGATAAGATATGTTTTGTGCTATGTACTTTTGTGTTTATAGGTCAATGTTCGAAGATTGATTGACCGTTTCCGGAAGCCCACTGTGAGTAACGTTATTGTAAAGATATGTTCCTATGAATTATGTTTCAAATGTGATTTGATAAGTTATGATTTCTGAAATGATATTTGTTTACGTGAACGAATGTCCTATGTTTGAAATCTATTATGACATTCATAGATAGTCCCAAGTCATGGGGGACAGTATGTTAATGCGGGTTCATGACATGTATGTGATTACGAGATCTCGTTAGCCACTTGTCAAAGTGGTGATGTGTTTAATTGGTATCCGGAACTGATTACTCTAGTTGGATGACGATGTGATATGTTCTTTTGGATGTACCATTATTATGTTCGGATATGAAAATTGATTCTGTTATGATCTGTTTTATGGATATGATATGTTCGGAATTCGTTTACTAACCTCTTTACGTTAATGTTATTCACTAGGCTTTAACTCACTGTTTGTATATATGTATATGTAGGTGAGCGTGTGCAGGAACATGCCTAAGGGCTTCTATTGACTTCCGTTTTGTCAAGCCAACCTTTGTGCCTTACGTGGAGGTTCCTGAAGTGTCGCATGTTATAAGCTCTGGTTGTTTCTGTATATAAGACTTGATTTGTTTCGTTGGCTGTACTTAAGATGCTATAGTTAAGTGTGTGGGTATAACGTGAGAATAATTTTTGGTTATGGTTATACATAATGTTTTAAATATTCTGTTTCATTTAAGTTTGTACAGCTCATTGGACACTTATTATTTATATATTTGCTTCCACTAGCCCCTTATTTTGTGATTCTGTTTCAGAGACCGTAGGTAATCTTAGGATTATTGGCTGGTTACGACGCTAAACCTATAGGGACGGGTTTGGGTCATGAACCAGGCCTAGTCAGGCTTTTTTTTTTTAAAATTTATATATATATATATTTTTAATATTAGGAATAAAAAAAAATTATACTAGAGTATTTTAGTTAAGATTAATGAGATGTTTTGTTTGGTTATGTAATGTTTCATAGTGATATTTAAATTTAATTATGTATGACTTATGTTTTTTTAATTATGAACTTATAACTAAAAAATCATGCAATTTTGTAATTTTTTTCTTTTGAAATGAATAATTTTATATATATGAAAATGAAGCTTTCAATATTACAATATTAAATTATTTATATAACATTTATTGAATGAATAATTTTTATTTCAAAATGAAATAAAATATTACAAAAATTGATATTATTAAATAAATTAGGTGTAAATTACTAATGATGGTAGAGCAATTGCATCACTATAAGTCAAGTACATCCCAACTAGGTTGGCACCTACTAGCCTACCAATCATTTGCATTATACTCCACCTTAATAATCTAATACAAAAAAATAAAAAAATAAATGAAATGAAATAGTAAAAAATAAATTGTTGATCAATCTTCGGAGGAGACAGACATTTCAGTCGCGTTGCCCGAGGATATGTTATCCAAATCATTTTAAATTCGCTCATTTTCACTATAATTTTGTCTTCTTGTAAGCATATACATATGATCTCCGAATATCATCAGTGTCTCAACTATTTCGGGTGAAAGCCTACTCTGGTAATCACTTAGCACCCATCCACCTACACTAAAAGCTGTTTTTGAAGCAACTGTAGAAATAAGAACGGTTAGTATATCACGGGTCATCTGTGAAACCACATGCCACATAGTTTCATTTTGTTTCCACCATTCTAAATTGTCAAAATCATCGGAATCATCCATTGATAGGCTTTCCAAATAACGTTGTAGTTCAGAACTACTTACACTTGTATGTTGAGATATTCTTCTACTTTTTATTGCTGAAAAAACACTTAATCTCCCGCCTCAAGATGATACTGCTAGTGTAGTATGTGTAGGTGTATTTATAGATGCAGCTGCCCTGTATTCTTTAAATAATTTGTTGCATGTTTGCATAATAGGGGCAAACTGTGTTTGATCAGCGAAAAGATGCTTTAAAAATTCTAGTAAACCAATTTCTTTACACCTAGAATCAATTATTATGGCTAAACCTAATAGATGAGGCAAAGGATTAAAATATTTATCAAATTTTTCTTTCATTGAAGTAATAATGGTTATATAATATTTATTACCCATATATTTTCTGAAAACTTTAATTATTTTTGCTAGCATATGTAAAACAAATGGTGAAGTAGGAATATATACATAAGAAAATAATTTTGTTGAAGTATCGAAAACTTTTAAAAAATCTTTATATAAGGTTACTTGGCGCCAATTAAGTTCAGTGGGAGTCAGTACTCCTCCTATTGATGTTGTTGCAAAAAATAAATCTATTGCTCTTTTTTGTTTACAAGCTATTTTTAACATATTATATGTTGAATTCCACCTACAATCTACATCTAAAATTAATTTTCTAAATGACATATTTTCTTGTTGACAAATTTTTCTATATTCCGAAATTTGATTACCAGAAGACATAATAGTAACAACTGCATTTTTTATTACAAGTACAGAAGTCTCGTATACATGCATAGCTTCTTCAACAATCAAATTTAAAATATGGGCACAACAACGAATATGAAATAAATTACCATCAACAACTAATTGTAAAGTTGATTTTAAATGGGTTACAGTTTGATTATAATATGCTGCATTATCTAAACTAATCGTAAATGTTTTATTTTGTAAAACCCACTTATATTATTTTTATATTATTATTTGTCTTCACCCTCACCTCATTCGTTTCATTTTCATCATTCTCACCCTCAGATATAAGTATATCCTCTATTGTCTTTTTTATTTTTATTTTCTTGAATACATAGATCATTGCTTCGCCTTTGCATCTATCATCTTTTTTATTTTTATTTTTATTTTCTTGAATACATAGATCACTGCTTCGCCTTTGCTACGAGGGTTCATGCTATCGCTGTTGCAAGATCGTTTCTCTTTAGTCATGTTTTTCCTGGTACTGCCTTTTACCCCTCTTCCCTCCCCTCTCAGATCTCTCCCTCACCTTCCCTCTCTTCTCATATATCTCTAGATTTTCCATAACCCTCTTAAATCTCCTTTTAGTCTATGGACGAGTGTTATTTGTAACACCCCCATATTCCCAACCAACCCTCAAGCTTTCTCTCTCTTTTTTGTCTGTATATTTTCCGTATGCGCACTGACCGATTTCGACCATGAAATCGTGATCCGATACTTTATGGTTTCAAACAGTTCTCGGTTGAAATCAGATGCCTTTTCTTTCCACCCAAAGAGGTCGGTTCGGTTGACCGATTTCGACCGTGAAAATCGTGATCCGATACTTTGTGGTTTCAAATAGTTCTTGGTTGAAATTAGATGCCTTTTCTTTCCACCTGAAGAGGTTGGTTCGGTTGACGGTCTGACAGCAAACTCGAACTGTGAACAGCCCTAGTCAATATAAGAACCGGTCAGGTTTGAAGAATTGAAGTTTCTTCCAAAAATATGTTGTGGAGAGGACTTGAACATGGAACCAAGTGCATAAAAAGTAAGCACTCAAACCATTAAGTCATCAACACAATTGTTAACAATATAATAACTATATGTATTATATATTAAATATTATCTTAATTATTTTTACTAAAAATCAATGTATAAAAAACGTATAATAAATTTTAAGAAATAATTTTTTTTGTAAATGTTTATTATTTATTAATTTTTGTAATTTTAATATCTATATTTTTTATACTTATAAATTTTAATATATTTATGACATAATTATGACATTACGGTTCAATTCCGGTTCACTTGCGGTTGAGCCAATGACCCATCCACTCGGTTACTTTTTCAGTTCACTCACCAGTCTGGTTTTCAAAACATTGGAGTCTAGGCCAAAGGTTGAGGGATGATAGGTAGTTTGTCGGAGCTGTTAATTTGGCAATTACGGCTTATTTTGTAAACTTAATAAAAAATTATTTTTTAGCTTTTTACCAAGCTTTTTGACTTTTTTAAAAAGTCATTTAGCAATTTGATAAAAAGCTGTTTTTAGGCTTTTTTACTTATTATTTGTTTATGGTGTCACATCACCATGCCTAAAAGTAAATTGACCACAATACCCCCAGTCTATTTGGTAAATTTATAATTTTACCCCCCTCTCCCATTTTCCATCTCCTCCTCACAAAAAAATGTAGCAAATGTATTATTTTCCATCACAAAAGGTCTTCGGACATTTGATTTGGATTCAATGTAACCTTATTTCATTAAAAATACATAAAGTCATTTTTTTTGACAATGTGCTTCATATTTTTTTTGCTTTTTTTTTGTAGTTTTGTTAAATGAATTTGATATAAAACTCCACCGACAAAAATTGAATAATTTTGGCTGTGTTTTGTTATGTTTGCCAAACACATTTCCATCCATTTTTGTGAGTGTGGTGTTTATTTTGAGTTTTCAAATTATAATTTCACACCTAGTTTTGAAAACTCATTTTCAGGTAGGAAAAATTGGCTAACCCGGTCGTCCTCCTGGACGTCCCCCCGAATGTCCAGCTGGTTGACTGGAACAGTGTTCGATTTTTTTTTTGGCACCTGTTATTTTTATATTGTAAATAAAAAATATTTTTGAAATATTTTTAATTTTTATATGAGGTTTGAATAGAATTTTAGGTTGTGTGTTTGGTTATGAGTTGTAAGTTTTTGAATCAAATAACTTTTCTAATTTCAAAAACTCAAAACTCCCTTCAAAACTCTTACAAAACTCATAATGAAACAAATTTTTCACACTTAAATCAAAATTCCAAAACTCACAAACTCAAAATACAACTCTATTATCAAATCATATTTAGAAAACTTTACCAAACGCTACCTTTGTTTTTCTTGATCATATGTAATCGTATGTATGGATGGTAAAGCATAAACTCATTAACATAAACATGTGTCTCGAAACACGATTACAGCCCCGAGATCATGGTGATTGCGCTCTAACATGTTTCTAATGGATTTTCTAAATTTGTTCATTTCGACGTCATCATCACCCTCTGGGTCATGGTCATCTTCTTCACCAACACTCTCAATATCGGGCATGTCATTGAAAATAAAATTCTCTGCATTTGCGACCTTGTTAAAGCCTTCATTGTCATTCGAGTTGCACCGGATATAATTGTGTAGTGCCATTGAAGCCCCGACCAATGGCATTTGCACTTTTCCAAAATCATACTGAGGCATTTTATGTAGAAAACCCCATCGCTTTTTCCATACTCCGAACGTACGATCAATTGCACTCCTTAATAAGGAGTGCACTGTGTTAAATACTTTGTTTGTATTGCTGCCCGTCCACCCACGTGGAATTGTTGCTTGTGGTATCAACATCCCTTAAACGACACAATAAAGTCTTTTCGATTCTTGTACCCCACATCAACGAGGTAATACTTTCCTGTTTGTGGAAAAATAATTTTGAATTGGTAACCTTATTTATTTAAAATTTTTAATTGAAATGACATATCACACATCCAAATCATCTAACCTTCTATTGGGTGTGGGAATTGTTTTGTCAGATCCTGGGTAACTTCGTTAAATACTCAGTTGTCGTGCATACGACCCTCCCATCCGTATGATGTAAAAGTAAAACATAAGTCAAAATCGCAAACCGCAAGGATGTTTTGCGTGTGCCGTCCTTTACGGCCAAAATATGGCGGCGCCTCCCGCAGATTTAGATTTGCCTCCATATGTGTCCCATCTCGCACACCAATATAGTCCTGTTCAAGCACACAACATAATTGCATCAGCAACGAGGAAAATGACATTGTGACATTAATATAATTATTCCGACAAATAATCATGAAATTCGAATTTTCTTTTATTTAACCTCACCTTGAATGGGAAATATTTTCTTGTGACTGCAAGTATGGATGTCTGGTGTTTTGCGGCCTCGTCGGTCGACAATGGGCTCTTGTAAATTCCTTCGTGGCTTTAAGAACACACTTAAAATGACGCCATACTGTTTCCCCTAAGTGTTGGAAGCAGTCTTCAATATCCCAACTCAAGAAGCCTCGTAACACGTAGATAAGCATTTTGATACTCTCAACTACTTCAACACCATGCAGACACTATGGAAGTGGAAGGCTAAAATCGGCTACTAATGTGTTACACAACATTAAGAGCACATCCCTTGGCATTTGAAAATTACATTGAAATGCTTCGGGAAGGCTAGTAAGCATCTCCTGCATCCATAATCTTCTGATCAATGAAGATGTATGAAAATGAGTCATGTCAACATAAGAGTATCCATAGGCCACTCATGCAATTTCAAGCCATATCATTGATGTTGCCATTTCCATCTCTCCGATTGTCTCGTGGATCCATGCATTAATTTGGCTGTTGCAAACAACACTTGAGCTAGTACCGTCTTGCAGATCCATGGAAGCTGTACAACACTTACAACCAGAACTAAAAAAAAAAAAATCTGTTGCATGCTCTAATGTGTATTGAATAGAAAGTACAACAAGAGAGTTTTTTTTTTTTTTCTTGCAACAATGACGCTTGTTATTACTGAAATGCAAAATTTATAATAATCCCAAAACATTTTTGACATGGCCATTTTCTTAAACCTTATCAGTTGTTCATAAATAGCAAAACAACCAAAAAATTTTGTAACAAACAATTAAAACCAGAGGATAATGAGAACACACCTTTAAGGTTGGAACGTCAAGTGAAGTGCAAAACTGAAGTTTTGGTGAACTTCAAAATGCAGAAGAAAACTAGAAATCCAAAAGAAGAAGAACCTGTCTGTTAAGTGCGAACTTCCCGAAGTTGTGTGTTGTGGGAAAGGCCTACCCGTGTATATGACAACAGCCCCTTAAAACTAAGTTCAGTTCACTGTGTGCATATGATACCATACCTGCAACAAACATTTTTTTTTTTTCAAAAAAAGGAAAAGAAAAACCCATCTGAAAACAAATTAAGCACTGCCTACTTCAGTCACTAGCTGGGAAAAGTAGAGGTACACCATCAAAAGTAGAGCTACTTCAGTCACTAGCAAGGATCTGAGGCAATGCAGAAGCATTCAAGTGTACCCTCCTTCAACACATCCATCAATGACAACACTTGCAGGCCCATGCTAAGATTCCACATCAAATAAATTAAGCTATAAAACACCAGCAAGTAATGTGCCATTGGTAATGCATGTGAGCAAGGACCTGAACAAATGCTTGTTCATTCAAGTTCAATTCAATTCAACACATCCATGACAACAACTTGCATTAAAAAAACGTAAGAAAATAGCAGCAAAAACCTGAATTAAAAAGACGCACAGAAGCTTACAAAAAAAAAATAATAATACTTTGTTTTTCTTGGCTTCGACCTCCATTGTACCAGAAAAAAATTTGAATTAATTGATTAAATTACATAATTAATAAAATTTTATCATTTTTTTAAACATAAAAAAAGAAGCTCAGTGGGGATATCACAGCTTCTGCAGGCTTTGGCTCCGGAATAACTGGTTGACAGTCAAATTTAACCCAATCCAAAGGAATACCACCGGGTAACAGTGAGATCCACAACTACTCCACAACAAGGTCATAAAATTTTACGGCATGAGTACAACACTATCCACAGATGGCACCCCCACGTATAACCTAGACAACTTATGTGAAATAAGTGCGAATTTCCATTGAACCACCACCCGGTGATAAGATTTTGTCAATTCACCCCATAATTCTGAACCAAATCTAACTTGAAATAGGATACATAATCTAAATAATTCATAATTCCATGACTCACTATCGTAAAAATACTATTATTCAGTCAAAAAGTAACACCAACAATATGTAATGAAAGTGATACTTAGGCTCAGGTCTCATTTGATAATTTAGATTTTTAATTAAAAAATTATTATAAATTATCAAATTATTTTCTTTTGTTTTTTTATACGACTTTTTATAAAAATTTAAAAAGTCACTAAAAATCAATTCCTAAACACCTCTTATTATCCACTTCTATCATTAATTATTTCAAAGCAATGAACTCTCACTAGTGAACCTTTGTAAGAAAATAATAATAATAATAATAATTAAGAATAGGTATAATATTTGCTTATGCGAACAAAATTATATTATATTTTCACAATAGAATCTCAACATTCTCTACTTTTCAGTTTTGTCATTTAAAATTGTAGTTGTCAATCTCATACCATACAAGCCAGTGCGTATCATACAAGAGAGAAAACGAAATACGAAGGTCAATACTATTCAGGTTTGAAAAATCTAGAAATTCGCTAGATATTGATTTGTGATTATGTATCAATTTAAAGCAATAAAACAATTCCAATCAAACAATCAAGACAAATCGACACAACGATTTTAACGTGGAAAAACCACAATTGGAGCACCTCTAATTGTGATAAAAAACCACGGGCAACAGCCACAAAACAATCCACTAAGAAGATATAAAGGAATTATACAGGTATACTCTCAATTACCTAGCGAGTCCACGCCCGAATTAAACCAACCCCTATGTGCCTCTTCCAGCTTCGTCTTCACCTCAGAATTGTCTTGACGATGAGCCACTCCATAATCCACCAAAGTTTTAGGCTCAAATTCTTTAGAATCCACTGAAGAACAACTATCTCTTTTGTATAGAATGAAGAAACAAACCTTTGATGTATTCTTCTTAACCCATGAGTTGAATACTCAATTAAACATCAAAGAAAACTTGCAAAATATCCCCAGATATAAACCTTAATATCCAAAAAGAAGATCTGGAGGCAGTAATCCTAAAATCTGACAGAAACACGTACTTATAGAAATCTGGAACTGCAAAGCTCGCTCGAGCGAAACTCTCTTGCTCGAGCGAGGAACCAAAAACGCATGTTTTTCCATAAGTGGCTTCGCTCGAGCCACACAACCTTTGCTCGAGCGTACATTCATCATTCTCAGGTTTTTTGCCACACGCAGCCTTCGCTCGAGCGAGCAAGGGCGGACATGCAACTTCGAATGCAATTTTGCATTTTGCTTCGGGGGCGCTGCCCCTCGACCCCGCCTGGGCGCTGCCCTGGACCCACCAAGGGGCGCTGCCCCTCGACCCCATCTGGGCGCTGCCCCGGACTCGCCAAGGGGCGCTGCCCCTTAGACCCCCGCGAGCTAACCGGGCAGCTCGATCCCCGTCATAATCAGCGAAGTGACAATCTTGAAAATATTAGCATCACAAACTTCTCTGCAAGGCACAATTCGGGTTGAATTCGCATCTAAACACTCATAGCCTCACTAAAATAAAAAATGCGAAAATAAATACAATTGAAAGGAGTTTTGTCAAACAGGTTTGCCAAGAATAAAAACCTAGCAAGGTTAATTTCTTAGTGAGTTTTGGGCAATTCTATAAATATTAGACAATACCGTTTGAAAAATGTAATTCCGACATAATTGAACAATACCCAAACAAAGAGAATTTATGATTTTTCTATTTTATTTTTTATATATTTATTTATTATATCAAATATATTATATGATATACGTTGTTATCCTACGAAAGCAAAACGATATATATAATTTTATATGCTTATATATTATATCTTTAAATTATTTGCTACTAAACAATATTTTTAATAAATATATAATATTTTTGCAATAAATTTGAAACGATGCCCAAAAATATATCGATACTAGTAGATATCATATCAATTGAAAAAAACAATAGTTTGTCTGGTATGAGATTAATAACTTTGTTTACAATGGATTCAAATAAAATAAAATAAAGCCTGTGGTCTCAAACTTAACCAGCCAAGTGAGAGTTTGTGTGGCGAATATTAAATTTGTATAAAGTAAGATCTATATATAAAATAAATTTAAATCATAAGGTAATAATTTTAAATAATTTTTATATAATTAAATTTGACTTCGTAATATCATTGATAAAATAAAGGGAGAAGCACAAAATTGGAGCCTAGTTTCACAATCAAATCTCAAGATATCTTTATGCTTTTGAGTTTAGACATTTACCGTATGTCCAAATAAAATAAAAAGCAGATTAGGCACAAAATCCGACTCTAGTTTCACAATCATACGTCAAGATTATCATGCTTTAATAGAGGATAATTGTAAGAGTACATGAATTGATTTAGCTGACGTTTGAAAGTTGGTTTGGAGTGGATTTGAATTAAAAAAATATAAAAAGATAAAATAAGTTAAATAAATTAATAAGATAAAATGTTATATTTAAATTATAATTATTTTATCAAAAAAACAAAAACATCAACAACAAAAAAATTCCAAACGGAACTAATTTAACCAAACTAAATTAGCCAAAAAACTAAAAAATCATATTAAATTTTTTTTTCCCAAACGAACCTTCAGTTTGGATTGGACTCAAATTCATAAATGGATCAATTTAAAGCTGCTTTTAAATCTTTCAATTTTAGTTCCAAACAAGTCATATTTCGAAACCACAACTCATCTCTATGGTATTTGATTTGCTTTTTAAGTAGAGTAATGATACATCCTCTAATTTTGGAATTTTAATTGAGTTTTAATAATGTGCTAGAGAATTTTAAAAAAAAAAAAAAGGCTAAAATATCACATCACAATAGGACCCACCCCCATTAGAGCCTCTTTATCAGAGCTCCCAATCAGACATCCCCTAATTTTGAAGTTCTAATTGAACTCTAATGATGTGGAAATTCAAAAAAACAAAAACAAAAACAAAAAACAAAAATCAAGGCCAAATCATCACATCAATGGGTGGAGCCCACCCCCTAGAGCTCTGTTAGAGCTCATATTTTAGAGCTCCCAAACATTTTTTGATCAATTTATACAAAGCGTTTGTTCTAACTTTAAATGGACTCTTACAAGTAGAATTAATCTCTCAAAATTAATTAAAATACACATAATTGGTTCGAACACCATATTATAAAAAATAAATGCATACATTAATAAAATATTGCTACATAACCCCTAAGGGTTTGTTTGGGAAGAACTTTTTTATCTTGATTTTTTGACAAATTTAGCCTGACTAAATTAGCTCTGTTTAGAAGAACTTTTTGACTTTTTTGTGAGAAAAAAAGTGAAATAATTATGATTTGAATGTAATATTTTATCTTATTGACTTATTTAACTTACTTTATATTTTTGTACTTTTTTTAGTCTCAATCCATACCCAACCCACTTGTGAAACAACAACTAAGTTAAAAGCCTAATAATAATAATGCAATTGTGAAGCCTCATGAGTAGGGGTGTAAAAATAACCCACGATTCATGGATGACCCGGGATGGGTCAAGCCTGATTAGGCTCGGGCCCGAGCCCGAGCTTAGTCCGGGACTCTTGGCCTAGGCTGTTATTTTGAAGCCCAACCCATTGGCTCACTCAAAACCTTGCATGAGGCCTGGCTCGGCCCACCCGAGGACCATTGTCATTTTTGGTGAAAAAAATAGAAAAAAATATATGTATATGTTCAAGCCCAACCTAAGCTCGAGCTCAGGCCCGCCAACCCCCCAAGCCCCGAATATCCCCTGGACCTAATTTTCTGGCCCGTAAGCCAGCCCAGTCTGAATTTTGGAGGGAGCCCACACGGTCTGACATGAGCCGCCCCGAGCCCAGGCTTGGGTGGACTGGGCCAAATTTACACCCCCACTCATGAGCAACACACATTTTAACACACTTTTATAATTATAATTACCTATAGGAGGAAAATGTACATGGTGCTTTTGGCCTTGTTTGAGAACCCAAGTTTGAGGCTAACATAAATAGCCTCAAATAGTACCTAAACCAATAATTTATATTTAAAAAATAAAAAATAAAAAAGGCAGCTCGACAACCTACACTGTCACTTGGCAGATTGTCCCACCGGTACTAAATGACACTTTTGCCCCTTTACACCAAGTTTGGAAAAGTGAGATTAGGGACAAATTTGTCATTTTAGCTTCAAACATTTTTTTTAATACAACAATCAATCAAAAAATTCAACTCAACTTCCCAAACATAAAAATTAAAATAGTCTACTAAAATAGTAAAAGAGCCAAAAAGTAAAAAAAAGTAGTTACTTCTCAAATAAGGCTGATAGAGAAAGTATATGATATCTTAATTTGATTTTTACAGTATAAGTAAGTTTTAAATGTACAAGTATAATACTAAAATTTTTAACAAACATGATTGAGACCTCCACCACCCCCCACACACACGTAGGGGTTGGTGATTGGAGGAAAAAAAAAATAAAATCTGACCAATCATAGCCCACTGGGGCTCACCCACTGTGGGGTCCGGAGCATTTTTCAATTTTTAAATGTGCAAGTATTATTTATAATTGACTTTTACAGTATAATTTGATTTTTACATTTTGTACTTATATAAATTTTAAAAAATATACCTAACTTTATTTCATAAAATCGCATAAATTTTCACAAATTTATAAGAATTTACTCAAGTATATATTATATGCACTTTGCATGTTCAAACACTTCTTAAATTAAAATTATAAAATTTAAAATTTTTTATTAAAATTTTTAAAAATAACTTGATAAGTGTGTCTCTTCTAAATGAGTTACAAAAGTCAATTTATTAATTTATTTGAATTGTTATCTTATATTTTTACTTTTCTATTTGTTTTTCGTAAGACGTAAAAAGTTAATGGGGTTTTTTTTTTTTTTAAAGTCCCTGGTATTAACATTTTATAGCATAAAGGACACCAAATATTTTCATAATGTCTAAGGTCCCTCAAGTTGGTCCAGAGAAAATTGGTCCAGAGAAAATTAGTCCAGAGAAAATTAGTCCAAATTTCTCTGACTTCCAAATTTATCTCCAGAGAAATTCTGAATTTCTCTGGAACTGATATTGATGTTTGCAGATTCATCCACCAAATTTCTTTGGACATAAATTGAAGACCAACCTCGTGGAAGCAGGTGTAGGTTGCAGAAAATGCAATCTAAAATGCAGATTGCTCTAATATGTACAACAGCAATGGAACTCTGTATATTGTGATTCAATCATAGTTTGAATGGAGAGGTTTGACAAAATGTTTCAACAAATAGTAAGGCATTAATATATGAAATACTGAGCAAGATTTGAAAAACTCAGCAAGATTCCAAAACAATTTTGTAAAATTCAAGGATTTATAACAGAGGAGGAATAGTAGGTATAGCATATCAATCAACACAAGAACTGCAAATTTACAAGAGGATTTGGAAGTTTCATGAACATGCATGATAACTAGCTATATCAACATTACCTCTCTAGAGAAATTTTGAAATTTCTCTCGATCAATCCAGAGAAATTTTAGTTCAAACCTAGAGAATTTCTCTGGAGATACCGCTCACCACTCCAACCTTTGAATAATTTTTTAATGCAGTACCTAATCGATATTGCCACTGTATACAGATGCAGTTGAAGTTCACCAATCCAGAGACACTAGTTAGTCGCAATCTCAGAAGCATGCAAGGAGGTTTTCACACAGCAAAACCAAAAGACAGATAAATACATATATTTCTAGTTCAAAGCCCTTCAGGGTGGCTATAATCATCCATAACACTTCAAACAGCCGCAACTCAAGGATGGATAACTCCAAATTCTTGAAACAGGAAACTTATTGAACATTAAATTTTCATAGCATTCTTGTCAGCCAATCCATGCAACATATGAGAATCTGAATTTTATAGAATCAAGCTATCCTCCTATCCCTAGAGTTCCACTGCTACTCTGAGAAGGGCATGGATGGATCAACACAAATATATTATCCAGGTTGCCGTTGCTTGTACAGAAAGCAATCTCGATCAACGGAGTTATACCGGGAGAGCGTTTGAAGATGATGGTAGGCACAAGGGAGCGTAGATGTCGTAGGGGTAGCGGAGGTTGTCCTCGTAGACGGCGAGAATGAGGCGGTAGATGCGGGGGACTGCCTTGAACTCCTGAGAATGGAGAAGTTTAGAGAGAGAGAGAGATGAGTTTTGATTTGGTAAGGTCAAATTTCTTTGATATATGTTTAGAGACTTTAGATATCAAAAAATAATTTTGTGGATCTCTTCCATTACGAAAAGTGGGAGAGGGACCTTAGGCCAATTTTTCCAAAGTTAATTATAAATCATACTCTAAACAAAATTATTTAAAATATTATTACAAATTATCATATCACATATTTTTTTTTTATTAAAAAAAAACAGTTAAAATAGTCGACTTCAAGTGTGAAATGCTTCGAGACCACCAATGGGCTCCCCGTTAGAGATGCTCTCAGTCCATGCTTTACCAAACACACTATTTCAGTCCTCTGACACTTGTGTCCAAGAAAAGAGAGAGAGAGATGGAGAGAAATGAAGAGGAGATTGGAAGAGAAAATGAGTTAGCATTAGCAACAGAGAACTATTCATCGTCAAACTCCATCGACAATTCGATTTGTGGATTCGAATCTCTCCACCACCTCCTCTGCGCTTCTCTCAGTCCCCAAGTTTTTCAAGTACTTTTCTCTCAACCCCCTACTTTCAATTATCTCTTCTTTTTTATTAAAAAAAAAAAAAAATCCCAAATGTAACTTCTAATATGTTGCTGTAACTTCATTTTTTTCTTCTTCTTTTTCTGATCAATTTTTTTATGGATAAATTGCACTAACACTTGAGGTTTTTATTTAATATAAATTCTCCTCGTATTTAAAATATATATATATATATTAAAATGATATATATTTATCCGTAACCTTTATATATAGAAAATAATAAAATAATACAAATATTTTGTTAATGTCATTTCTAGAAGAATAACAATCTTCTTTAATTTAACTTACACAAAAAATTAAGTTTTTTTATTTTTCATATTTTTTTTTTTGAATTTTTTTAATATTTTAAGCATTTTTTTTTTATTTTTTAAATACACCTAATCAATATATACTCAAGAAGTATAATATTTTTTAATTTTTTTAAATTCACCAAATACAAAAATATTAAATTATATATATATAAATTCAATTCATTATCTTATTTTGTTATATTCAATAATTTTTTTTTAAAAAAAAAAAATTTGTACAAATTTTATACTTTTTAGGGCAAATTACATATACCTCCCTCGAGGTTTAGCTAAATTACAGATACTCCTGAGGTTTCGGAAATTACAAATACCCCTCAGGTTTATATTTTCATAACAAATTGCCCCCTGAGATTTATATTTTCATAACAATTTGCCCCATAATTTGTTATGCAAATAGTACCTTCAAGGGGTATCTGTAATTTCTCAAACCTCAGGGGTATCTGTAATTTTACTAAACCTCGAGGGTGGTTATATGTAATTTGCCCTACTTTTTAAATATATTTAGATTAAATTGATATAATGGTGGAAATAAAAATGAAAAATTATATTCATATATAAAAAATATTATAAAAATATTATGATAGTGATATTGTTATAAATATAAATCATATTTATGAGTGTTTTGTTTTAGAGGAAAAGGTCACCATTAAACTATTAAACCATTAAACTATTAAACTATATAGGGCTGCTAAATGCCCCTACCTTTCTAGTTTCGAACCCCTACTTCTTTGGCCCCACCACTAAAATTGCTTTCTTCTTTATTTTTCTTTAGATCCTTACCATAATCTCAAATATACCCTTTGAACCCTACCCCCACACCTTCCACCTTCAACTCCTCCTTCCTTCCTCCAGCAATCCCTCTCTCACTCTGGCAAGCCTCCTTCTTCGACAACCTACTCAAACAGCGGCAACAGCAATAACAGCAGAGCAACCGTCTGTTTCCTCGGAATATCAGATAGATGCGAATTATATTTCAAGGAATGTAACAACCTTGGAAATGTAATGGGTCTAAGTTCGAAGGGTGATTCCTCCATTGTAGAGAATCACATTGATGTTACTGAAGATGAATGATGGATAACTAGTTCGAAAAACCCATCTTTTTGCCTTCATTCGCCCTGTTCGGAAAACCAGTTCCGAATAGAAGCTTGATGTTCAGTACTATGTAGCTGAACAAAAGGCATATGTTCAGTTGTGAAGCACCGAATATATTCAACAAGTTCAGCTCTGTGTAACCAAACGAAGAGAAATCGACCAACCTGTGAGGTAGAGAGAGAAATTGATAGGGACAGAGGGAGTTGCACACAAAAGAGAGAAAAGAGAGTAGGTTCCGAAGGATGAAGATGAAGATCGTGAAAGAGAGTTCGCGAATCAGTCGCTCCTTCTCCGCAGCTGCCGCCAAAATCCTAACCTTCGCCGCCATTGATAGTTTGTAAACAACAGATGGTGGCGAGAGGCTCGCCGAATGAAGAAAATGACGGAGGTAGGTTGGTTGCCGGAGGCTGCCGGCGGGAGTGGAAGTGGTGGTGGGATTAGGGTTAGGGTTAGACTTGGGAGGATAGGATGAGGACAAAATTGAAATTTGATGTTAGGACAAAATTGTAATAAAATAAAATATAAAAAATGGCGGGTCCAAAGTAAAAAGATAGGGACATTTAGCAGCCCTCTAAACTATATCATTATATTTGAAAATTCTATATAAAATTTATGTTTATATATCATCACTCAATAAGAATTTATTAAGGTAGAATTTAATGATAGAAAGCTGTAAAATGTTGTTATGATAATAGAAAGAATAAATGGTACGAAAAAGGGCAAGATGGTCGTTTAGAAAATTTTAGGGCAGGACATTAGCAATCCATAGATAATTTATAATGAGATTACAAATCTTAGAGAGGGGAATGTAATTTTTCAAATGTGAGAAAGAATCTGTATTAAATAAAAACCCCAGGAGTGTCCGTGTAATTTACTTTTTTTTTTTTGTTTAGTTAGGACAATTATGACTAATGAGATCTGTCAAGCTGTTTTTTTTTTTTTTTTTTTTTTTTGGGGGGGGGGGGGGGGGGGTTATGATTTAGAAAATTTAATTATAATTATAAAGTGCCTACACGCACTTGTGTACCATAATCTTTCCATAATTGGTTTGGTGTTTAGAATATGGGTTCAAAATTTTATAATCAAGCGATGTACATGTTAGTGATTGTATTTATGGATTTGAAATGCATATAATTTAGCATTATTTATACAAGAAAAAACAAGAAGAATAATTAAAATTTAGATTTGGTAATTTAACCAGGTATTTGAAGACTATATTAAACAGTTTGGTCAGGATGTGTTTGAAATAATTGTGCAAAACAAGAAAATAAATCAAGTTTAGATTATAATTTACCATTATAAGATTATATTAAAGAGTTTTGTCAATAATTATGCAAAAGTAGTTATTTGAAATTATGCTAAACAGTTTTTTTTTTTTTAGTTGCAAAATATTAAATAAAATACTTCTTTTTCTTGTTTTTCTATTCACCTATAATAGTTAACTCTATGATATTTTTATAAAATCCAACCTCAAACCCTGTGGGTTGTCCTAAGTGGTTGGTGGATATGCTCCCCACTCAATTGCTCACGGTTTGATTTTTGGGGTTAAGCTAGCCTACGTTTGACCAGACTAGGATTAGTTGAGGTATGCATAAGTTGACTTGAACACTTCTGACCGTAACCCCAAAAAAAAATAAAAATAAATAAATATCCCTACCTCAAATAAAAAAAAGTCCACACCTATCCAGTCTTTCAGTTATTTGCTCTTTGTAGATTTTGTAGATTTTTTTTACAGAATCTCCATAGCCTGTTTTTCCTTTCCTAAATTATTGTTCACTGATGGTTTTTCTGATGTTTGTATTGGCATTACTCAGAATATCCTGATAGTAGAATTTGTGTTTTGCAGGAAGTAAAGCGATTGCTTTGGGGATTGAATTGTGGAAGAGCAGTTGAACCCATTTCTCTCCCTGATCCTGCCAAAGCTCTATCTTCAAAGCATGATTTTGATCTCCAAGTAGGCAACAATATCATTTATTGTCACAAAATTTAGAGATTTATGGAGATTTGGAAAATTACACCAATTATTAGGTGCTATGGGATTGGGTTCTCTTTGAAGAATCAAATTCACATAATGATACCTGACCGGCTCCATGTTGTAGCACTGACCCACAACTAGTAGGGCTGCTTGGATGTTGTTCCATGGAAGTGGCTATTCCACAATATTTGATATAGCATTGAAGCGGCACGTTAAGTTAAAATGCTCTCTTATTTTGGGATGAAATCATGATTTCCAAGTGCGATTATATTGATACATCTATACATGATTACACAGTAAAGGCAAACTATTTCCTATTCAAACAAAATGACAATTACAACTGGTGACAAAAAGTTGCAAAAATTATATTGTTTCTATGCCATCTGACTTTAGGACTGTTTATGAGCCAAGTTTATTAAGCAGTGAGTCTTTCACGCGTACTTCGAAAAATTACTCTGGTTGGCTACCTCATGAGCAATCTCAAAAAGCTTCATGTTCAGACAATCTCAATCCTAACTCAAGTACCTTGGCTTTTATACATATCCTTGAAATGTGAATTAGCTAGTTTGTTATACAAATATCATTTTTAACATGTTCGTCGAATGTGATTGTTTTTCAAGTTATTGATTGCTCAGCTGTGTGTATTTTAGCAACCAAAATTGACTTTTTAAAAGCATCATGCTATCTTCTTATCGTTGTTCCTATTGTATTGGTTGTTCTAAAAATTGGTCATCTATATATATATTGTTGCAGGCATTCTGCTTTCATGCTGACAAGGAATTATTAAGAGAACCTCGAATAGTCAGGGTTGGTCTTATTCAAAATTCTATTGCTCTTCCAACAACTGCACCCTTTTTGGACCAAAAGAGAGCCATCTTTCAGAAAGTGAGGCCTATTATTGATGCTGCAGGTGCTGCAGGAGTGAATGTTTAATGCTTGCAAGTGAGTCATAGCATGAGCATTGACAATTCTCAGGAGTTAATTTTCCCATCAAAGTTGGAAAAATTATGAGTG
Organism: Camellia granthamiana; assembly: GCA_036172215.1. NCBI lineage: Eukaryota > Viridiplantae > Streptophyta > Magnoliopsida > Ericales > Theaceae > Camellia > Camellia granthamiana. The sequence continues at coordinate 126,407,269 of CM069908.1, read as the reverse complement.
CTTTTTTTCTCTAATTCAAGTACAGGAGGCATGGATTATGCCGTATGGCTTTTGCACTCTTGAGAAGAGATGGTGTGAACTCGCAGAGCCTGTTGATGGAGAATCGACACAATTTCTTCAGGATCTTGCAAGGAAATATGACATGGTCATAGTAAGTCCAATTCTTGAGAGGGATTTGAAACATGGAGAGACTCTTTGGAACACTGCTGTAATAATTGGAAATCATGGTAACATAATTGGCAAGCATCGGAAGGTAAATGCCATAGTTTGTGGTTACATTTTTGTGATGTTTTGTTTAGCATTTCATGTTGAAATCATAATTACAATTTGTATCTGGCAGAACCATATACCCCTAATCGGGGAGAGCACATATTACACGGAAGGGAACACTGGGCATCCTGTGTTTGAGACAGCTTATGGAAAGATTGCGGTTAACATTTGTTATGGGAAGCACCATCCTCTGAATTGGTTGGCTTTTGGCTTAAATGGTGCCGAGCTTGTTTTCAATCCATCTGCTACTATTCGTCAATTCAGTGAACAAATGTGGCCTGTTGAGGTTTTCCTTCACTCATTTCCTTGCTTGATAGGAAGTTCTTGCATTGAGATTTTCTATTCTTATAAACTGCGAAAATAGTTTAAAAAGTAGAGCTTTTGGTGTCCAATTGCGAAAAGGATTCATTATGAGATCTTTAATTTACAGTGTTGTCAATATTTAAGATTGCTATTTGGAATTGAATTGACATTTGTGTGTGATAAAATAATGTCGCAGGCACGTAATGCTGCAATAGCAAATAGTTACTTTGTTGGGTCAATCAATCGCGTTGGAAATGAGGTCTTCCCCAATCCATTCACTTCGGGTGATGGAAAGCCTCAACATACAGATTTTGGGCATTTCTATGTATCAAGTCATTTTTCAGCACCAGATGGTTCATGTACACCATCTATATCCTGATACAGGGATGGGTTGATTATATCAGACATGGATCTCAGCCTTTGTAGGCAGCTGAAAGATAAATGGGGGTTTCGAATGACTTCCCGGTATGAGTTGTATGCTGAGTTGCTTGGCCGGTATGTTAAGCCAGACTTTGAGCCCCAAGTCATTTCTGATCCTTTGTTACACAAGTAACTATTCTTAAGTTCTCAAGTTAAAAACTATTTTGAATTTGAAAATTGATTATCTCCAATTATCAGGGTAAAATAAGGTTGGCATTTTGCCTAATGATTGTATAACACTTTTTGTGGTGTGACATTGTGGATTCTGACTCCTAATGGAATTTGATACTTTTTTGGTGGTGTGTTTATTTTCTTTCCCATATAACTAGTGGTGATTGTTGGATTTAGTTATTAATTGTTAAATTGAAATTACTCGATTGATAAATAAAAATTTAAAAAAAAACGATATCAGTGTAAAATAAATGTTTGTTGTTTATGGTGGTTGTACATAATTTACCAGGAGTGATTGATCCTTTTTTTTTACTTGGTTCTGTCAACCATCAATTAAAGGACAAATAACAAGGTGAAAAGTGACAAATTCATCAAGCCATTGCCTCCTTTTTCTTTTCTTCTTCTTCTTCTTCTTCTTCTTCATTTTTAATTTTTATTTTTTATTTTTTATTTTTTATTTTTTTGTAGTGATCGGTAAAAATGGAAAATGCATAATATTACATAAAAAATTTGTAATGGTTATGACAATTTATGGTTAACAAATGTTTTTAAAAAAATACATAACATTATTATGAAAATGTAATTTTTTTTTTAAACCATAAATCGTCGTAACTTTATTAAAAGATTACATAATAATTGTCATACAAATATATAATATGTATAAAAAATATGTAATAAGATACATATGGTACATGCTCAATACTAGATGTGTAACGAAGGTTTCCTTGTCTAAGTATTACTCTTTCAATCTCAAATTATTTGTTAAACATAAAAAATAAGAATTTAAAAATAATTTGGTCTTAAAAATTTTGATTTTGTTATTTTAAATTTTAGTATGAGAATATATTATTTTTAATTATTTATAAATAATCTTATTATTTTTATATTATATTTTTAATTATTATTTTGTTTATATTATTTTTATAAATAATCTTCTACTTCTTTTGTGTTGCCTTTGGGTGTCTGACAGGTTGGAATAATCTAGTAAACTTGAACCATGTGGCTGATATGTGTACGTTGCACATTACCTGCATATATAGCTATTGCCTTTATACCCTTTCTCCTCTTTTCTTGCTGTCATTGTCTTGTGGTGAGTCTTCCTGTCTTGTTCTATCAGATTTATACTTGCAAATTGCAAATTATCAGTGCATAGCTCATGATACTGAATGCATTTTTCATATTCCTCATACTGAGTGCATAGCTCATGTTCTATCAGATTTAGACATGCACAACCCAGCTTTGAACAAAAATATTTTGCCTGAAACTGGGTCTTTGGATCATGTTGGATTATTCATTTTGATTGAGTAAAAATTCACTAATAATATTTGGTGTGATCTACACAAAACATTAATTTTGTGAACATTCCTGATTTTGATATTACTTGAATTTGAATTTCAACAGGAATAGGAATATTCTATACAAACCTACTTTGCTTTGTTTATCTCTGTTCAGTGTTTTTTCTCTTAGTTTTCTTTTTTTCTTTTTTCTTTTTTTTTTTAATATTTTAATATTTTATTATTAATTATTTCCTCATGATAATCCATAGACACAACCATTTATTCAGAGGCTGGGAAGCCATGTGTAGACAATATACATGTCACTATTAGGGGTGCATAGTATTATATTATGACATTGTTTTCTTGTTCCAAATTTTATGCGCTGCAGCAGACGATGGTCTGTCACATTTTTCTTTATTTTTTTAATTATTCCATGTCTTCAGCGGAAAATTGAATGTATTGTTGATCTGTTCTTCCTTGTTAAGTTTGTATAATGCAATTGCTTATAGTTCTGAAAACAAGGCCTCATATTGGCAGCTGTTTTTTGTCGGAAATTCCTCCTTTTTTCTTGGCATTTGAGTTGCAACTCTTCAGACTATTTACATGTTTTGCAACAGATACATAGATTCGAAGAGAAGGTTCCAACATGTTTTGGAGGCATGTGGTGTGTACAAGTCTCTTATTAAACTTGGTGTCAAGGAGGGTGACACCGTTGCTGTTGGTGAGGTGCGTTTTTATTGTTTTGACTTTCCAGTTCATTATTTTACCTAACCGAAGCATGAAAGAATAAAGACAAAATGTATGAGATTACAGAGGGCTTGCATAGTATAAAGTACTGACATGATAAGTTGCCGATGATTTTGATAAGGTTTGTTTGACCTATGTGGAGCACAGGGTTGAATTTGATCAATCATGATGAACTGTTACCGTTTATCTCCCAAATAGAGAAGACTAATTTTCAAGAAAATATAGAATAGCATGAACATTTTAAGTTTGATTCTTTATTGGTTCATAAAGATCTCAATAGTTCACACAATAGTGTTTATCAAGTTTCATTTTTTTGTCTTTTGCCAACTTCATTTTCAACTCAAAGCTTTATCTTCTATACATTTCTTACTTTTAGTTTCAGTAAGAAATTTGAAGGTCTTTTTGGTGCCTACCAGATGGAGATGGTATGGCACGACTCTGCAGACAGCTTCCAATTAAATTTGAGGAAGGGGTCAACCAGTTCAATTAAATGGCCTCAGTGGACATAATGTAACCGTGTCATTCAAGTGCCATTGTGCCAATCCATTACTATCAATGGAAGCTTGACTGAACCCCTTATTCCTCAGCAGTACCATTCTAGCAATGCCGGTATTGTAACTTTATCTACTTTCATTTCAATATGTCTTGAATTTTTTCCTAACTGCATTGTTTAAGCCTCACTAATATACTATGCAGTTATGATGGTTGAGGGTTTTAACTAATGAACTTGTCTGAGGCCATCCAGATTTGGAGTTCAAACATATGTGCAGTCCTTCATGATTGGGAGAGTTTCATGAGGATTAGTGTTGCAGAGCAAATATTTTATTGTTTCTTGCTGAATAATACTTTACATGATGAATTTATAACCAAACTGGCCTGTATTCTTTTAATTTAATTGATCAACTGAAATAAGGAAGAATACACGGTTGCCTTTTTTATTGGCTTGCTCATAATTTGAGATGTGATTTCATGTATGCCCATGTTATATTTTTGTGATGATCACGTGCGGAAAAAATTATTGTTGTCCTTGGGAATTTAATTCTCTCTAATTAAGTATTGAATTGGAGAGGTGGTGTTGGAACAGATGGGTTTACTTCGATGATCTAAAGCATTTATTTGTAATGATCACATTTATTTTAAAAAAATAAACCTTTTTTTTTTTTTTTTTTGGTATGCTCTACTCAGCAAATCACTCAATACTATTTTTTAATTCTAAATTTAAAAAAAATTGTTAGTTATACTACTTTTTTCACAAAAAAAAATGAATTAATTTGGTAGTTTATTTGGCATAATTATACCATGCCCTTTGTAATAAAAAAAATACCGAACAAAAAAAAATTAACCTTTTTTTTTTTTGGGTACTTACGTGTAGGTTCTAATAAGTGGACTTATTGTCTAATAGGTCCTATGGAAAAAATTTGTCATAAAAAAAGTCACTAATTGTAAGCTTTAGCAACAATTTATAAAAATCATGACAAAAAAAGTCACTAATTATCAATTTTTAGTGACATATAAAAAATTGTCACAAAAAAATTATTTTTAGCGACAATTTTACCAAGATTTATTTTCAATAGGACTTGATGGAAATTAATTCAAACTATTAGGACCTATTGGTAGTTTACCCTTTTTTTTTTTTGGTATGCTCTACTCAGCAAATCACTCAATACTATTTTTTAATTCTAAATTTAAAAAAAATTGTTAGTTATACTATTTTTTTCACAAAAAAAATGAACTAATTTGATAGTTTATTTGGCATAATTATACCATGCTCTTTGAAATAAAAAAATACCGAACATATTTTATTTTTGCCCATGTCTTTATTCAGAAAATGAACATGTCCATATTTTTAAAACTAAAATATTTATTTGAACTTTCATTATTTTTATATCTATAATACACATGGTTGGAAGAATGATGATAGTTAAATAAATTTATTAGGTAAAAACGAACGATAGACATAAACACAAAATTCAAAATGTCAAGTTTAGCATAGAGAGGAAGAGAGAAGAAGAGGAGGCTAAAATTAGCATTAGCCACTTATGTCAATTGAAATCTCATCAATTTGTCAATTTATCACTACCAAACATCTCATAACTTGTCTAGTTCTTTCATATCTGTCAATTAAATTGTATATATATTTTCACAGAAAAGCATAGAAACAAAATCAATCACACAAAAACATAAACAGAAACACGAAATCAATCGCTCAGAAATTAGAAAGAACGAGAGATACTGGATGAATTATCGTGCGTGTCGATATGTATAGAGAGAAAGTCATATATCTATATATGTATACGTAGATCTTGAAATCCTAGGCAAGAACTAAAAATGCAACATAAGCAGAGATGAAAACTTTGATTCATTCATCGTAAACAAAAGTTGATGAAAATCTTCAAAGAAATGTGTGTAAATGTGGAGTAAGAGGGGCATTACTGAGCCGGATTATGATGACGAAGCTGGGAGAGCTCTTTCAAGTGCAGAAGTGAAAGGTGTTTGTAGAGAGAGAAGTGAAGTACTATTTGTGTATATATATAGAGGTGTAATGTTTCAGACCCCCACTGGGGGGTGACCCCCAGTACCCCCAGTGGGCTCTGATTGGTGCAAAAAAAAAATTTATTTTTTATTTTTTTTCTTCTTCCAATAACCAGCCCCCACGTGTGTGTGGGGGTGGTGGGGGGTGGGGGAAAACTGGGGGTCTCCATCAGTTCTCATATATAGAGGGAGAGAAACAACTTCAGGCTCTGTTTTCAGTTTCATCGCATCTGCAAGCTGGAAGAATTTTACCTAAATATGGCTTAATGTGGCTTATGCATGATTATACTAGATTCATCTCATTAAGTAAGATACATGTACATCAATTAGATGGTGACTAATTATTGATGAATGCACCTATATATACAATGTATAGAAGACTAATGCTAATGCATTGAATATGATGGATTCATTATGAATGAATCTTAGAGATGCACATTGAATGCGATGGATTCATTATGAATGAATCTTAGAGATGCACATTGAATGTGATGAATTCATTATGAATGAATCTTAGAGATGCATTATGTATCTATTATGAATATGTAAGATACATTAATCTACCTAATGAATTCATTAATATAGAAGATGCATTATGTATCATGAATGTATAAGATACATTAATCTATTTAATGAAATTCATTGAATGAATGGATTCTTTGATGGGAAGAATACTAGTATAAATAGTGTAAGGTCCCAAACCATACTCTCCATCAAAAACTTAAGTTGTCACCACAAGAAGGCTCCCATCGCCTAGAGAGAGAGAAGTGGTTTGAAGATCTTAGACAAGTTAAGAACTTAAAGATCAAAGTCTTCCATTCAAGGTTTCTCTTTCTTGCAAGAGGATTTCATACTATCATGGATCAAGGTATGTATTTACTTAAGTTGTATAGTAGAAATTCATATAGTTTTCATGTATAGAATTGAATCCTTAATGGTTTTTAGTTTATGTTCCGCAAAGTTTTCTATCAATTGGTATCAGAGCATGGTTCTCAATTCTGATGCATGAAACGTATAAGTATGAATTTCATTTTATAATGATGTTTGGTGTAAACAAGTGCAAAACCTTGATTTACACTTGTCCAATTTTATTTTATTTTTGGCCAATCTTTTATTCTATTGATATTAAAATAAAAATTGAAAATTATTGAACAAGTGGTAATTAAGATAATGTTTTATGCACTTATAATGTTTTGTTACACACCTTATGAGTTGAAACATTGTTGATGAGATGATTAGTATAATAAATATAGCAATAAGTTTTTCTGCCCAACGATGATAAACTTCTCACGTGCTTTAGTTAATAAAATAAAATAAGAGACATTTGAGTTTTTCTGCCCAAACGGTGATAAACTCGTTACGGTCTTAATGATTATTTTATTTTATTTTATGTTGTTTATTTTTATTAGTCATCTCATTTACTTTTATGAATTGTTAAAATATATTGTTATTCGGCCCAACGGAAGGATAACTTGATTTCGTATCTAACTAATTGTGTTTTATAGTTAGATATATTTAACTTGTGGTGTTATTTTTATGAGATGTGAAAAGTAGTTTTCTTGATTATATTATGTAATGGATATTATGTGTTTGCAGCATTGAATCCTACTGCCATTAATAGTTACTTGTCTGGTATTGAAGCTTTGAGTGGAACTAATTTTAAGAAATGGAAGGAACAAATTGGAATTGTTTTGGGAATTATGGATTTAGACTATGCATTAAGAGAGCCAGCTCCTACAAAGCCTAATGATACAAGTTCTAAGGAACACATGGCTTTATATGAAAAATGAGAATGCTCTAATCGCTTAAGTCTAATGATAATGAAAGGCTCAATTACGCCTGCAATTCAAGGAGCAATTCCTGTTTCTGAAAGTGCAGTGAGCTATATGAAATCTATTGAAGAACAATTCATTGGAACTTCCAAATCCCTTGCTAGTACTCTCATGATTAAAATGATGACAATGAAATATGATGGTTTGAGTGGTGTTCGTGAACATATCTTAAAGATGAATGACATGGCCTCTCAATTAAAGGGAATGGACATGGAAATTTCTGAAGGTTTTCTTGTTCATTTCATTATAACTTCTCTTCCTGCGCAATTTGGTCCTTTTAAGATCAATTATAATACGCAGAAAGATAAGTGGAAGATAAGCGAGTTAATTGCCATGTGTGTTCAAGAAGAAGAGATGCTTAAAGCTGAAAAGCCTGATATGGCTCACCTTACCACTTTGGGTCCAACCAAAAAGATTTTCAAGAAAGGCAAAAGTAAGAAGAAGAAGAATGCAAATGATGAAACTCACAAGGCTAATGAAGAAAATAAGATTCGATGCCATTTCTGTCGAAAGAAAGGTCACATAAGAAAGGACTATCCAGGTTTTAAAAGTTGGTTGGACAAGAAAGGTAACACTCAATGCTTTGTGTCTTATGAATCCCTTTTGGTAGATGTTCCACCAAATTCTTGGTGGATTGACACTGGTGCAAGTATTCACATAACAAATTCCATGCAGGGATACCTTACAAGTCGGAAACTAAATAAAGGAGAACGAACCATTACGGTTGGGAATGGAATAGAAGTGGACGATGTGGCTATTGGCACCCTCCGTCTAATTTTAGACTCTGGTTTCATTTTAGATTTAGTAAACACAGTTTATGTTCCTGTTTTTACTAGAAACCTAATTTCTGTTTCACAACTTGATTCCTGTGGTTATGAATTTAAGTTTGGAAATAATAAAGTCTCCTTATTCCACAATTCTCATATGATTGGTTCTGGTACTTTATATGGTAATCTTTATTCATTGAATTTAGATTCCACTTATGCACAATCTCTTTTATCCTTTAATGTAAACGACTTGGTAAATAAAAAAAGAAAGCGAGTGAATGAAAATTCATCATTGTTGTGGCATAAGCGCTTGGGCCACATATCAAGAGAAAGGATGGAACGTCTTATTAAAGACGGAATTTTAAGTTCACTTGATTTTTTTGATTTTAGTACTTGTGTGAATTGCATTAAAGGAAAATACACAAAGACAAAGAAAAAGGGTGCTACTAGGACTACTGAATTATTAGACATAATTCATACTGATATATGTAGTCCTTTTACTGTTCCAACTATTTCTGGACATAATATTTTTCTACTTTTATTGATGACTTTTCTAGGTATACTTATGTGTATCTTATTCGTGAAAAATCAGAAGCACTGGATATGTTCAAACTCTATAAAGCTGAAGTTGAAAATCAACTTGGTAGACGAATTAAAAGTGTAAGATCTGATAGAGGTGGTGAATATCATGGTAGATTCACTGAGTCGGGTCAAAATCCAAGTGCTTTTGCTTTATTTTTGGCTGAGAATGGTTTTGTTGCTAACTACACAATGCCTGGTACACCTGAGCAAAATGGTGTAGCTGAGCGACGAAACCGTACTCTTTTGGACATGATGAGAAGCATGATGAGTAACTCTTCTTTGCCAGATTACTTGTGGGGTGAAGCTTTAAAAACTGCTGTACATGTTCTTAATAGGGTTTCTAGTAAGGCTGTGCCTGTAACTCCTTATGAGTTGTGGGTCGGTAGGAAATCTAATTTGAATTATTTATATGTATGGGGTTGTCCTGCTGAAGCAAAAATTTTCAACCCACAAATAAAGAAATTAGACCCTAGAACTATAAGTTGTTATTTCATTGGATATCCTGAGAGATCAAAGGGTTTTAGATTCTATTGTCCCACTCATAGCACAAGAATTGTTGAAACTAGAAATGCTATGTTCTTAGAGGATGAAAACATTAGTGAGAGTATGAATCTCAAAAATATTTCTTTTGAGGAAAATCGTGATTTTACGTCTTCCACGATTATCCAAGAAAATGTTGTACCTGAACCTATTGGTACACAAGAGATTTCTCACATTGGAAAAGAAGTTGTCCCAGTTGCAGAACAACCTTTACGCAGATCACAAAGAGAAAAGAAATCAGCCATATCAGATGACTATGAGGTTTACCTAAATGAGTGCGATATAGGCTTGGAGAACGATCCTGTTTCTTATGCCCAAGCCATGAAAAATGGAAATGCAACTCAATGGTTAAATGCCATGAAAGATGAGTTAAAATCCATGAAAGACAATAATGTCTGGGATCTTGTAGAATTGCTTAAGGGAGCCAAAACTGTTGGATGCAAATGGGTTTTTAAAACCAAGCGTGATCCTAAAGGCAATGTCGAAAGATACAAGGCCAGATTAGTTGCTAAAGGATACACTCAAAAAGAAGAGATAGACTATAGGAAACTTATTCTCCTGTTTCTAATAAAGATACCTTAAGAATAGTCATGGCCTTAGTAGCTCATTATGATTTAGAGTTACATCAAATGGACGTTAAAACAGCCTTTTTGAATGGTGACTTGCATGAAGTGGTCTACATGGACCAACCTGAAGGTTTTCAGGATGAAAGCAAAGAAAATATGGTTTGTAGGCTTAAGAAGTCCATATATGGTCTAAAGCAGGCATCTCGACAATGGTATCTTAAATTTCATGAAGTTCTCACCAAATTTGATTTTAAGGATAATGTGGTTGATCAATGTGTCTACCTTAAAATCAGTGGGAGCAATATCTGCATTATAGTTTTGTATGTTGATGATATATTGCTTGCTAGCAATAATTTGGGAATGATACACGAGACAAAGAAATTTCTTACGAGAAATTTTGAAATGAAAGATCTTGGTGAAGCCTCTTTTGTCATTGGGATAGAAATTCACCGAGATAGGTCTCGTGGTATTTTAGGATTGTCCCAAAGAACCTATATCGAAAAGGTTCTTAAAAGGTTCAACATGCAGAACTGTTCAAGTAGTGTTGCCCCTATAGTTAAGGGTGATAAATTTAGTGAATTTCAGTGTCCCAAAAATAATTTAGAAAGGGAACAAATGAAAGAAATTCCTTATGCCTCTGCAGTTTGGAGCATTATGTATGCTCAAGTTTGTACATGTCCTGACATAGCATTTGTAGTTGGTATGCTTGGTCGATACCAAAGCAATCCCGGACTTGATCATTGGAAAGCAGTTAAGAAAGTGTTGCGATATTTACAAGGCACTAAAGATTACATGCTCACTTATCAAAGAACAGACAACCTTGAAGTGGTCGGTTATTCAGATGCTGATTTTGCTAGATGTAAAGACACTCGAAAGTCCACTTCTGGGTATATTTTTATGCTTGCTAATGGACCCATTTCATAGAAGAGTCATAAGCAGACTTTGACAGCTTCTTCCACTATGGAGGCAGAGTTCATAGCATGTTATGAAGCCACATGTCATGCAGTATGGCTAAAGAATTTCATATCTGGATCACAACTTGTCGATTCAATTTCGAAGCCCTTACAAATTTATTGTGATAATGATACTGCTGTGCGGTTCTCCAATAATAACAAAACTTCAGGAGGATCAAAGCATATTGATATCAAGTATCTAGTTGTTAAAGAAAAGGTTCTGAATCAGACTTTTTCTGTAATAACCCTCACCACTGATTACTGATAACCCAACTGATTACTGCTAAACTGAGACTGATTATGATTGGTAATTGAACTAATTGAAATACTGGACTGACTGACTGGAATCTGAAACTGAATTGATTAAGTATATTTGTTATATTGCATTTCTATCTGTTGCTTGTTTGATTATCTGTTCATGTTTTTATGTTTAAACTGCAATTGAAGGCCTTATCGGCGGCCGAATCTGAAATCGATTAGTGATTTATGATCATTAGAATTTATGTGATTTTATAGCATATTTATCTGAAATGTGATTCTGTATGATTGAATTAGATCAAATATGCTAATTTACAAGAGTTGGACTTATTTACTTAAATGCCATCTAGTGGGTCTTTGTTTAATAACATATTGAGGCTTGAGTTACATTTAGACAAACATTTCCTCAGCCATTTTTCTTAGACTCAACCGACCTAGAGAGAGAGTGAGAATTGAGTTCAACATTGTTGATTTGCTTGGGATTTGAAAGAATTGAAGGGAGGATTGCAAACTTGAGCTTCTAGTCTTATAATTGGAGACTTAAGGTAGGAAATCCAACCTTTTATTGATGTATTTAAGATTATTCTTGCATGGTTCATGGTCTATTTGAGGGTAGAGCCTAGAATTGGTGCTAAATTGTTGAATAGAAGCTTAATCCTTGCATGCATGTCTATATTGATGAACTTTGAGTTGATTTCATGGAAATTGTTACATGCATGTTCATATCTTTGCTAAGGGACAAGAATTCACCATGTTTTCGAAGAAATAGACTCATTTGCTCTTGTATAGAAGCCTTGAATTCCAATGAGACTTTGCATGTTACATATTCTTCATGTTCTTGAAATATTGTTTGAAATCATGTCGAATTGATCTTCCTTTGGGGCTTTGATTTTACAATTGAGCTTTGAATCATGTTAAACTATGAGTTTTGAAATGTTTTCCAGAAAATTAGCCCAAAAAGGTTGGTTTTGATATATTTGAACTTGAATTTGAGCTTGAAGTTCGAATTTGGGAATTCCAAATTTTGAACTTACGCTCGAGCGGGGAAAGTGGCGCTCGAGCGTAAAATTCATGCTCCCAGTACTTTGCACTGTTTTGATGTCCGCTCGAGCGGGGTATTGGACGCTCAAGCAGGACCTTGTGTCTTACGCTCGAGCGGCTATTGAGCGCCCATCGAGCGTGATTTTCGAGCATCCAGTACTTTTGACTGTTTTGCAGACCGCTCGAGCGTGGGAAGTGACGCTCAAACGGGAACCTTTGTCTGCATGTCCGCTCGAGCGGAGTAACCTACGCTCGAGCGGGACCCCTGTTTTCTGAAAATTCTGAAAATGCTTTTAAAGTGCATCTTTGCATCCTCATTCCATCCTAGGCATTCTTAGGCCTAGTTTAAGGCATCTTAATGAGGATATAGATGTAGAACACACCGAGGCAAATTAGGGATTAAATTATTATCTTTCCCAACTGTGTAGCTTAGTGTGTTTTCATCCTGTAAACTGTGTAGGGTTGGCTTTCCGAGGAGACGCTCTAGCTTACTGTAGCCCAGAACTCTGTGAGTAACAACTGTGTAAAGATATGTTCAAAAATGATTACCTTCTGTAATGACCCTCACCACTGTTTACCGAATAACCACTGATTACCGTTAAACTGAACTAATTATGACTGATAATTGAACTGAATGAAGTACTGAACTGACTGACTGAGTATATCTATTGTATTGCATTTCTATCTGTTGATTGATCATTTATCTGTTCGTGTTTTATGTTTAAACTGCTAATTGAAGGCCTTATCGGCGGCCGAATCCGGAACCTAATGATGTTTTATAATCACCATAATTTATGTGATTTTATGCTATAATTATCTGAAAATTGATTAGGTGTGATTAAATTAGATTAAATTGAATTAATTAAGGAGTTAGGCTTATTAACATTTTTGCCATCCTTAGTGGCCACTACCTATACACCTTTGAGCTCATACACTTAATCACAAAACACAATTCACCAGCCACTTTGAGCACAAAACCGATCTAGAGAGAGAGGGAGAGAGAAAATTGATGTGTTCTTGAAGATTTGGCTTGAAAGACTTGAAGGAGTTGAAGCTTAAGTGCATAATTGAGCCTCCATACCTCTAATTCTAGACTAAGGTAGGAATTCCATCTTCTTATTGTTGTCTTTGAGCTAATTCTTGCATGATTCATGCTTCATTGTAGAACTAAGGCATGATTTGGTTCTAGATGTTGAATTATAGCTTAATTCATGCATGCATGTTAGTATTGTTGGATTTTGAGTTGAGTTCATGACAAATTGTCACATGCATGTCCATGTTTAGAGTGTAGGCCATGACTTCATCTTGTTTGTGAACCAATTGGCTCACTAGAGCATGTTTTGAAGCTTGGGAATTGATTTAAAGTTCATGCATGTCATGTTTGAGGATTGTTCTTGAAAAATGGTTTGAAATTGGGTTTGAATTAAACACCCTTGGGCTTTGATTTCTTAAATTGAGCTTTGAATCATGTTATTCTATGCGTTTACAAGTGTTTTTCCAGGAATTAGCCCAAGAGGATCGAAAAGTATGCTTTTAAACTTGATTTTGAACTTGGAGCTCAAATCTGGAATTTCCAGGTTTTAGTTGTCCGCTCGAGCGGGGGAAGTGCCGCTCGAGCGGGGAAATCGAGCTCCCAGTACTTTGATCTGTTTTACAGTCCGCTCGAGCGAAGGGATGCACGCTCGAGCGGAGAAATCGAGTATCCAGTACTTTGCACTGTTCATCAGTCCGCCCGAGCGGAGAAATGTACGCTCGAGAGGAGTATTGTGTGACACGCTCGAGCAGGAAAGTTGATGCTCGAGCGGGTCCCTTTGTTGCATGTACGCTCGAGCGGGAAGACCTGCGCTCGAACGGAACCCTGTTTCACTGAAAATTTCTGAAAATGTTTTCTAAGTACATCTTTGCATCCTCATTCCATCCTAGGCATTCTTAGGCCTAGTTTAAGACATCTTAATGGGGATATAGATGGAGAACACACCGAGGCACTTAGGGATTAAGTTATTATCTTTCCCAACTATGAACTTAGTGTGTGTTCACTCTGTTAACTGTATAGGGTTGGCATTCCAAGAGGACGCTCTAGCCTACAGTAGCCCAGAACTCTGTGAGTAACAATTGTGTAAAGATATGTTCAAAACGATTATTTTCTGCATACTGAACTGAACTGTTTACTGAACTGATATTGTTATTGAATGAATGCATGTCCTATATTCTGAACTGTATTGTGGCATCCTTAGCAACTACTGTTTACTGTTACTGTTACCGTTGAGAAATCTCTGCCATCAACGGTCTGTGAACGGACGGCCCCACCGACGGTCTATGAACGGGTGGATTTGTCTAATCGATTCGGTTCCCACGTTGGAACCACTACTGTTTACTGATTGATGGCCATCATTACTGTTCGGTCTCTAAGACCTACTGTTTACTGTACTGTCATGCTAATGGATGTACCACATACGACCGTTTACTGTACTGAGCAACTAATATACTGATTGAAATGAACTGTTTTCATACTGTAAGGACATTCGTTCTAAACCCCTTTACGCGTCATGTTATTCACTGGGCTTTAGCTCACTGCTCATATATATATGTAGGTGTACAGGCACCAGACCGCAACTAGGAGCGTCGGGGTAAACTCCAGTTTTGTCAAGCCAACTACCGTGCCTCACTGTGAGGTTCCAGGTTGCTATGCTTTGGCTTAAGGGTCTTTTTATTTCCCCGTCTGTCTTGGACTGCTTTTGTAATATTGTATAATCTGTTACTGTACTATTTAATAGGGATTTGATCCCTGTCCTGAATGGTTGTAAATGTTTTGCATACTGATCTGCATAATGTATGGAAAATCTTTTTGGCATACAGACTGTCATAGCTCATTGGACATTATTTGTTTACTGTATTGGCTTCCGCCATGCCCCTGTACTCTGTTTTACTGTATTACTGTTCAGTAAGCCTTCGGTAATCTCGGATTACTGGCCGGTTACGGTGCTAAACCCATAGGGGCGGGTTTGGGTCATGACACCTTCTGAACAACTGAACTGTACTGTTTCTGAATTGATACTGTTAATTGAATGAATGTATGTCCTATATTCTGAACTGTATTGTGGCATCCTTAGCAACTACTATTTACTGCTATTGTTACAGAGATCTCTGCCGGTTCCCTTGTTGGAACCACTACTGTTTACTGATTGATGGCCATCATTGACTGCTCGGTCTTTAAGACCTACTGTTTACTGTACTGTTATGCTAATGGATGTACCACATATGACTGAATGATTGAAATACTGATTTAATGAACTGTTTTCATTACTGTAAGGGCATTCATTCTAAACCTCTTTACGCATTGTGTTATTCACTGGGCTTTAGCTCACTACTCATATATATATATGTAGGTGTACAGGCACCAGACCGCGGCTAGAAGCATCGGGGTAAACTCCAGTTTTGTTAAGCCAACCATTGTGCCTCACTGCGAGGTTTCGAGCTTGCCAAGCTATGGCTTAAGGGTGTTTTAATTTCCCCGTCGATCTCTGTATCTGTTTGTAATCTGTATAAACTGTAGCACTGTACTGTACTGTTTAATAGGGATTAGGTCCCTGTTCTGAATGATTGTAAATGTTGTACATACTGTTTTGCACTGTTTATGTATATGAAAAGTCTTTTTGCATACAGACTGTCACAGCTCATTGGACATTGTTTAATTACTGTTTTGGCTTCCGCCATACCCCTGTACTCTGTATTACTGTGTTACTGTTAAGCAGGCCTTCGGTAATCTCGGATTACTGGCCGGTTACGGTGCTAAACCCATAGGGGCGGGTTTGGGTCGTGATAGTTTCCATCTCTCATATTGGTACTACACTCATGTTAGCAGATCCTTTAACTAAAGGTCTCACACCTAAGCTTTTTCAAGAACATGTTGTGCGCATGGGCTTAGTCGAAAGTGTATTATGTTCGTGATAAATGTTATGTTAGTAATGATTATGTTTGTTGTTTTTATTCTTCATACTTGTGCACAATTTAGAAGAAGATGTAAACAACGGGACCATTATAGATGAATTAGCATTAATCACCATTATGTTGCTAATGTCATCTCTGTGATTTAAGATTCACTTATTTATGTTGATGGTAAATATTAACACTATAACCATTGTACAGTCTTGATCAATGTGTAAGTTACTGACTACAATGATTTGGTGCTAATAATTTCATTGAACAGAATCTAATGGTGATGGTGCAATCTTCTAGTGGGAGAACGTTGGCCATATTATGATAATCTAGTGACGTAATATAATCATGCAAGCCAAGTGGGAGATTGTAAGAATTTTACCTAAATATGGCTTAATGTGGCTTATGCATGATTATACTAGATTCATCTCATTAAGTAAGATACATGTACATCAATTAGATGGTGACTAATTATTGATGAATGCACCTATATATACAATGTATAGAAGACTAATGCTAATGCATTGAATATGATGGATTCATTATGAATGAATCTTAGAGATGCACATTGAATGTGATTGATTCATTATGAATGAATCTTAGAGATGCATTATGTATCTATTATGAATATGTAAGATACATTAATCTATCTAATGAATTCATTAATATAGAAGATGCATTATGTATCATGAATGTATAAGATACATTAATTTATTTAATGAAATTCATTGAATGAATGGATTCTTTGATGGGAAGAATACTAGTATAAATAGTGTAAGGTCCCAAACCATACTCTCCATCAAAAACTTAAGTTGTCACCACAAGAAGGCTCCCATCGCCTAGAGAGAAAGAAGTGGTTTGAAGATCTTAGACAAGTCAAGAACTTAAAGATCAAGGTCTTCCATTCAAGGTTTCTCTTTCTTGCAAGAGAATTTCATACTATCATGGATCAAGGTATGTATTTACTTAGGTTGTATAGTAGAAATTCATATAGTTTTCATGTATAGAATTGAATCCTTAATGGTTTTTAGTTTATATTCCGCAAAGTTTTCTATCACAAGCGAGAAACAAAGAAGTGCACTCGCCTTTCACAATTGCGTTCTCTTCTTTTTTTCTTTTTCTTTTTGGACTTGTAATAACCGAATTTAAGCATTATTATGTTTGTATTAACTATTATTTAATTGGAATTCGATTAACAATAAATTTTGAATTTCATCATTTTGAACAATAAAGAAACACATTATTATAAGGTATTTTAATTTTTCACTTTCATGTCACCACATTAGCATTATAGAAATAGGAAAAAAAAAATGGCAAAAAACTTTTTGGCAACAAATAAGAGCAAGATAAACTTTTCAAAAAAATTATTAACTTAGTTGAATTTTGTACTTTTATTGTATCACACAACTAGTTAAATATATATTTTTAAATATCACAAAACTAATGATTGCATGAGGATAAAATCTTTATTAAATCATTTATCTAATTGATATCAATAATGCAATTTATCTATCGAAATTATTTTATAATTTCATAAAATATAATTTTGTTTTCTCCAATATCTCATTTTATTATCCAATTTTTTTTTTTTATAAAAATTAATATAATCTTAATTTAATTTGACAAAGTTGCATGTTCAATCACAACCATGGTGGATATGCAGTTTATAAAGAAAATCGAGTTCCAAGAGTTTGTTAAATTACATTTGTATTATCTAAAGTATTGATTAAATCCCATTTTAGACTTTAATTTTTTTTCTTCAATTTGATAATTAAAATATTCAAATTGTGTCAATGTGGTTTAATTGGTTGTTGACCAGAAAACATAATTGCGGGAAAATGTAATACTTTATGAGGCAAAATTAAAATTCAACGGGAAAGTTTCAATGTCACGTGGAATTCGTTGTCAGTTGACAAAATTGAACCATAATGATTATTTTATTTAATAATTTTTTAATAAATTAAATGTGAGAATGTAATAAGATAATTATTTTATTTTATTCTTGAAACATCTCCAATTCTTTATATATATATAATTTTTTTTCCATCAAATTTATTCAACAATTTAAATTAAAAGCACGATTTGATATATAGCTCACTTTTCCAAGAGTGTAAATCAAAATTTTCATCAAATATTTTTTAAAATACCTAACCCATCTAAAAACCTTATTTAACAAATTCAATGAAAAAAAATTAATTTTCAATCCTTCATCTGTTAATAATTTTTTCAAATTTAATTAAAAATAATTATTAAAAATTTGATGAATAAATTAGATCTAAGTTTTATCAAAATTTTAACTAAATTTAAAATTTGACGACTTTAAAATTTATCCTCATTTGGCAACTTTAAATTTTAACTCCTATTTGGCAAATGGATTGGCTTTTAGTTGAGACTAAAAAAGTACGCAAAGACAAAATAGACTAAATAAGTCAATACGGTAAAATTTTACATTCAAACCATAATCATTTCACTTTTTTTCTAAAACAAACAAAAAAGTTAAAATATTCTTCCTAAACGTAGCTAATTTAGCCTAGCTAAATTAGGCAAAGAGTCAAAGAGTCAAGTTAAAATAGCTCTTTACAAACGTACCCTAGCTAAAAATTAAAAGTTAATAAATTATATAAAAAAGTCAAAAATTCGATTTTCTCTTTACTTTTTACACTTTTTTTTAATAATAATTTAAAAAGTCATTCTAAATATACTAATTTTTTTTAGGAGCATTTACATACAAGTCTTAATTTATGAACTTATACTTCATTAAGTTATAATTAAAAATTTTTAGACCTTCAAGCCCCATTAAATTTTTAATAGTAAGAATTGCCCTACAAACAATGATTGTTCATCATTTATGATTATTTATAAAAGAACATGATAATTTGATATTTATTTTAATTTTCAAAATTTTGAAACATCAACTTTAAAATTGAAAAAACAAAAAAAAAAATTATGTGCAAAAAAAAAAAAAAAAAAACTAAAAGTGTGTCTGGTTTCAGTTTTTTGAAAAAATTGAGTTTTTTGATTTTCGTGTTCTTTTTTTTTTTTCTAGTGAATATTTTTAAAATTTTAAGTAATTCTTTTATTTTTCTAGATGCACTTTACTTAGGTGTACCTAAATAGTAAAATATTTGTGAAAAAATATTTTTAAAAATTAATAAATAAACAAAAATACGAAAATGTAATGATTTTTTTTTGTTTTTTTTTTTTTTTGTATTTAGTGAATTTTTTAAAGATTTTTTTCACAAATATTATACTTTTTAAGTGTGTATTTATATTAGGTGTCTAAAAATTTTAAAAAATATTAAAAAAATTCATTGAAAACAAAAAAAAATACGGAAAATAAAAAAATAGAATTTTCTGAAAAGTGTTTTCTGAAAACAAAAACTATTTTCTTATTTTTGAAAAATTGAAAAATTTGAATTTTTTTTGTGTGCAAAACTGCAAATTTTATGTCTATAAAGTAGCATGATGATGAAACATTGATGTGCAAAACTGGAAAAAAAAAAAAAAAAAAAAAAAAAAAAACACTTCAAAAAATGAGAAAATTGATAATGTTCTCAGTTTTAAAACTGAAAAAAACTGATAATGTTTTCAATTTTATTAGATAGTTGAATCAAACTAATGAGTAGACAGGCAAAAACGTTTAATCTCATACTCTATTTTTTTATCAGTTAGTAAAACAATTATGTGGAATGTTACTATACAAAATTGATAATATTCTTAGTTTTAAAAATTAGAAAAAACTGATAATATTATCAGTTTACTAAATAGGACTTACTATTTCAAAAAATCTTAGATAAGACCTGAGTTGTCATAACATTTATAAATAAAACTTTTAGATAATTAACTCTTTTTTAATCTCATATTTTAGCTAATAGCATGTTGCCAAGCAAGACCTTATTTGAGAAAAGAGCAGGCAGCTTAATACGACGTTGTCTTGTTAGGAAGAACTATTTCATAAACTTCTTGTAGATGCGCCGTAACAGAGGCAATGGTGAAGAGAGAGAGAGAGAGAGAGAGGCATGGAAGGACTCACAGATGAAGAAAGAAGGGCTCTTCGTGGTAGCAAATTCGCTTCTCTTCCTCATTCTGTTTCCTTTCCTTCCCGATCCAAACCCAAACCCAGGTCTTCGTGGTAGCAAATTCGTTTCTCTTCCTCATTTTGTTTCCTTTCCTTCCCGATCCAAACCCAAACCCAGGTCTCACCTCTCTCTCTCTCTCTCTCTCTCTCTCTCTTATATCTTTAGTTTTTTTTAAAAAAATCTATTTAGTTTATTAATTAATCATTATTGCAACTTATCAGACTAATCTGAATTCATTCTACAATCTCTTTCACTCTCTATTCATGGAATTATGAGACTATGATTGTATTTTTGATGAATTTCATGAGAATTTTACCGGGTCTTGATTGAACTGAAAATTCAGACTTTACCCCCAATCAGATGGAATAGATTAAGCATATTGTTTGAATATCATGTGGGTTATTGTATGTTTTTGCTTTGTATTTGATTAATATGGCACAACCCAATTCTTATTTTTTTCATCCCCTCCTCAAATTTCCAAGTACTCAACTCAACTACTCTCTTATAAATCTTTAGTTTTAAAAAAAAAAATCAATTTAGTTTATTAATCATTATCACAACCTCTCAGACTAATCTTAATTCATTTTGCAATCTCTTTCATTCCCTATTCATGGAATTATGAGACTATTATTGTATTTTCGATGAATTTCATGAGAATTTTACTGAGCCTTGAACTGAAAATTCTGACTTCACCCCAATTAGATGGAATAGATAAAGCATATTGTTTGAATATTGAAAAAATTAAAATCCCTCATATATTGATTTGTGATTACGTTTCACTTTTAAATAACGAATAACAATCCCAATTAAATAATCAAAAACAGATCAACACAAAGATTTAACGTGGAAAAATCACAATTAGAGCGCCTCCAATTGTGATAAAAAAAATTACGAGCCAAAGCCACAAAGCAATCCACTAAGAAAATAAAAAGGAACTACACATGTGGATCTTCAATTACCTAGTGAATTCACACCCGAATTTAACCAACTCCAATATGCCTCTTCCACCACCGTTTTCATCTCGGAATTGTTTTGCTCAACGTTTAATCTACAACGCGGATGTCGAATTCACGACGACGAGCTACTCCGAAATCTACCAAAACTTCAGGCCCAAATTCTCTAAAATCCATCGAAGAACAACTCTCTCTTTTATGAATTAAAGAAAACAGACAAACCCTATAAATCCATTGATTAGTCTTAAATCATCAAGAAAGCACTCTTAAAGCACCGTCCAATATAAAACATTTTGTTTTTTTCCTCTTTGAAAATTTGGATGGCTCAAACCCTAAAAATAACAAATTGCGCACTTTATAGAAAATTAGATCACGAAGATCGCTCGAGCGTACACTTCACCACTCAAGCGGTGTGAGTAAAGGCGGTGCAAAACATATTGGCTGACCGTTCGAGTGCAACATTCACTACCTGAGCAGTAAAACTTTCTACCCAGAAATTCAGGCGCTCTGTAAGAGTACTGGGGGATTCTTTTCTCTACTGGAGTGCACAAATGACTGTTTAAAGTGGTCAAACAACTTCGACTGTATTTTTGCTTTTTGCTTCAGCGAAGTGGCAAAAATGAAAGGATCAAGATCACAAGCTACTCTGCATAGGCGCAATTCGGATTGGATTCGCAACTAAACACTCACATCCTCATTGAAATATAAGAGCGAGTAAAATTATGATTGAAAGGAGTTATGTCAAACGAAATTGCCAATTACAAAAACCTAACAATCTATCCCTTTGACAATTCTGTGACAAAACACACCTAACAAATAAAATCCTAATCACCCCAACCCGTAATAGGTAATCAAGATGCTATTAGTGCTATCAGCTGAAAAACAGCTATTAGTGCCATAGTCTGCAATACAACTAATATTGCCACAAGAGTATATGAAAGTAATAGACATATGACAAGATTATCTTGTAGCATGAATAGAAGAAAATTTAAAGAGCATGCAGACATACTAAAAAAACTCCCTCTCAAAAAATATCATATGGGTTATTGTATGTTTTCGCATTGTATTTTATTAATATGGCACAACCCAATTTTTATTTTTTTCATCCCCTCCTCAAATTTCCAAGTACCCTACTCAACTACTCTCTCATTGCAACCTCTCAGACTAATTTGAATTCATTCTTTGATCCCTTTCACTAATTCATGCCAAAACTTAGAACTCTCTACCTTGAATTATGAGACTATTATTGTATCTTAGGTGAATTTCACGAGAAAGAGTGTTGAACTGAAAATTCAGACTTTGCCCCCAATTAGATGGAATAGATCAAGCATATTGTCGGTTATTGTATGTTTTCACATAATATTTATTTGATTAATATGGCACAGCCCAATTCTTATTTTTTCATCCCCTCCTCAAATTTCCAAGTACCGAACTCAATAACCTAAATAAGAAGAAATTCCCTACTGAATTCTCCATTAATCTATAACTTGTATTATTTTATAATAAAAAATCACCTGAAATTTAAGCCTTTTGTTCACAATGTGATGCTTTTTCTGGAGGTTACCTCACCCCGGTGGGCCATTGACAACAAACAAGGCCGCGGCTTTGGCGAAGTTCCTTGAAAGAAAACTCCAGGAGCCTAATGGATTCGCTTCTATAAAGCCCAAACTTGTTGAACTGGTTGTCAAAAATGCAAAGGATACTGTAAATGCAAGTAATTACCGGTTACATCTTGTAGTTTTTTTCCCAATGGTGTTAAATTCCTTTATTCTCGAACTATGCTATGGACCTGATTAAACCTAGTCAAGTTTGTGGACACCCCTTTTTTTCCTTATGTGCAATGCAGGTCAAATTCATGACTTATAAGCCTTATATACATGACCCAACTCATGACCTAATTTTTCTTCGAAGAGTCTTTCCTGTTGGATTATATGGTTTAGACTTGGTATAATAGTGATTTACTAAATCTCATTGATTTTGACTTTTGTTTCTTTTTTATTCTTATCCATATTCAAGTAGCTGGAATTTTCAGAATTCAGATGAATATATACAGAATAGTTAAAAGAAGATATCTGTAACCTAATTTCTTGTTGGAGTTGGAATTCTAACAGCTAACTATAGTAACTTAGTAAGCATTAACGGATTTTTTTTTTTGCAAATTTTGGTTTGTTTTATCCTGATAATAACTTACAAAAGTTTAGTGTTTTTATCCCTATTTGACAAGATAGTATTGTACTCACATTCATTTGTATTTACAATTGGTACTATACCTAATTGGTTCTAGGTGGGCTTACCGGGCCAGTGTTCACTCTTAGACTATCAATCTACTGGGATGTGGTTGTATTTGTTGGTGGGGTGCTTGATCTCTTTCCTTCTTATCATTTGGTGTTTGTATGGAGGTTTGGCGGTGTAGCAACTGGTTCTTTCTGCACATTGTGTGTGGAAATAATGAGTATTCCATTTGATCAATTCTAGACAAAATCCTTGATATAGTGTATATTACTCAGATGTATTCTCATAATTTCACTTGTTTTATACTTCATCTATTACGTTATGATGATGGTTGCCTTTCCTGCTTGTATGTGAATGATCTACTCGCATTAATGATATCTGGGATGTTGCATATATCCCTATAGTATTTCTCATATTGCATTAAGCAATAAAATCCAATGTTCTTTCTATAATAGGTGGGGCTTCACATTTAGGAAGAATAGTTCGACAAGTAGACTCTTTTGGCGACTTTGAGGTGGTTTATTTTTGTGTTCCTGTAATCATTTTGGGAAAAGTTTCAATACACCGGTGTGTTTCTATGACCTATTTTTCTTCCTAATTGGTTGCAAATATGATAGGATTCTTTGGAAGATGGAGGTGAAAAAATTGAGTCAAAGAAACACAAGAAGAAGAAGAAGAAAAAGAAGGATAAGGGAAAAAACAAAAAACAAAAGGTTTGTTGCCATTGACCATTTCATCCTAGTCAAATCAAAATTGTAACCTTTGCTTAGTCTTTAATGTTTTTCTATTGCTATCATCAAAGGACACTGCAGATGCTGTAGTGAAACTGTAACAACCCAGATTTTTAATTATTCTGTAGAATTTATACTAATATTATTTAATCTCAGTTCGGAAAATATATGATTTATTATATATTATTATGCGTAATTTTGTAAAATAATATAATTATTAAAAGTTTAGGGGTCAAAATATAAATAATAATAATATAGATAATATAAATAATAATAATAATTGGTGTGGTACTAAAATAAATAATTAATTTTCTGGTAGTATAAGATAAAGTGTAATTTAATTAAGAATTAATTTATTTATATAATTATATTAAAATATTGGGTCAAAAGGTAATTATCCTAAACATCTATTAAAGATAAGAATGAATCTTTGTAATTATTATCGAAATCTGTCACGTATCAACTCTCCCCCTATAAAAGGGAGGAGCGTCCGCTGGAAAGAAGGGAGGAAAGAAACAGAAAGAAAAGAGGGAAAGAAAAGAAAGAGGAAAGAAAGAGAGGAGAGAAAGAAAGGAAAAATAATGGAAGCTGAAAGGGTCTTTGATAGTGAAAAGAAAGAGTAAGGTATTAAAGTTAAGGTGAGTTATATTATACCTTGAGTCACCAAAATGTATTTTACATATGTTTTGACTTACCAAAATCTATTTTAGACAAGTATGTTTTATTAGTATATTAATAAAAGTTATGTTTTATAAATATTTCAGTTACGTAGATTATTTTCTGAACCCTATTTGCTAAAGTGAAACCCATGGATATGTCTGTTTACATTTTAAAGAATATTTGACTATAACCTTATAAACAATTATGTTTTGTAAGTACCACCACGGGAGTCCCACGCCTTAGGGGACTTAAATAACCATTGGCCTCTGTTTGACCACATTGTGGTCCTCTGTTTGTAATGAATCCATTGACCTCTGTTCTGTGAGGAGCAAAGTGCTGTGCAGAGCTAAGTGCTACACTATTGTGGGAGCCACCTCTAGAATCCGTACGAGCTACCTCTTGAATCCGTACCTCTGTTCTGTGCGGACCAAAGTGTTGTGCGGAGCTAAGTGCTACACTATTGTGGGAGCCACCTCTAGAATCCGTACGACCACCTCTTGAATCCGTACCTCTGTTCTGACTGTCACTTCTGTGACCTATGTTCTGTTTTGTTCTGTACCGTGGTTATGGTTATGTATTTATATAATATCTGTATTTCAGTTTCTGCAACTTAAATGATTTGTTTATGTAAATGTTTTGGCCTAACTAACGATCCATGGTTATTTCGTGTCCCTTATACTCTTGGTATAATGTTTCTCACTCTGCCATGTGCTTATAGTTTTTTACCAATTTGCAGGAAACATGCAATTCAGAAATAGCCTTTGGAAAGTCTTAGATGCGGGGCTGCGGAATAGACACACACACAGTATTGTTATGATATGTTTATATGTAAATATCGGCCTTTTTGGTCAATATATTTTGTAATAAAAATAGAAGCTCCAAAGATTATTTTGGTACCGTTATTTAAATATTACTTCCGCTTGCGTTAATTGATCTGTTTTAGAATTGGCCGTAGGTAACTTCAGTTACTAGCCATCACGATGCTTAACCCTTGGGTACGGGGAGCGGGTCGTGGCAGAAACGGCCTAAAATGAAGCTGAAATTGTGATTCAAACAGGATTCGATTCCAACTGTTTGTATGAAGACATATTGAAGGGTTTACAAACTAGGCTTATCAGAGCATCTGCTTTCACTTTTGATTAGAACAGGCACTATTCCAAGCCCATATGGTAGGGTCAGCCTGAATTTTTTGAGGCCCAAAGCAAACTCAGAAATGGACTCAACTTTTAAACTTTTTTTAAAGAATATATATTGGTAAAATATTAAAAATCTTCAAGTTATTTTACAAATTACATTCCACAATTCCAGTGTGCACGATTGATCCCGATTCAAACTTTTTTTCTTTTTTTTTTTTCAAAATAAAAAAACATAATAATATCAATATTCCTTATAATATTATTTTCTTTTAATAATAATATTTTCCTTTTATTGATTGGTCATCATTGCCTTATAAAATTAGTTTCCTTTAATAATATTCATTTTCCTTTTATTGATTCATCTTCATTGATTCACCTTCGTCCCCCTATATCTATATATACATATTGTATTGCATAGCTAATTATTACACTGAAATCATACAGATACAACAAACAAAGAGAAAGAGAAAGAGAGAGAGAGACAAAACAATTTAATGGCATTCAAGACTTTCTTCTCCCGTATCACATCATCCTTCAAATTCTGCCGCTCCAAAAATCCGTCCAACATCCCAGAAAATCCTATCCAACTCTCCCCAAGCCCTCTCTTCATTGACTGCCAGCTGGCTACCCCGGTCCTTTTCAAACACCACCGATCCTCCTGCAAGCACCACGTCTCCTTCTTCTTCGGCTGTGGGTTCCGCACACACGAAGACGACCTCCCCGAATCACCGCCATGCAAGTGGGACGCCGATTCAAACTTTTTTTCTTTTTTTTTTTCAACATAAAAATACATAATAATATCAATATTCCTTATAATATTATTTTCTTTTAATAATAATATTTTCCATTTATTGATTGGTCTTCATTGCCTTATAAAATTAGTTTCCTTTAATAATATTCATTTTCCTTTTATTGATTCATCTTCATTGATTCACCTTCGTCCCCCTATATCTATATATACATATTGTATTGCATAGCTAATCATTACACTGAAATCATACAGATACAACAAACAAAGAGAAAGAGAAAGAGAAAGAGAGACAAAACAATTCAATGGCATTCAAGACTATCATCTCCCGTATAACATCATCCTTCAAATTCTGCCGCTCCAAAAATTCGTCCAACATCCCAGAAAATCCTATCCAACTCTCCCCAAGCCCTCTCTTCATTGACTGCCAGCCGGCTACCCCGCTCCCTTTCAAACCCCACCAATCCTCCTTCAAGCACCACGTCTCCTCCTTCCTCGGCTGTGGGTTCCACACACACGAAGACGACCTCCTCGAATCACCGCCATGCAAGTGGGACGCCGATTCAAACTTTTTTTCTTTTTTTTTTTCAAAATAAAAATACATAATAATATCAATATTCCTTATAATATTATTTTCTTTTAATAATAATATTTTCCTTTTATTGATTGGTCTTCATTGCCTTATAAAATTAGTTTCCTTTAATAATATTCATTTTCCTTTTATTGATTCATCTTCATTGATTCACCTTCGTCCCCCTATATCTATATATACATATTGTATTGCATAGCTAATCATTACACTGAAATCATACAGATACAACAAACAAAGAGAAAGATAAAGAGAAAGAGAGACAAAACAATTCAATGGCATTCAAGACTTTCATCTCCTGTGTAACATCATCCTTCAAATTCTGCCGCTCCAAAAATCCGTCCAACATCCCAGAAAATCCTATCCAACTCTCCGCAAGCCCTCTCTTCATTGACTGCCAGCCGGCTACCCCGCTCCCTTTCAAACCCCACCGATCCTCCTTCAAGCACCACGTCTCCTCCTTCCTCGGCTGTGGGTTCCGCACAAACGAAGACGACCTCCCCAAATCACCGCCATGCAACTGGGACGCCGATTCAAAATTTTTTTCTTTTTTTTTTTCAAAATAAAAATACATAATAATATCAATATTCCTTATAATATTATTTTCTTTTAATAATAATATTTTCCTTTTATTGATTGGTCTTCATTGCCATATAAAATTAGTTTCCTTTAATAATATTCATTTTCCTTTTATTGATTCATCTTCATTGATTCACCTTCGTCCCCCTATATCTATATATACATATTGTATTGCATAGCTAATCATTACACTGAAATCATACAGATACAACAAACAAAGAGAAAGAGAAAGAGAAAGAAAGACAAAACAATTCAATGGCATTCAAGACTTTCATCTCCCGTATAACATCATCCTTCAAATTCTGCCGCTCCAAAAATTCGTCCAACATCCCAGAAAATCCTATCCAACTCTCCCCAGGCCCTCTCTTCACTGACTGCCAGCCGGCTACCCCGCTCCCTTTCAAACCCCACCAATCCTCCTTCAAGCACCACGTCTCCTCCTTCCTCGGCTGTGGGTTCCGCACACACGAAGACGACCTCCTCGAATCACCGCCATGCAAGTGGGACGCCGATTCAAAATTTTTTTCTTTTTTTTTTCAAAATAAAAATACATAATAATATCAATATTCCTTATAATATTATTTTCTTTTAATAATAATATTTTCCTTTTATTGATTGGTCTTCATTGCCATATAAAATTACTTTCCTTTAATAATATTCATTTTCCTTTTATTGATTCATCTTCATTGATTCACCTTCGTCCCCCTATATCTATATATACATATTGTATTGCATAGCTAATCATTACACTGAAATCATACAGATACAACAAACAAAGAGAAAGATAAAGAGAAAGAGAGACAAAACAATTCAATGGCATTCAAAACTTTCATCTCCCGTGTAACATCATCCTTCAAATTCTGCCGCTCCAAAAATCCGTCCAACATCCCAGAAAATCCTATCCAACTCTCCGCAAGCCCTCTCTTCATTGACTGCCAGCCGGCTACCCCGCTCCCTTTCAAACCCCACCGATCCTCCTTCAAGCACCACGTCTCCTTCTTCCTCGGCTGTGCGTTCCGCGCAAACGAAGACGACCTCCCTAAATCACCGCCATACAACTGGGACGCCGATTCAAACTTTTTTTCTTTTTTTTTTTCAAAATAAAAATACATAATAATATCAATATTCCTTATAATATTATTTTCTTTTAATAATAATATTTTCCTTTTATTGATTGGTCTTCATTGCCATATAAAATTAGTTTCCTTTAATAATATTCATTTTCCTTTTATTGATTCATCTCCATTGATTCACCTTCGTCCCCCTATATCTATATATACATATTGTATTGCATAGCTAATCATTACACTGAAATCATACAGATACAACAAACAAAGAGAAAAAAAAAGAGAAAGAGAGACAAAACAATTCAATGGCATTCAAGACTTTCATCTCCCGTATAACATCATCCTTCAAATTCTGCCGCTCCAAAAATTCGTCCAACATCCCAGAAAATCCTATCCAACTCTCCCCAAGCCCTCTCTTCATTGACTGCCAGCCGGCTACCCCACTCCCTTTCAAACCCCACCAATCCTCCTTCAAGCACCACGTCTCCTCCTTCCTCGGCTGTGGGTTCCGCACACACGAAGACGACCTCCTCGAATCACCGCCATGCAAGTGGGACGCCGATTCAAATTTTTTTTCTTTTTTTTTTCAAAATAAAAATACATAATAATATCAATATTCCTTATAATATTATTTTCTTTTAATAGTAATATTTTCCTTTTATTGATTGGTCTTCAATTCCTTATAAAATTAGTTTCCTTTAATAATATTCATTTTCCTTTTATTGATTCATCTTCATTGATTCACCTTCGTCCCCCTATATCTATATATACATATTGTATTGCATAGCTAATCATTACACTGAAATCATACAGATACAACAAACAAAGAGAAAGATAAAGAGAAAGAGAGACAAAACAATTCAATGGCATTCAAAACTTTCATCTCCCGTGTAACATCATCCTTCAAATTCTGCCGCTCAAAAAATCCGTCCAACATCCCAGAAAATCCTATTCAACTCTCCGCAAGCCCTCTCTACATTGACTGCCAGCCGGCTACCCCGCTCCCTTTCAAACCCCACCGATCCTCCTTCAAGCACCACGTCTCCTTCTTCCTCGGCTGTGGGTTCCTCACAAACGAAGACGACCTCCCCAAATCACCGCCATGCAACTGGGACGCCGATTCAAACTTTTTTTCTTTTTTTTTTTCAAAATAAAAATACATAATAATATCAATATTCCTTATAATATTATTTTCTTTTAATAATAATATTTTCCTTTTATTGATTGGTCTTCATTGCCTTATAAAATTAGTTTCCTTTAATAATATTCATTTTCCTTTTATTGATTCATCTTCATTGATTCACCTTCGTCCCCCTATATCTATATATACATATTGTATTGCATAGCTAATCATTACACTGAAATCATACAGATACAACAAACAAAGAGAAAGAGAAAGAGAAAGAGAGACAAAACAATTCAATGGCATTCAAGACTTTCATCTCCCGTATAACATCATCCTTCAAATTCTGCCGCTCCAAAAATTCGTCCAACATCCCAGAAAATCCTATCCAACTCTCCCCAAGCCCTCTCTTCATTGACTGCCAGCCGGCTACCCCACTCCCTTTCAAACCCCACCAATCCTCCTTCAAGCACCACGTCTCCTCCTTCCTCGGCTGTGGGTTCCGCACACACGAAGACGACCTCCTCGAATCACCGCCATGCAAGTGGGACGCCGATTCAAACTTTTTTTCTTTTTTTTTTTCAAAATAAAAATACATAATAATATCAATATTCCTTATAATATTATTTTCTTTTAATAATAATATTTTCCTTTTATTGATTGGTCTTCATTGCCTTATAAAATTAGTTTCCTTTAATAATATTCATTTTCCTTTTATTGATTCATCTTCATTGATTCACCTTCGTCCCCCTATATCTATATATACATATTGTATTGCATAGCTAATCATTACACTGAAATCATACAGATACAACAAACAAAGAGAAAGAGAAAGAGAAAGAGAGACAAAACAATTCAATGGCATTCAAGACTATCATCTCCCGTGTAACATCATCCTTCAAATTCTGCCACTCCAAAAATCCGTCCAACATCCCAGAAAATCCTATCCAACTCTCCGCAAGCCCTCTCTTCATTGACTGCCAGCCGGCTACCCCGCTCCCTTTCAAACCCCACCGATCCTCCTTCAAGCACCACGTCTCCTCCTTCCTCGGCTGTGGGTTCCGCACAAACGAAGACGACCTCCCCAAATCACCGCCATGCAACTGGGACGCCGATTCAAACTTTTTTTCTTTTTTTTTTTCAAAATAAAAATACATAATAATGTCAATATTCCTTATAATATTATTTTCTTTTAATAATAATATTTTCCTTTTATTGATTGGTCTTCATTGCCTTATAAAATTAGTTTCCTTTAATAATATTCATTTTCCTTTTATTGATTCATCTTCATTGATTCACCTTCGTCCCCCTATATCTATATATACATATTGTATTGCATAGCTAATCATTACACTGAAATCATACAGATACAACAAACAAAGAGAAAGAGAAAAAGAGACAAAACAATTCAATGGCATTCAAGACTTTCATCTCCCGTATAACATCATCCTTCAAATTCTGCCGCTCCAAAAATCCGTCCAACATCCCAGAAAATCCTATCCAACTCTCCCCAGGCCCTCTCTTCATTGACTGCCAGCCGGCTACCCTGCTCCCTTTCAAACCCCACCGATCCTCCTTCAAGCACCACGTCTCCTCCTTCCTCGGCTGTGGGTTCCGCACGCACGAAGACGACCTCCCCGAATCACTGCCATGCAAGTGGGACGCCGATTCAATCTTTTTTTCTTTTTTTTTTCAAAATAAAAATACATAATAATATCAATATTCCTTATAATATTATTTTCTTTTAATAATAATATTTTCCTTTTATTGATTCATCTTCATTGATTCACCTTCGTCCCCCTATATCTATATATACATATTGTATTGCATAGCTAATCATTACACTGAAATCATACAGATACAACAAACAAAGAGAAATATAAAGAGAAAGAGAGACAAAACAATTCAATGGCATTCAAGACTTTCATCTTCCGTATAACATCTTCCTTCCAATTCTGCCGCTCCAAAAATCCGTCCAACATCCCAGAAAATCCTATCCAACTCTCCCCAAGCCCTCTCTTCATTGACTGCCAGCCGGGTACCCCGCTCCCTTTCAAACCCCACCGATCCTCCTTCAAGCACCACGTCTCCTCCTTCCTCAGCTGTGGGTTCCGCACACACGAAGACGACCTCCCCGAATCACCGCCATGCAAGTGGGACGCCGATTCAAACTTTTTTTCTTTTTTTTTTTCAAAATAAAAATACATAATAATATCAATATTCCTTATAATATTATTTTCTTTTCATAATAATATTTTCCTTTTATTGATTGGTCTTCATTGCCTTATAAAATTAGTTTTCGTTAATAATATTCATTTTCCTTTTATTGATTCATCTTCATTGATTCACCTTCGTCCCCCTATATCTATATATACATATTGTATTGCATAGCTAATCATTACACTGAAATCATACAGATACAACAAACAAAGAGAAAGAGAAAGAGAAAGAGAAAGAGAGACAAAACAATTCAATGGCATTGAAGATTTTCATCTCCTGTATCACATCATCCTTCAAATTCTGCCGCTCCAAAAATCCGTCTAACATCCCAGAAAATCCTACCCAACACTCCCCAAGCCCTCTCTTCATTGACTGCCAGCCGGCCACGCCACTCCCTTTCAAACCCCACCGATCCTCCTTTAAGCACCATGTCTCCTCCTTCCTCGGCTGTGGGTTCCGCACACACGAAGACGACCTCCCCGAATCACCGCCATGCAAGTGGGACGCCGATTCAAACTTTTTTTCTTCTTTTTTTTTCGTAATAAAAATACAAAATAATATCAATATTCCTTATAATATTATTTTCTTTTAATAATAATATTTTCCTTTTATTGATTGGTCTTCATTACCTTATAAAATTACTTTCCTTTAACAATATTCCTTTTCCTTTTATTGATTCATCTTCATTGATTCACCTTCGTCCTCCTATATCTATATATACATATTGTATTGAATAGCTAATCATTACATTGAAATCATACAGATACAACAAACAAAGAGAAATAGAAAGAGAAAGAGAGACAAAACAATTCAATGGCATTCAAGACTTTCATCTCCCGTATCACATCATCCTTCAAATTCTGCCACTCCAAAAATCCGTCCAACATCCCAGAAAATCCTATCCAACTCTCCCCAAGCCCTCTCTTCATTGACTGCCAGCCGGCCACCCCGCTCCCTTTCAAACCCCACCGATCCTCCTTCAAGCACCACGTTCTCCTCCTTCCTCGGCTGTGGGTTCCGCACACACGAAGACGACCTCCCCGAATCACCGCCATGCAAGTGGGACGCCGATTCAAACTTTTTTCTTTTTTTTTTTCAAAATAAAAATACATAATAATATCAATATTCCTTATAATATTATTTTCTTTTAATAATAATATTTTCCTTTTATTGATTAGTTTTTCATTGCCTTATAAAATTAGTTTCCTTTAATAATATTCATTTTCCTTTTATTGATTCATCTTCATTGATTCACCTTTGTCCCCCTATATCTATATATACATATTGTATTGCATAGCTAATCATTACACTGAAATCATACAGATACAACAAACAAAGAGAAAGAGAAAGAGAAAGAGAGACAAAATAATTCAATGGCATTCAAGACTTTCATCTCCCGTATCACATCATCCTTCAAATTCTGCCGCTCCAAAAATCCGTCCAACATCCTAGAAAATCCTATCCAACTCTCCCCAAGCCCTCTCTTCATTGACTGCCAACCGGCCACCCCGCTCCCTTTCAAACCCCACTGATCCTCCTTCAAGCACCACGTCTCCTCCTTCCTCGACTGTGGGTTCCGCACACACGAAGACGACCTCCCCGAATCACCGCCATGCAAGTGGGATGCCAATTCAAACTTTTTTTCTTTTTTTTTTCAAAATAAAAATACATAATAATATCAATATTCCTTATAATATTTTTTTCTTTTAATAATAATATTTTCCTTTTATTGATTGGTCTTCATTGCCTTATAAAATTAGTTTCCTTTAATAATATTCATTTTCCTTTTATTGATTCATCTTCATTGATTCACCTTCGTCCCCCTATATCTATATATACATATTGTATTGCATAGCTAATCATTACACTGAAATCATACAGATACAACAAACAAAGAGAACGAGAAAGAGAAAGAGAAAGAGAGACAAAACAATTCAATGGCATTCAAGATTTTCATCTCCCGTATCCCATCATCCTTCAAATTCTGCCGCTCCAAAAATCCGTCCAACATCCCAGAAAATCCTATCCAACTCTCCCTAAGCCCTCTCTTCATTGACTGCCAGCCGGCCACCCTGCTCCCTTTCAAACCCCACCGATCCTCCTTCAAGCACCACGTCTCCTCCTTCCTCAGCTGTGGGTTCCGCACACACGAAGACGACCTTCCCGAATCACCGCCATGCAAGTGGGATGCCGATTCAAACTTCTTTTCTTTTTTTTTCAAAATAAAAATACATAATAATATCAATATTCCTTATAATATTATTTTCTTTTAATAATAATATTTTCCTTTTATTGATTGGTCTTCATTGCCTTATAAAATTAGTTTCCTTTAATAATATTCATTTTCCTTTTATTGATTCATCTTCATTGATTCACCTTCGTCCCCCTATATATATATATACATATTGTATTGCATAGCTAATCATTACACTGAAATCATACAGATACAACAAACAAAGGGAAAGAGAAAGAGAAAGAGAGACAAAACAATTCAATGGCATTCAACACTTTCATCCCCCGTATCACATCATCCTTTAAATTCTGCCGCTCCAAAAATCCGTCCAACATCCCAGAAAATCCTATCCAACTCTCCCCAAGCCCTCTCTTCATTGACTGCCAGCCGGCCACCCCCGCTCCCTTTCAAACCCCACCGATCCTCCTTCAAGCTCCACGTCTCCTCCTTCCTCGGCTATGGGTTCCGCACACACGAAGACGACCTCCCCGAATCACCGCCATGCAAGTGGGACGCCGATTCAAACTTTTTTTCTTTTTTTTTTTCAAAATAAAAATACATAATAATATCAATATTCCTTATAATATTATTTTGTTTTAATAATAATATTTTCCTTTTATTGATTGGTCTTCATTGCCTTATAAAATTAGTTTCCTTTAATAATATTCATTTTCCTTTTATTGATTCATCTTCATTGATTCACCTTCGTCCCCCTATATCTATATATACATATTGTATTGCATAGCTAATCATTACACTGAAATCATACAGATACAACAAACAAAGAG